>JALIGW010000077.1:2043351-2200851 GCA_023053685.1 Diadophis punctatus similis
AAGTAGTCGTTGACAGGAAGGACGTTGTAGCAGATAATTTTATGAGTTATGCTTAGATCGTGCCGAAGGTGGCGTAGTTCTAAGCTTTCTAAGCCCAGGATTTCAAGTCTGGTTGCGTATGGTATTCTGTTGCGAGTAGAGGAGTGGAGGACTCTTCTTGTAAAGTATCTCTGGACACTTTCTAATGTATTTATGTCCGATATGCGGTGTGGGTTCCAGACAGATGAGCTGTATTCGAGGATTGGTCTGGCGAATGTTTTGTATGCTCTGGTTAGTAGTGTGATATTACCGGAGAAGAAGCTATGTAAGATTAGGTTAACAACTCTTGAAGCCTTTTTGGCGATGTTGAGCAATAACCATAGCAATAGAATTAGATGGTGTCCTAGCAACATCCATCTTTCTGTCTAGGAAAATAGCATTGAAATCATCGCAGATAGAAGCACAGATACAATATCCTCAAATGATACATCAAACTGGTCATGGTAGGACTTTAGACTTCTGTCACCAAATCTCCTGGCATTTTATTCACTTGGTCCATATCTATCCAGAATAGCTCCATCCGATATTCTCATCATTTAAACAGATACAAGTATTAAGCAATCTGAAAACTCCCTGCTTCCCTCTTTATAAAAAATATTAAAATGTTAAATGCTTTACAGCTCTTACAGATGCTGAACTATATGGGACATATGTTAATGAGATCTATAAGAGCTCAGCTAGCATGTGTTCAAAATCCCTCTTCAGTGTTTCATTATATTAAAAAAAAGTCATAATTCCCATTTCAGTCAGATTGTGTAGTTATGTCTAAAGGCAGGCGTTGGGAAACTAGATAAATTCAAATTCACATGCTCGGTCTAGTCATTGCAAATTTGTAAAATATTTCTAATGTAGTTCTAAATTTGGATGAAACTTCTGTTAAGAGTTCAGGGTATCCATGAAGTCCATCTGTCACTTGAAGGCTGAGTAGCACATGGAAACCACATAAATATGTTCTCTTCGGTATTTTGTATATTTCATTTGACTCCTTGGAATGCAGTCTAAGTTGAAAGCCACTGAATGCAGATCCTTGTAATTGACAATTGCCTACAGTGAAGTCCAACAATGGGTTGCCCAAAAATGGGCAAGGAGCCAGTAGTTTGCCTCAAGAAGGTGCCACACGATGTGGTTGATCTCATTGAGGTGTTTTGTGATGCTCCTGAAGGTTTCTCCAGCATGCATAGACAATATCCCCTGCCAGACAATTGGAGGAAGCCTCAGGAAGAACAAGAAGCGAAGCAATGGAACATCTAAGAGATCAGTAAGGGGTGTGCATAAGTGCATCAGCGTGCCTACCATCCCTGTCCTAATGTTCCCTCTTATCAGTACCCATCTTATGTATATAAACAATGGCAAAATGAAAGCTGTTATGCTTTCTCCCATATTTGAGTACACCAGGACAATATGACAGAAAAACATATATAACCCTTTCCTGGTGAAGAGCTGATAGGGAATAGAGCCTGTGGCCTAATGGCTAAGCTGCTGCCTTACAAGGCAGGCAGCCCAGGTTCAAATCCCAGTAAGGGTATGGCTATCTGACGAGAGCTAAGTAGCTCAAAATAGATCTATAATAGTCTCCCTTTATTTTCATTTATCAGCAAAAAATGCTACACAATGTTATATCTATGTATATTACCAACACGTACTTGACAAAAATAAATTAAAAAAAAAATAAAATCTTGCCTTTGCTTTTAGAAGCCAGGAGAGCATTCAGAGGTATGTTTCTTGTGAAGCATCTTTGAAGCAAAGTCCATGTCAAAGCTATGTGCATTCTAATTGTGAGAGGGATCTTGGAGTCCTGGTGGACAACCATTTAAATATGAGCCAGCAGTGTGCAGCAGCTGCCAAAAAAGCCATCACTGTTCTAGGATGCATAAACAGAGGGATAGAATCAAGATCACGTGAAGTGTTAATACCACTTTATGATGCCTTGGTAAGGCCACACTTGGAATACTGCATTCAGCTTTGGTCGCCACGATGTAAAAAGGATGTTGAGACTCTAGAAAGAGTGCAGAGAAGGGCAACAAAGATGATTAGGGGACTGGAGGCTAAAACATATAAATAAACATATAAAACATATGAAGAACAGTGGCTGGAATTGGGTATGTCTAGTCTGATGAAAAGAAGGACTAGGGGTGGCATGATAGCAGTGTTCCAATATCTCAGGGGCTGCCACAAAGAAGAGGGAGTCAAGCTATTCTCCAAAGCACCTGAGGGCAGGAGAAGAATCTAAACAATAAAGATTGCAATGACATTGAAATATACTTGGCTGATGTCATTCGTATGTTTTGTATCACAACACCCTTCATCCCCATCCAGAATGTCTAACAGTTAGTGATGACTGATGATACTTGTTGACCAGAAATCTGGGGTTGAAAAAGACTGCTAGAAGACTAATTTGTTCATTAAAAAGAATTAAAGACTTGTCTTAAGTTTTCAGTAGAATAGAATAGGTTAGTTGGAAGGGACTTTGGAGGTCTTCTAGTCCAACCTCCTGCTTAGGCAGGAAACCCTACACCACTTCAGACAAATGGTTATCAAAAAACTATCACAAAATTTTACAACTGTTTATTGGAATTGAAAATGGAGGAAGAAAAAGTTAAAGAGGTGATGATAAAATGGGCACAAAATTTTGGGTATTCAATTGACTTGGACAGATGGGAGAAAATTTGGGATTGGAATTTTAAGCTAACGATGTCTGCAGCATACAAAGAGAACATATATAAAATGTTTTATCGGTGGCATCTATCTCCGACAAGATTGGCAAAAATTTCCTCCAAATCATCAGCAAAATGCTGGAAATGTAAAAAAGAACTGGGCACGTACTACCACATGTGGTGGACGTGCCCAGAGGCCAGGATCTACTGGAAAAGAATTCGGAAATGGCTGACTGAAATGATAGCGGAGAAAATAGAACTAAAACCAGAAACATTCCTCCTAGGCATTATAGATGACAAAATAAATAAAAACAATCAATACTTGATGATACATATTTTAACAGCGGCAAGGATTACTTATGCTCAAATGTGGAGAAAAGAAGTAGTCCCAACCAATTTAATGGTCATAAATAAGATATTTGAATGTGCCGAAATGAGCAGACTAACCATGCGAATAAAGGATAAAGAAGAATCAGAATTTTATAAAATCTGGGAAACCTTTTACATTTGGTTGAATTGTAAAAATACAACAAAATAGTAGGTTCTTGGATTGCGAGGATGGACTATATTATATTTGTTCTACTTTGTGACCTTTCTCTTCGTTCTTTTACTTTTTTAAGGATTGTTGTAAAATAGAAGAGATATATATAGAGATATAAATATACATATATATTTGTGTGTATATATATAGAAAGATATCTAGAAAGATAAAAGATATGCTAAACTGCTTAAAGCATAATTAATAATTATATTGTTGTACGTGAGTTGTCAATTCTTTGGTTTGTTTTTTCTGTGGGTTTTGTTAGTTTTGTATAATATATCGTTCATAAAATTTACATACATTTTTGTATATGTTTATATATGTTCTGTCTGTTTTTTGATGTTTTATGTATTTTTAAATTTACTCAATAAAATTATTTTTATACAGACAAATGGTTATTCAACCTCTTCTTAAAAACTTCCAGTGTTGGAGCATTCACAACTTCTGGAGGCAAGTTGTCCCACTGGTTAATTGTTCTCACTGTCAGAAAAATTCTCCTTAGCTCTAAGTTGCTTCTCTCCTTGATTAGTTTCCACCCATTGCCTCTTGTTCTACCCTCAGGTGCTTTGGAGAATAGTTTGACTCCCTCTTCTTTGTGGCAACCCCTGAGATATTGGAAGACTGCTATCATGTCTGCCCTGGTCCTTCTCTTCAATAGACTAGCCATGCCCAGTTCCTGCAACCGTTCTTCATATGTTTTAGCCTCCAGTCCCCTAATCATCTTTGTTGCTCTTCTCTGCACTCTTTCTAGAGTCTCAACATCTTTGTGTATCAGTCAAAGATAGATAGGATGGTAAATAAAAAACAGAAAGACAGAAGACCAGTGGCCTTATTTCTTATGAAGTGTATTATCGTTCCTGATAACTTTGACTGATACACAAACCTTGGGAGAAAAGCACTAACTAGATCCTTGGAAACCGAATGAATTATATTGTAATAGAGGAGAAATGCTATTTCTGAGGGGAACCAATTTTTCTTGAGTACAAAACAGCTTTACCTATTCATACATAAAGAAGCCTATTATCTTCCAGAGGGCATTTTGAAGCAGATTTTCTAAAAGAGTTCATTGACAAAGAACACAGATGACCAGATCAGGCAACAGATGAAGATCTTCTGTGTGACAGCTTGGATAGCTGCTGCCATTCAAAAGATGTAATACTGACCTAGTTTGTTTCCTCACCCCACCCCCTTAATCTGATATGGAATAAGATATGCCTCCCTCCCCTGCCTGGATTGCCTCAACCAAACAGAACACTTGATTTATCCATCCTCAATTATTTCCATCTCTTTGCTATAAAGGTAAAGGTTCCCCCGCACATGCGTGTTAGTCGTTTCCGGCTCTAGAGACATTTCTCAGCCGAAGAGCCAGCGCTGTCTGAAGACGTCTCCGTGATCATGTGGCCGGCATGACTAAACGCCGAAGGCGCACGGAATGCTGTTACCTTCCCACCAAAGTGGTCCCTATTTTTCTACTTGCATTTTTTACGTGCTTTTGAACTGCTAGGTTGGCAGAAGCTGGGACAAGTAACGGGAGCTCACCCCGTTATGCGGCACTAGGGATTCAAACCACTGAACAGCCAACCTTTCTTATTTACAAGTTCAGCGTCTTAACCACTGAGCCCCCGCGTCCCTTTTTCCCCCTATAAAAAGTACCTTTTAAGATCATTCTTCGGGAATCGGAAAACATCTCCGAATCACTCCGTTTCCTCACATCTGCCAACTGTAGTCACTTTAGAAGTTTCTTAATTTCACAATATTTCAGGATATAACTGCCACACTTCGCATCCGTGGAAGGAATGTGTGTGGTAATCACTTCCCTTTAATTATTACCCCAGTCTATTTTTAAGCATTCTGAGTGAAGTGTTTCTCAACTGTGGGTGCAGGGAAAGTGTGTGCGTGTTTTAAAGAATACAAATCTGGGATTTGATTTAAATAAGATGACACATCGATGTTGCAAATCCACTCTATTCTTTCTCACTCAAAAGACTTAGTAGCTGCTTAGTGTTTGTGCGGCTTAATGCATTCCACACATCGTATGTCAGGCCTGGAAACCATCTTGGGCATTGGATCTTCAGACCTGCCACATTTAGTGCTGTGGGAAACTGGGAGGGGGGAAATATAGTCAAAATAACATTCCTTTCTCTGAGAGTCAAGGTCGCTCTGCCCTGCACCTGGAGGCGCGTGACTGGGAGGCATCTCCAGTTGGGACGGTGCATTGATTGGATCATGTGGTGGACATGTGGGTGCTGGGGCATGGATTTGGATTTTATTTTGGGTGGGGAAAACCGGGAAGCTTTCAGATTCAGGTTTTCCCAGATGTGCCAATATGACATCTCTAATAAAATGGAACTTTGAGGAAACTCAAGCTTTCTTTCATTGGGGATTGTCACGTAGTGAATATTGTCAGTTGTATGTCTATGCAGGGTGATTCACCCCATCTAATATTATGGTATATTCCAATACAAGCAGAATACGTGATATGCTTTCTACGCATGTCTACATTCCTAAGTCACCATTAATTTCTTCTGACTTGGCTCCTGACCTGAACGGTCGTGTTTTCTTAGCAAAGATGTAATTATTCAGGATTTATTGTTTTTGTACTGAAATAAATATTTTCTATTAGACTTTTAATCTCGGAAGGAAGGAAGGAAGGAAGGAAGGAAGGAAGGAAAGAAGGAAGGAAGGAAGGAAGGATGGATAGATATTTATTTATTATTTATTTATTATGGTGTTCTTATATGCCGCCCAACTCCCGAAGGACTCAGGGCGGCATATAAGATAGATAGATAGATAGATAGATAGATAGATAGATAGATAGATAGATAGATAGATAGATAGATAGATAGATAGATAGATAGATAGATAGATAGATAGATAGATGCTGGAACTGAAAAGGTTATGAATTTCTGGTGCTCTCATTTTCACAAATCACATTTTGAATATAGATGGAAGCCTAACCATTTATTTTTCCTCAGAGTCTCTATGCAGAATACAATAAAAGTGTGTAGGTCGGAGTATGGTTGCTGTGATATGATCCTACTCTGTGCACTCAGTTCTTATTTCTGTCGTCTTAAATAAATTTTAAAAAAACCCAAACAGCTTTGCAAGACTGTTAGCAAGCAGAACGCAGGGGAAAAATATGACAAAAGTGCTTTGCATAGGGATAGGTGCTAGAACAAATATATATAGTCATCCTTGCAAAGTTGCAACAACATGCTTTAGCTACTCAGTCTGTCTCTACTGTAATTATAGATCAACGCTTTTTCCATACAAGGGCGGCATGTCCTTTTTTTCCCCCCTAAAGCACATTATGTTCCAATCTCTGTATAACAGCAACCATCATTTTAATATGCAGTAATATGAATTTTTATTTTCCTTCAGGGCTTTTCTGGTAAGGGGGGGGGGGTGACTGAAGTCCTTAAAATATATATTTAAAAATCACCAGCAAATTGAGCTGAACAATATATGTCACATTAAAGAGAGGGGAGAAATAAGAAGCCATCATTCTGCTTGACAAAGAGTTTCTCTGTGACATTCAAGTAAAGTTTGTTTAAGTAGAGACTGAGGCATTGAAGCTTTCCAGGCATAAGGAAAGGAGAGAGGAGAAATGGGCTATCGACAGGACAGGGAAGCAAGTTGCAAATAGTGCTGGAAAGACGGTGGTGAAATAATAATTATTTGTCATTATGCTGATGAATCTCAGCCAGTTTGGTCTGGTGGTTAAGGCACCCAGGCTTGAAAGTGGGAGGCTGTGAGTTCAAGTCCTGACTTAGCCATGAAAGCTGACTGGGTGTCTTTGGGCCAATCACCAGGAGATGGTGAGTTCTAGTCCCATTTTAGGCATGAAATCTGGCTGGGTGACTTGGGGCTAATCACCAGGAGATTGTGAGTTCTAGTCCCATTTTAGGCATGAAATCTGGCTGGGTGACTTTGGGCCAATCCCCAGGAGATGGTGAGTTCTAGTCCCATTTTAGGCATGAAATCTGGCTGGGTGACTTGGGGCCAATCGCCAGGGGATGGCCTGTTTCAAGTTGGGAAATGGGCCATTAATGGCCTCCAGAGGGTCTCCGGGGGGAGGCCGTTTTCACCCTCCCCAGGCTCCTAGAAAGGCTCTGAAGCCTGGGGAGAGCAAACAAATGGAACTTCCGGTCCAACCGGAAGTTGGCAAGTGGAATGTTTCCGGCCACCAGAGGACCTCCGCGGGGTGGAGAAGGCTGTTTTCGCCCTCCTAAGGCTCCTAGAAAGGCTCTGGAGATTGGGGAGAGCAAAAAATGGGCCTTCCCAACCCCCTCTGGAGGCTGGAAACAGCCTGTTTCTTGACTCCCAGTGGGCCCAGAAGGCCCGAAAGGACCTAAGCTCGCGTGCCCACCGATATGGCTCCGGGTGCCACTTGTGGCACGCGTGCCATAGATTCGCCATCACAGATCTAATGTATACATGTTTATACTTTTACTGTAATCTCTCTCTCTCTCTCTCTCTCTCTCTCTCACACACACACACACACACACACACACACACACACATATATATATATATACATACATACATACATACATACATACATACATACATACATATATATATATATATATATATATATATATTTATATATATATATATATGACAAACGAATGCATGAATGCATGAATGCATGAATAATAAATAAATAAATAAATGAATGAATAAATGAATAAATGAATGAATGAACGAATAAATAAATAAATAAATAAATAAATAAATAAATAAATAAATAAATAAATAAATAAATAAATAAATAAATAAATAAATAAATAAATAAAAACCCCAACAGTTAAATATTGGGAGAGGCATGGCCCTGCGGCTAGACATTCAAAAAACTTCCTCCAAAGTCTTTCTCCTGTTTCTCAGTCTTCAAACTTTTCTCCCCTGTCCCTGTTTGAGGTCTCTTCACTCCTCTTGTTTGTAGATCATCAATTTTGGAGCTGCTCTCTGCTCATGGCCTCCCATCAGGCAGTGCAGGCACATCCTGTTAATCTCCAAATCCTGCAAAGTGCTGGTTGGCAATCAA
Source organism: Diadophis punctatus similis (assembly GCA_023053685.1). NCBI lineage: Eukaryota > Metazoa > Chordata > Lepidosauria > Squamata > Dipsadidae > Diadophis > Diadophis punctatus. The sequence continues at coordinate 2,051,633 of JALIGW010000077.1, forward strand.
TAGCTGCCTGCCCTCTCTATTTGCTTTCCTTTGCTTGCATATTTTAAGGGAATTGAAGCGGACTCTCCAATTTTCTCTCTGTGTGCAATACAAACGACGGCTTACAGAAATATACATAATTGCTACCTCTCCCCTTTTCCCCCCCTCTATAGAGCTTAGGGGTGCCACCCTCTATCTGCTTTTTTTGATTACACCGGAGGATCTACCTGTTTGTTTTCCAGGAGGGCATTTTTAGAGGAGCAAAATGTCCTGAAGAAAGTATGCTGGTTGCAAAAAGGATCTTTCAAGGAAACGCATACGGCTAGTTTTCCACCTACGACCATCGCTGAGCCCAAAATTTTTATCGCTAAGCGAGACAGCTGTCAAATACGTTTTACCCTGATCTAGAGGGTATTTCTAGTCCCATGTTTTGCTAATCTACCATTTGTCTATCATCAAGATTTTACCAGCAAACTCCATCTTACGAATGAAGGAGAAATATACACGTCCCAGAATAATGTTGCAGGATCCAATCTGACCGACCGAGATTGGATCTTGCAAACTCCATCTTCTTATGTAAATTTTGGGATATGTCTTGCTTACCTCCTATTTATTTTTATTTTTATTTAGTTATCTTTTCACATTTGGTAACCACCTATCCTCTTTCAGAGGGAAACTCTTACATGATGCTTAGGGGGAAGGGAAGGAGGAAAGGAAGGAAAGAAGGAAGGAAGGAAGGAAGGAAGGAAGGAAGGAAGGAAGGAAGGAAGGAAGGAAGGAAGGAAGGAAGGAAGGAAGGAAGGAAGGAAGGAAGGAAGGATAGCTTTGGAAAACTAGAAGAGACACTGTGGTGATTTTTTTATTCCATCCTCTTTGCATTCTCTCTTTCTGGAAAGAGAAACAACTAAATAAATTGCTTAGTTCTCTTTCTTCCTGGTAACCTATTGGTCCCCTTGTGATTCAATCTTCAAAAAAGTAGATGGCGACAACAATGAGATAAAGAAAAATGGGGAGGCAGACTCCTATTAAGCCAAAGCTCTTCCCCACTACCCAATCTCCAGATCTGATCTCGGTTAGTGATTTCTAGTAGAAGAGTAAGCAATAACTCCAAGTGGCATCTGCCCACGACTCACGTTTTCACAGACATCGGAACCTCATCCTGCTCTCCCTGCAGGGCCATGATTGGTTGCTTTGTCAGAATCTGTTGTTTATGTTTTCCAGATGTTTCCTTCCTGTATCATTTGTATTTCTATTGCACAGTTTAAAATTGCTTTATATTGAACATTGTCCAGAATTATGATGGAGTCAGATGGCCTATACACATGAATAATAAATTCTGAAAATCAATAACACGATGTCTTGGTTTTTGAAAATGGGAAAGAGACAAAATGTGTAGTTTAAAATAGACAGATCACAGCTGTAAAGAAAAGACATTGAAAAATTTAGTGGTTTAGGGCAGTTTTGGTTTGGTCCAGTTCTGCGAACGGGTGGCAGCGGGAGGCTCTGCCCACCCACCCAGGACGCTCCTGTGCAGAAGCATCGCGTGAACGAACCGGTAGCGATGGGTTTTAGAACCACTACTAGTTTAGGGTTAGTGGTATGAAGTAGGATGGTAACAACACCCATTGATGTGTGAGAGGTAGCCCACAATCTTATGCTCTTGGACAGGCCATACATTTCACCCAACATAAAATGTATCATTTGGCTACAAACATATTTCTCGCCCTACACTAGAGTTCTCAGTTGAGGCACAAATGACCGGGCTCATCTTAAGATATTTCAGAAACATCATGTGATGACCTAGCTCTCTAGAGAAGGCTGCAATGTTGGCAAAAAAATGTAGAAGGAAATAAGAAGAGAATCACCAGTAGCAAAGTGGATAGACTGAATCCCATGATTTATTTTATTTATTTATTTATTTTATTTATTTTGTCAAACATGTACAGGATAGTAGTTGTTTGTATAAATATAACATAAGTAAAAAGTTCCAATAAAAGAGGACAATAGGACAGTAGGACAGGGACGGTAGGCACAGTGGTGCGTTTATGCACGCCCCTTACAGACCTCTTAGAAACGAGGAGAGGTCTACTGTAGACAGTCTAAGATTAAAGATCCGAGATGGTGATTAAAGAGCCGAGAAGGTGCAGTGGTTAAATGCAGCACTGCAGGCTACTGCTAGTTCAGCAGTTCAGCTGTTCAAATCTCACCAGGCTCAAGGTTGACTCAGCCTTCCATCCTTCCGAGGTGGGTAAAATGAGGACCCAGATTGTTGGGGGCAATATGCTGAACTCTGTAAACCGCTTAGAGAGGGCTGTAAAGCACTATGAAGCGGTATATAAGTCTAAGTGCTATTGCTATTAAAGTTTTGGGGGTTTGTGGAAGAAACCACAGAGTCAGGTAGTGCATTCCAGGCATTGATCACTCTGTTGCTGAAGTTGTATTTTCTGCAGTCGAGTTTGGAGCGGTTTACATTAAGTTTGAATCTATTACATGCACGTGTATTGTTGCGATACACGAACAGAAGAAAGCAGAAGAAATCATTGACAGGAAGGACATTTTGGTATATGATTTTATGAACTACATTTAGATCAGATCGGAGGCAACATAGTTGTAAATTGTCTAATCCCAATATTTCAAGTCTGGTGGAATAAGGTATTTTATTATGAGCAGAGGAGTGAAGGACTCTTCTTGTGAAATATTTCTGGACTCTCGACCTGATGCCAGGGGACAGACTATCACTGGAGGTTCTCCTGGCTGGGGATAGCTCATTGTGGAGAAGGTCTATATATGTAGCTACTCCCAAAGGTGCTTTTCCAAAAGGCAATTGGCCTTCATGGTTTTTTCCTTGAAAACATTTTGCTTCTCACACAAGAAGCTTCTTCAGTTCTAAAGAAGAACTGAAGAACCTTCTTGAAGGAGAAGCAAAACCTTTTTAAGGGAAAAACCCAAGAAAATCCAGTTGCCTTTAGGAAAAGCACCTTTGGGACAACCACGACCTCCATAGATATGTATTTGAGAATCTCCATAGATATGTATTTACTCAGAGTCAACACCCGCCATTAGTGGCTCTTAATTTATAGTCAAATTGACAAGATAATATATGGTGTAACTATCTTGTTTGGTTTATTTTGCACACTTATTAAATTGTAACAATTTTTTCTGAAACTTTTTAAAAGGTGTGGTATTGTTGTGTTGACGATATGTTTCCCCACCTGCCTTTTCCTTTTTTCCTTTTGTTTCTCCCTTGTTAAGATCAGCTCGAAAATTTAATGTGGTGTGTTAATGTAAATTGCCTCCAGCATCAATTGCATTAGGAGCACCATATAAATAAAACAGTTATTACCTCCATAACAAAATGACAAAGAATATACAAGTGATGCTCTCCAATATTAAATTAGACCAAGTAAAGTTTCTCGAAGAATAGCATACAAATAAGGTACCATAATACTTGTTCTTCTAGGTTGTATCATAGGACTGAATATTCAGATTTCCCCCCCCTTAAATAAAATAAAAAAAAGATCTAAAATCAGAGTTGAAACTGTGAGCTGCCTACACGGCATGCATGACAATGTTTTAATAAGGCAAGAAGGGCTATTGTTGCTTGAAAAATTCAGCAAAGAGTATGAAATGTTTCACTTGGCTACACTATGCTTTCTTAAGCAGATACAGAGATTTTTTTCCCTGTGTGTGTATATACATTATGTGTACAAATATTTTTATTATTTGAAGCAAATGAAATACCTAACCGACCTGAAACTAATATTTGGATCTATTATGACATCTCGCTTATTAATAACACAAAAAAAAAAAATCAGGATGGTGAGGAACAGATTCAAGCCAGCAAAACCAAGGGAATGTGAATCTTTGAATCACCCAGACCTTAGAGAATTACAGATTACAGATTAACAGAGTTGTAGGTCATCTAGTCCAACCCCCCCAAGCAGGAGACCCTACACCATTTCTGACAAATAGCAGTTCAATCTCTTCTTGAAGGCAACTTCTGTTCCATTGCTTGATGGCTCTCACTGTCAGAAAATTTCTCCTTATTTCCTTCAGGTGCCTTGGAAAGCTTGACACTTTCCTCTCTGTGGCAGCCCCTCAAATATTGGAATACTGCTATCATGTCTCCCTGGTCCTTCTCTTCATTAGACTAGCGATGCCCACTTCCTGCAACTGTTTATCGCATGTTTTAGCCTCCAGTCCACTAATCATCCCGGTTGCTCTTCTCTGCACTTTTTCTAGAGTCTCAACATCTTTTTTATAATGTGGTGACCAAAACTGGATGCAGTACTCTAGGTGTGGTCTTACTAAGGCTTTATAGAGTGTTCTTCTTTAGTTCTGAATGGGGTTACATCCAGTGGTGGGATTCAGGTTTTTTTGCTACCGGTTCTGTGGGCATGGCTTGGTGGGTGTGGCTTGGTGGGCATGGCAGGGGAAGGCTACTGTAAAATCTCCATTCCTTCCCCACTCCAGGGGAAGGATACTACAAAATCCCCATTTCCTCCTGATCAGCTGGGACTCGGGAGGTAGAGAATAGATGGGGGCGGGGCCAGTCAGAGGTGGTATTTACCGGTTCTCCGTATTACTCAAAATTTCCGCTACCGGTTCTCCAGAACTGGTCAGAACCTGCCGAATCCCACCTCTGGTTACATCTCCCTATTTGGGACCAGTGCAAAATCTGAGCTTCTTTCAGAACTAGTGGCTCTAGATAAGAGTCAACAGAATTCAAGAGGGTTTTTGACTTAGACCGTTTGTGGGAACTTAACAATTCTAGGCTGATTACTCACTTCATTCCATCCTGAATGCTCCGCCTCTCCTTCTCCTACAGCTTCTCCCTCCAATACATTTGTGCTTTCCTCCCCCTCCCACAAAAAAAATTCTCACTCACTCATTCTTTCTCAAACACCGCACTGTTTAATCCATCATCAGAAGGATAGTTGATTATTCTCCTACTGACGTTTTTCCTTCTCCTTGGCCTTCTTTCTGAACCGATATTGGTTTGAACGTCCCTGGGATTCTTTCCGCTTTGATTTTCTATACGCTTCAAAGCACAATGAATTGCTGCGATTTTAATAGGCTTAATTGATATAAAAGTCTAATTTGTGTCCTACAATTTATCATTCTCCCATCAGTATAAATAGTGGAAATTCTTGCTCCTGTACTAGACGATTGCCAGGTTTTTATTACTATTAAAGTATAAGAAGGCCAGTACAGAACCATTTTCTTTTCTGCATGACTAACATCATTATCTAATTTCCCTTTTCTATCAGGATGGTTGTGTCAAAATACATGAAAGTTTATAAACTATGATAAGTATTAGGGTATAAGACATAAGTGGAGGTGTTGTTTTCTCCTTGGTAGTTCCTTGATTAGCTGTTATTTACTGCTTGTTTGTTTGTCTGATTTGATAATTCCTTGATTGGGGTATTGGGTACAATATTCCCACTAGCATTGACAGATCGAAGTGCTTTATATAAGTAAAGAGCAAACCCCACGCCCTTCAAGCACTGAAGATGTTACTCAGTCTGGTAGTGAAATGTCTACAACCAAACATCCAAACACAGAGAACTCCCCAGACTCCACAAAAACCAAATAGTCAGAACAAAAGGCAATGACAAATTACTTCCGTATTGTCATCAAGAAAACTCTAGTGTCTTATTGCTACAATGCACAAAAAGCAAGCAAAACTGTTGCTGCATTTTTATCCTTTGGGTGAATGTATCATTCCCCTATTTCTTAGAGACTGACAGATTTCGACTGTTCCCCTATTTCTTAGACACTGACAGATTTCGACTGTTATTACTGCCTTAGCTCATAATAAAAAAAGAAAACACATGTATACGTTACAGTACAGAAAAATGTGCTGAGGATGCAGAAATCATAAAATAATGTTTATGTTCTTAAAGTTGGGCAAAATTAAATAAATCTCTGTTAAAGTGTATTTATTGAAGCCATGTATCCAGGGGTGGGTTCTGGCTTACCTCGCTGCCGGTTTGCTTCTTGACGTGCCATGCATGAGCGAGTGCTTTGCACATGCGCGCATGCATGCGCAGTACTAAAAACCCATCTTTTGCGCATGCGCAGAAGCAAAAAACAGCTTCTGTGCATGCGCAGAAGTAAAAAACAAAATGGTGGGGCCTATGGCGCTGCCGAGAGAGCCAGTTTGGGGGTGTGACAGGCCTGAGTCACTGCCGGTTCCAGCGACCCAGGCCGCCAAGTTACTACTGGTTCCATTGAACCGGTCCGAACCGGGAGGAACCAGGGGTGAAATGCTCCCAGTTCGGGCAGGCCGGTCGGTCGTCATAGAGCCGGTAGCGTTCGCAGCACGAGGCTTCGCCCACCCACCCGGATGCCAACATTTAGGTTCTTTTACCCTCTGCGCATGCACAGAACGATTTGCGCATGTGCAGAGGGTAAAAGAACCCAAATGGCGGCATCCGGGTGGGTGGGCAAAGCCTCGCGCTGCGATTGCTACTGGCTCTATGATGACTGGCCGGCCCACCCGAACCAGGAGCATTTCACCCCTGGGAGGAACCCACCTCTGCATGTATCGGAACTTGTATTTTGTTATGGATTTGGTGTAACATTAATGAAGTTTGTATGTGACTTACAAAGGTTAACAGATTTTGAAACTTATTCAGACTGGGTTTTGTTTTGTTATTAAAAAACCTAAACAACGTAAATGACAAATTATAAGTACAGTGCTGAAAAATACATGATGGTATCAGAAATATTATTTTACTTTTGTATTGTTCACGTTACAGTTTAAGGAACTTTTTTTTAAAAGAAAGAAAACTCTAGTGTCATGAATTCACCAGGAGCTGTATCAATTTGAAGATATATTTATCTTTCCATCTTATGTTTAATAATTGGTCATTGGTAAGTAATTTTGAAGGCTTATGGAAGCATAATTCCAGCTTTTCAGAGTCTTCATGTGGAGCCTCAACTTGTATACCTCTAAGGCAAACCCTGCTAACAAAAATAAGGACTCAGAACTTTTGAAATATTTTAACTGTAGCCATAGGATAATGTTCTTACTTGAACTCATAGTGTTATTTATTTTCTGATGTAAAAAAGGCTTTATGCTTAGTCTACTGTGAGCAACGCCCAAGAAATGTGTTATCTGTCCCACCTGAATATGTTGTCGAGTATCTACAGGTAGCAGTTCTCCTATCTGGAAGGTATTCAAGGGTCCATGTTTGCTTTCCCGTTGAAGGAAGTCAGAAATAAATGGTAGGGGATATTTCAAATTGTGTATATTTGCATTGATTTAAAGTGGCCTCATCAGTCTTGTCTACAAGGCTTGGAATAAGCAAGGCAAGGTAATAGCATTTATTGTAATGAAAACAGCTGTACAAACAAAATTTTGGATAAAGAGGGATCCAGGTTCTGTATGCTTTCTTTGAGCCGAGTGATTTGTGCCTTCACAAATTTGCCTATTTATTTTTTGCTACCCTTTCTCGCAGCTTTATCTCTGCGCAAACACGAATCTGCATGGGTCTGAAATGGCTGTTGTAAGTAACTGTCACCTGGGCATCACTAAGAAGTGATGTCTGCATTTTCGATGCATCCGGGCTGTCACCCTAAATCAGACAAAGTGGAAAGTGTTTCATTTCTAATAGGAGCCTTCTGGATGGTTCCAGAGGTTTACAGCTCCTGCGGCCCCAAAATTCTGCCCGTCCCTTATATTTTATAAAGACAGATATATTGCCTCAGACAAAATGTTTTACTTAGTGATTCTGATGAACAGCTGCAGGTAGATTGATAATCATTAATGACTTTATCCCCCCTCCCTTCCATTATGGCTAGATTCACACATTGTGCTAAATTCAGGAGAGGTAATAAGGTGTGGATGAACTCTTTTTGGGGGGAGGTACTGGATATTTACACAATATTTCATGGGTAATAAAAAGTAGGCATTTCTTGAGTTTAGGGCTTTGATCTGTGAAACAAGGATTGAGATCAGGAGTCCCCAAACTTGGCAACTTTAAGACTTGTGGACTTCAACTCCCAGAATTCTTCAGCCAGCTATGCCAAGTTTGAAGACCTCTGATTGAGGTAGACCACCATAAAGAAAGCTGGTTATAGTAAAGAACTTAATTAGCTCTCTCTAATCCTTCCTTCTGACCAATTACTCAGGAGAAGAAACCTAACCCTAAACTACAGATTGAGAGGGAACCCAAAGGAGATCCTTCATAGGTGATCTAAAGCCACACAAAGGTCACAAAATATCAAGATTTCCAACCTGTGGGTTGATGTATTTGTACTTGTGTCAAACCTAACATAGAATAGCCAAAAGGAATATGAGTATTCATTTTCTAAAACTGAAACAGATGTGATTGAACTGTTTGGATAGTTTAGCCGTGGTGGCACAGTGGTTAGAGTGCAGTACTGCAGGCTACTTCTGCTAACTGCCAGCTGCCTGAATTTGGCAGTTCGAATCTCACCAGGCTCAAGGTAGACTCATCCTTCCATCCTTCCGAGGTTGGTAGAATGAGGACCCAGATTGTTGGGGGCAATATGCTGACTCTGTAAACCGCTTAGAGAGGGTCGTGAAGCAATGTGAAGCGGTATATAAGTCTAAGTGTTATTGCTATTCTAACTTTGCCCTGTGTAGTGTCCCTCCCCAAATGTGTAGGAAATGCTACTTCAATTTCCAGTGTAGGTTAAATTTGTTAATATAAGTCAAATAACTGCCTTAGCTAATTCTTTGCCACTGCTTATTAAAAAGAGGGTTTTTTAAAAAATGAACTAACCGCTCCTCATTCTTTGCATTTATTTTCTCCAAATTAGTATGTCAAAAATACAACTTCATGCTGTGCCTGTGAGCTTCTCAGAGTATCTGGTCATCTTTATTTAGAAACAGAATATAGATACATACCGTAGCTCTTTAGCCTGATCTTATAGAGACATTGTTTTGCTTTCTACAAGTTGAACAAAGTTTTAAGAAGTTATTCTTCAAAGCATTATTCTTATTATTAGTGAGGTTTATTAATGGCTAATTTATAACCTACAGAATTTTTGTCTTTCTTTCTTTCCTTAACCAGTTGACCATGTAGACGTGGTCACTGGAATTGAAAACCTGATCTGCCTAGACTTGTCCTTCATCATTTCTCCAACATATCTCCCTAAGACCGATTAGAGCCCACATAGTTGGTCTGCTGGTGGTCCTGTCAGCCAAACAATGTCGGCTGGCGGGCCCACGAACGAGGGCCTTCTCTGTGGCAGCACCGGCTCTCTGGAATACACTACCCCCCGAGATCTGCATTATTCCCACCCTGCCAGCCTTCAGAAAAGCAGTTAAAACATGGGTTTGTTGACAGGCCTGGGGCCAATGATTTTAATACAACATCGATCACTCTTGGCCCCATGAATGATTTATTGTATGGGTTTTTAAATTGTGGTTTTTAATGTTTTTTAATGTTTTAATATCTATTGTTTTTAATGCTTTTTATATTTGTTGTTGCATGTGAATTTTTACTGTTGTGAGCCGCCCAGAGTCTCTGTGGAGTGGGCGGCATACAAATGCAACTAATAAATAAATAAATAAATAATAAATTTCTACTTTAACCAACTAAGCAAGCCTAAAAGCATTTCTAGTTTACAAGTGACATGTTGTTGACATGCATTAATCAGTTCTAAAGGAATAGACATTAATGTGGTGATGAACTGATATGCATGGACATTTATTCTGTGTAATGACTTTCTTATTCAAATGCAATGTGTTGCTGGCACACCAATGTTCTCTATGTCTTCTTGACTTTCTAAATCAATATTAAAACAAAATCCCAGTTATATCTAGAGATACATGAGCATATATGCCAAGGTCATTTTTTTTATTGCAATCCATTAAAAAAGAAATCACAAGGTGAAAGAGGGTATAGAGAAAAAATGTTAATTCATTTATTTGCTGGAATAAGAAAAAACTTGGGTAAACAGAGACCTAATCTGATTAAATTAGATCCAAGATTGCACTGGATTCTCCCCACCAAAATATCTGAAGGCCAATCCAGATTGGTGGGTAAGTATTTCACAAGAAGAGTCCTTCACTCCTCCGCTCACAACAAAATACCTTATTCCACCAGACTTGAAATACTGGGATTAGACAATTTAAAACTACGTTGCCTCCGATCTGATCTAAATGTAGTTCATAAACTCATATACCAAAATGTCCTTCCTGTTAATGACTACTTCAGCTTCAACCGCAACAATACACGAGCACGTAATAGATTCAAACTAAATGTAAAGCGCTCCAAACTCGACTGCAGAAAATACGACTTCAGCAACAGAGTGATCAATGCCTGGAATGCACTACCTGACTCTGTGGTTTCTTCCCCAAACCCCAAAAACTTTAACCTTAGACTGTCTACAGTCGACCTCTCCCCATTTCTAAGAGGTCTGTAAGGGGCGTGCATAAGAGCATCACTGTGCCTACCGTCCCTGTCCTACTGTCCTATTGTCCTCTTTTATCGTTACTTTTTACTTATGTTTATACAAATTACTACTATACATGTTTGACAAATAAATAAATTAAATAAATAAATAAATAAATAAATAAGTGGTTAAATGGAAAAGCAACTCACTTCAGGTGAGAAAGGAATAAAATTCTTCCCAGATCAAATTAAAAAGCGAGCCAGAAAAGAATTAACAAAACAGTAATGTTCACCCTGTATTTATAGTAATTTCCATGAACAGCTGACACTTGTATTTCTCTGGTGAGATATAGCTTGAGATTAAAATTCTTAACAAATAGAAAAATGTTAGGATAATGCAAGTGCTTACCTCGAAAGTCTTCTCATTTGATTCTATTGGTAATTAAGTTCTTCTCATGCATATCAAATTTTTTGATATGATTTTATCCTGGAAAGCATTGGTTTACAGTGTTATAGAAATACTTGTAGCATTTATTTATTTCTTTGTATGCATGTTTACAATCATTTCTATGCTGCCAACTCACCAGACTCTAAAACATATGTATTATCAGTTAAAATGTACACAAAACACATTTTATAGAGAGTTGCACATAAAAAATGTGTCAGGGTTCCGACGCATGCCCTAATTCAGTGGTGAAATCCAATTTTTTTTACTACCGGTTCTGTGGGCATGCTTGGTGGATGTGGTGTGGCTTGGTGGGCGTGGCTTGGTGGGCGTGGCAGGGGAAGGATACTGCAAACTCTCCATTCCCACCCAACTCTGGGGCCAGCCAGAGGTGGTATTTGCTGGTTCTCTGAACTACTCAAAATTTCTGCTACCTCTAGATCAGGGGTGTCAAACTTGTGTCATCATGGCATTGTCATGTGATGTATCGTGACTTCCCCCCCTTCGCTAAACCGGGCATGGGCATGGCCAGCATGTGACCTATCCGGCCCGTGGGATACAAGTTTGACAGCCCTGCTCTAAATCAAAAATCATTTACATGCTGGCTTTTATAACATGACTGTAAGACAATTGTCCTGAAATTTCTGATTCAAACTTCAAAGTTTGGTCCTATCATATCGTACCTATGCACTAGAGGTGGTATTCTGCTGGTTCGTGCCGGTTCGAGTGAACCGGTAGTAGCGACCCGCCCCAGCACTATGGCCCCGGCGCTATACAATCCTATTTAGGCACATTTTGAAGCTGCACGCATACGTGCAAGCCACGTGCAAGAGCAAAGCGTGGGCTCACATTTGTGAACCGGTAGGGAAGTAAGTGAATAGCACCTCTGCTATGCACATACATTTTGTTGGTTAGTATACCGTATTTTTCAGAGTATAAGATGCACCTTAAAAGAGGCTGAAAATTTGGGTGCATCTTATACTTCGAATGTAGTTTTTTTGAAGCTTTTTTCCCCAGCCCTAACGAGGTGCTAACGATCTTCCAGGCTCGTTTCCATTGCTACTCCCTCTGAAAAAGGTTTTTTCAGCCCTAATGAGGTACTAACGATCTTCCCAGCTTGCAGGACTTTTTTCATTGCTACTCCCTCTGAAGAAGTTTTTTTCGAGCCCTAACCAGGGGATAAAATAATGTGCTGAAGCTGACCAGACTAAGAATGCTAGCCAGATGAATATCTGGTAGGCAGATTGTTTTCCCCTATTTTCCTCCCCAAAAACTAAGGTAAGTCTTATACTCCAGTGCGTCTTATAGTCCGAAAAACACGGTATATTTTTCTTTCCATACATAGACAGAACACACCTGTAAGGATTTATTCCCCTCAGAAGATACATTTCAGTAGTTATGAATTTCTCTGAGTTCTCTTATCCTTAGCAAAGACTATGTGTGAACATCTTTCCTTGAAGAGTCATTTTTTTCCAGTGGCCTGCCATTTCCTTGTAGTTAAATCCCACGAGGACAAAAAAAAAATCCCTCTAAAGATTTTTTTTAAAGTTTTTGTCTCTTTTCCCCCCAGATAATGTATTGAAGCCATCAAGGGATGTTACGGAAAGATGGAGAGATTTGTAACAATAAAGACCATGGCATTTTCACTATCTTGCATCAATGAAGTCAGTTCAAAAGCATCACCAAAATCAATTATAGAACCTTTTGAATGAGAAAATGGAAGGATTTTTGCCATTTGCTTGTTTTAAACATGGATTCGGAAGCCAGCCACCACTTTAAGATAGATTGGTTATAGTAGGAACCAGTATTGGGTTCCTACCGGTGCGGTCCACTCTATAGCACCGGTAGCGGCCCGCTGGTGACATCACAGTACCAGTGCAGTCGGTTGCCGGTGCCTGGGTGCCGCCATTTTTTTTAAAAAAATTTTTTAAATTTTCTTCTGCACATGCCCAGAAGCCGAGCTTCCGGCACTGCGCATGCGCTGCCTTCCTACCCCACAGTGAGTCCAAGCAGGGGAGGAAGGCTGAGGGAGCACATGAGACGCTGAAAGAATGGGCGGCAGGAGCTATCTCCATTCCCCTTTTTATTGTTGTGAGCCGCCCAGAGTCTCTGTGGAGTGGGCGGCATACAAATGCAACTAATAAATAAATAAATAAATAAGTCACGAATGCGTGGTGATGATCCTAGGCATTTTCGCACGTTTGAGGCTTCTCGAGCTGCTGAGGGGAGGGGGAATGGGCAGCAGGACCTATCTCAGTTCCCCTCCCTTCAGCAGTCTGAGAAGCCAAGCCCACCCGGGCACATGGCCGACAAGCCATGCCCACCCGGTCACATGGCTGGTAAGCCGCACCCACAAAATAAGCCACGGCCACAGAGTGGTAGTAAAAAAATTAGGAACCCACCCCTGGTAGGAACCTGTGTTTTGAAATGTAATTGAATCCAGACACATTTGATTGGAAATGAGGGGGGGATTAACAAGGCCAAAAGCCAGAGTAATTCAGAGAACAAGAAAAAAAAACAAATTGTCCTTAATCTTAATTTCTGGTGCATCTGATCATGTCCAAGTAGGTGTTTTTTTTTCTCCTGAAATCTATATTCCAAGAAAATTTTGTTTTTTTCAAAATGTGTTCTTCAATTGTAAATATAAGCCAACAGTGTGCAGCGGCAGCCAAAAAAGCCAATGTAATCCTAAATTGCATTAACAGAGGGATACACTCAAGATCAAGTGATGGACTAATACCACTCTATAAAGCCTTAGTAAGACCACACCTACAGTACTGCATCCAGTTTTGGTCACCACACTGTAAAAAAGATGTTGAGACTCTAGAAAGAGTGCAGAGAGAAAAGTAACCAAGATGATTTAGGGAACTGGAGGCTAAAACATAGGAAGAACGGTTGCAGGAAGAGGGCATGGCTAGTCTAGTGAAGAGAAGAGAAGAGAAGGACCAGGGGAGACATGATAGCAGTCTTCCAATATTTGAAGGGCTGGCATAGAGAGGAGGGAGTCAAGCTATTTTCCAAAGCACCTGAAGCCCAGACAAGGAATAATGAATGAAAACTGATCAAAGAGAGATTCAACCTAAAAATAAGGAGAAATTTTCTGACAATGAGCGCCATCAACCAATGGAACAGAAGTTGCCTTTGGAAATTGTGGGAGCTTCATCACTAGAGGCTTTCAAGAAGAGACTGGACTGCCATCTGTCAGAAATGGTGTAGGGTCTCCTGCTTGGGCAGGGGGTTGGACTAAATGACCTACAAGATCCCTTCCAACTCTCTTAATCTGTATCTGTATAAGTGGTTAAGTCATCAGGCTAAAAACCAGGAGACTTGTGAGTTCTAGTTGTGCTTTAGGTCTGAAATCAGCTTTCTGAACCCTAAAAAAAGAGGCAAACTACTTCCAAAATCTTGCCAAGAAAACTGCAGGGATCTGTCCAGGCAATAGCCAGGAGTCAACACTCACTGGGAGGCATCCCTCCTCTTTACAGCAGTAGTTGGAGATTAGTAGGCATCACAAAAGTTGCTTTAGGATCAATGGTTCAGGTCTAAGTTTCACAATGAGCCTTGGTGACGCAGTGGTTAGAATGCAGTACTGCAGGCTACTTCTGCTGCCTGCCGGCTGCCTGCAGTTTAGCAGTTCGAATCTCACCAGGCTCAACGTTGACTCAGCCTTCCAACCTTCCGAGGTCGGTAAAATGAGGACCCAGATTGTTGGAGGCAAGATGCTGACTCTGTAAACCTCTTAGAGAGGGCTGTAAAGCATTGTGAAGCGATATATAAGTCTACGTGCTCTTGCTATTCGGAGCCCTGGTGGTGTAGTGGTTAGAATGCAGTATTGCAGGATAACTCTGCCCATTACTGGTAGTTCAATCCTGATCGGCTCAAGGTGGACTCAGCTTTCCATCCTTCCGAGGTGGGTAAAATGAGGACCCAGATTGTTTGGGGGCAATATGATGACTCTGTAAACAGGGCTCTAAAAGCACTGTGAAGCGGCATATAAGTCTACGTGCTATTGCTATGAGCAGAGCAGCCATACTGTTTGCAGCCCAGGCTATTTGTGTGCAGAACTTTGCATGCATTTGTGCCAACAGTTTGTGAGTTTTCTTTGAAGCTTAGATTCTCTACAGTCTAGGAGATTAAATTTTGAGTTGCTGGCTCTGTTCCCAACTGGCTTTGTTCACAGCAGTGCACCAGACTATAAACGTTGCCTCCTCTTTTAAAGAGCCTTTGTTATCTTGAAAAAAACATGTCGGCATTTAAAATAGCTGTACCCCTTGTTAAACCATCTACCCCCAGGCAACCTAGGAAAGCAAAAAATACATTTGAATCCAGTAAAAATCTGAATGGTAAGAAGAAAAAAATAATCACCACAAAATAAATTGATAACACATACAACATACTGTAAAAGTATTAGAGTTCGTAGGCAACCCAATTAAGGATTATGAATTGCCAAGCTGAATAGGAAAAAGAAAAACTTGCTTCATTGAGAATACATATTTAGTTCCTGAAGACAATTCGCCAGAAATGTCTTGGTATCATAATAATATGATTCATGGAGAGATATCTAAATTTGTAGTGTGTTTACCAGTCACTTGAGCATGTGAGGCCAGATCAGGGGGAACCAAACTTTCGGACCTCAGCGACCACTAAATTCATAATTTTAAATCCCTCGGACCACTAATAACTTTAACCTTAGATTATCTACCATCGACCTCACCCCATTCCTAAGAGGTCTGTAAGAGGCGTGCACAATCGTGGCAACCATTCCTGTTCTAATGCACCCATATATTCATAATTCTTGTACTCATAATCATGCTTGTACTAATATATATATATATATATATATATATATATATATATATTCATGTTTATACTTTGTTTATACTTGTTTCATATACGCTTGACAAATAATAACAATAACAATAACAATAACAATAACAATAACAATAACAATAACAATAACAATAACAATAACAATAACAATAACAATAACAATAACAATAACATGATCTGCCTAATGACTGGCTGGATGGGTGTGGCTAGGTGGTCATGTGACTGGGTGGGCGTGGCCAACTCCTCGCCTTCCCACCCAGGCTCCTTAGGGTCCCAACAGGAAGCAGTTGTTGGAGTTGTGACTAAGCAGTCACCACGAGAAAGAGTTGGCAAAACAGCTCAGTTCAAATTGGATCTGACCGAGAAGGAGGCTCAGCAGAAGCACCTCACTGAGGACTACGAGTGTTAAATCGGAGGCACCCGGGCTGACAGGAATGGAGGCAAGACAAAGTTCTGAACAGGAACTCTTTATTTAACACTTCAGCACCACAGGCAATAATGAGAGAACAGAACAGCAACTCAGTGTTTGACAGCTCCTTTTATAGTCGAGCTGTCAAACTAGCAACCAATCCGGACCGCCCCCATTTCCCGCTTGCCAGCTGCTCGCATCTTAGCCAATCAGGCTTTGACTAGCAGCCGGCTTGGGTATTTTGGCGGCATCGTAAGTCCGACGACTTAACACCGCTAACCCCCCAGATTGCGCATGCGTAATCGGCGAGGTACACTGGGTGACGTCAGCTCCGCCCTGACCGTCTTAGTTCAAGGCTGGCAGCTGAAGAGTGAGGAGCTGTTTGTGGGTCCTCTGGAACTCCCTGTGAACTGGCCGTGGGTTCGTCTGGAATGGAAAGCACCGCTGAAGCATGGCGCTCGGTAGGCCCGGTAGGAGACGAACGCCTCTTGCAGTGCGGAGATGGTAGAAGCTGAACTCCCCAGCCAGCAAGAGTCCACACATCTAAAAGTTGCCAAGTTTGGGGAAACAATCAAACAAACACTTGATTCATTCTAACAGTGGACTCTGTTGCATCAATACACAAATAATAACACAAAGGGGAGTGTTACCCTGAAGGAGATCAGGAACATCTTTGGATATTCTGGAGCTAACATTCTCAAGGTCTCCCCACCGAGACACCCCAAAATATAAAACCTACAAGTGGGGAAGTGTGCAAACTCTTCCCCCCCTTTTTACATCTATGTGGAAAGTACCTGTACATGTGTATTGTTTACTCTAGGTGTATAGTTTACATCAGTAGTGGGTTCCAAAACCCTTTACTTCTGCACATGCACAGAAGCTTCTGCGCATGCGCAGAAGCGTCCCGGGCGGGTGGGCGGAGCCTCCCGCCATCGGCGTTCCAGTTCTAAGAATCAGTCCGAACTGGGAGCAACCCACCGCTGGTTTACATCTATATTTTTACAAACCTTCTTACATCTATGGGTAAGAGTAGGGAGTGGGAAAACCCTTCTTAATTCCCAGAAATGTTGGTTGTGAGCTTTTGTTTTTGTGACCTTTTTCTTCTCTCCCACTCTTTCACATCTGCTTTCTAGCTGGCTTTTGAATAAGTGTTTTATGACTAAGCTTTTTAAATGTATAATCATTACTTTTGCAACACCCCTCCCTTCCCTCAAGTTTCTTTTTTCTTTTTTTTGCTTCCTTGACAGAAGCAAGGAGTTTTATCCTGCAGTTTTTGATGAATCCTATAATTCTCTTTTAGCCCTGGAAAACAGAGGTGGCCCAGGAAAGGGGGATGAATTCTAGTGAAGATCTTAACTGCAATAACCTTAAAAAAATGTGTTGTGCTATTGCTCGGTCTGATTATACTTTTTCTCCGCTAGGAAAAAAAATTAAAAATAAAACATGAGTAGTTTCTTAAATGCTCTCCTTTTACCAAAAGATGGCAGCAGAAGATTAAAGTCGAAAAGGGAAGCCTTGTTTGAAGGAGGAATTATGCACCAAACAGCAGTAGGTAGCCCCATCAACATGTTGCTCTCATTCCTGCAGTATGAAATGAATCTTGAAAGGACAATGTTTTTGAAAGCTATGAACCACTTTAGGATGGAGAGAGAGGAGGGAGGGAGGGAGGAGGAGGAAGGGAGGGGGAGAGGGAGAGGGAGAGTGAAGGAGAGAGGGGGAGAGAGGGGGAGAGAGGGAGAAGGAGAGGAGAGGGAGAGGAGAGGGAGGGAGAGGGAGAGGAGAGGGAGAGGAGAGGAAGAGAGGGGGAGAGGGAGAGGGAGAGGGAGAGGGAGAGGGAGAGGAGAGAGAGAGAGAGAGAGAGAGAGAGAGAGAGAGAGAGAGAGAGAGAGAGAGAGAGAGAGAGAGAGAGAGAGAGAGAGAAATGGATCCAAGTTGCAAACTATGCAGAGAAGACTCAGAGACACTCTAACATAAAGTAGCAAAGTGTAAGATGCAACCAAGAACAGCACACTGAACAGCACAACCACGTAGTTGGCATTGTGTACAGGAATAGCTGCAGAGAATATGGGCTTGGATGTCTGGGTGCCTTGGGGGCCATTCTCTCCATTCTCCATTCTCTCCATCAGCCCAGCAAACTTCACACCATTGTAGTTATGGGAGAACAGGAGACTGGAGTATTTAGGTATGTTCAACACCTTTTTATCTAAATGTGGGATGAAAACATCCTCTTCTTCCTCCTCCTCCTCCATAACAGAGTTGGAAGGGACCTTGGGGGTCTTCTTGTCTAACCCCTTGCTCAAACAGAAAGCTCTATACCATTTCAGACAAATGGTTGCCCACTCTCTTCTTAAAAACCTCTAACGTTGGCGCATTATCCATGGTGTAATACTTAGCCCAAAGAATCATTCTGTAATCTGTAATCTTGAGGATACCCAGGTTTGCTTAGTTTGGACTTCAGAGAAGGTGATTGCTTTGTAGCATGACTAAACGTTCCGACCTAAGCTTAGTACACAAGATCATCTACCTTAATGTCCTACCTGTTAACGACTACTTTAATTTCAACCGCAATAACACTAGGGCTGTCGATAGATACAAACTAAATGTATTCCGCTCTAATCTTGATTGCAGAAAATACGACTTCTGCAATAGAGTAGTGAATGTCTGGAACACTCTACCTGATCCTGTTGTTAGTTTCTCTAACCCCCATACCTTTTACCTTAAACTGTCTACCATGGACCTTACACGTTTCTTAAGAGGTCCCTAAGGGGGCGTGCATAAGCGCACTAACATGCCTACCGTCCCTGTCCTACTGTCCCCATTTGTATGTACTCGTTTTATGTGTTTATGGCTATGTTTTGCTTCTTTATATCCATTTATTTGTGCCATTTTTTCATGTGTCCTGTTTCCTTGCACTTGTTGACAAATAAAATAAATAAATAAATAAATAAATAAATAAATAAATAAATAAATAAATAAATGACAACCACACCGAATTGTTGTAATGCACTTTCCTTATTATTAGAGGGGCTTCAGGAAGCTCCATTTCATTATACAAACTGGTTAATAACCTGAAATGTGTTTATAAAGGACTAAATCTGTCTAGGTGTAATAGCATAAGGTCAGAGAAAGAATGGCCACACATTTTCAATTGTATTTATTTCGTAACTTTCTTTTCTCATCTACATTACCCATGAGTATGTAAGCATTATAAACCCTCCACCCCTTTTTTTTAAAAAAAATTCTAAGTGAGCTTATTTGGAACATTGCATTCGAATATTTGAATGTTTGTGCTTTGTTTCACTGAAGTACTCATCTCTTTTCCCTACCAGGCAATGCCTTTCCCCCACCCCTAAAAAAAAGGAGAAAGAAAGAAATGAAAAAAAACCAGAACAATTGACCCTTTAAATTATGAAGAGACTTTCAGGAGAGAATTTTAGAAGCATTCTTACCGTTGTCTCTGTCAAAATCATAAAGAGGCACTTCACTATCTTATGGTATCCATTAGTGTTGCCTTGACATTTTCTTCTAGCTAGAATAACGCTCAAAATGAATTGATGTGGGGTAGATAAAGCTTCACTTGAAGCTCACTTCCAAAGGAGTTAAACAATTAAGAACTTCAGGAAAATACATTTACAATGTACTATATTTTTAACAGTTGGGGGGGAAAAAAGCAAACTGTTACAGTGAAAGTCAGTTCTGTCCTATAGCCAGAAACATAACCCAACGGCACCATATTATATTCTGAAATCTGTTGATGTGTTTATCACCGCTAGGGAATCTTGACATATGATTTCTTTAATTGGAGACCAGGGGACTACAAGTGTAGAAGCCTGAAGCTATTTTTCTTTTCCTTTTGTACTTTGGTTAAGCATTTATAAGTTGTGACTTTGAAGGTCACTTTGTGCCCTTATCTGCATCAGGATATTGTCAAGAGTTGGCTAAAGGTCTCGCCAGAATGCCTGCTCAGAGTAGAAGACGGGAAGGAGAGTAGAAAGGACATTTGAGCCTTGTTGACCCGGAGTGAAGTAAAGGTCAATCCCTAACCACTTTCTGTGACATCCTTTTTCATACGATCGAATGGTCTTTGCTACCACAAGAAATGTTTCTCCAATCCGAAAGTTTCTCACCTCGTTTTTTGTACAGCTAAAGATGCCGCTAAAGGTATAACAGTAGTGCAGAATAGTTTCATTGTCTACCTTCTCTCAAATACCTCATTAATGAAAAGCCACAATCTAATTAAAACACAATCTAACGCAATGGAAATAAAGCAATGAGTATGAACTGCTTCATAAATCTTGGAATATGAGCCACTGAACTTAAATGACAGATTTCTTGATATATTTTTGAGAAAAAGAAAAAGTTTGGATGTTATTGGTAACCACGTTCACATAGAAGTCCTAAAGTGACCTACTTTCTAGTCTGCTTATTTGCCTGAAAGAGTTCCCACTTTAAAAAGTAGACTGTTTAAGGAAGACTGTGTGTCATTAGCGATGAGCGGTTTACATCTAAGCTGGTGGGGGACAGGAAAAAGCTGTTTTACAGTAGAACGTGGGTAAAGTTACTCTGCAGGCATGCATCGCTTAAAAACTTTGCATATTCATGTCAGTCTCTATCTTGTCAGACACACTATGAATCCTTTTACGTTTTCCAAGATGTTCAAGGAGCCTTTAGCTCATTAAGGAGAGAGAGAGAGAGAGACAGACAGAGAAAGAGAGAGAGAAGGATGTCTTGGATAAGCCAGATATAGAAAGTGTCCCAAAGGGAATCTAGGAATGAGTGGGAAACTAGTGAAATTAGCATTTTAATAGAATTATTTACTTACTTCTTTCTGTAGACAATTGTACCCATTCAGAAGTGGGTTCCTGCGTAGCTCCGGTAGGGAACGGCCGATTGCACAATTTGCATGCGACTGCTCCGGAGCCCTCTCTGCCGGTCTGTTGCGTGCATCGCCATCTTTTTTGGTGAATTTTTGGGCGATTTTGCTTCTGCGCATGTGCGGAAGCAAAATTGCACCGAAATCTCATGAGGGGACCCACGTGCGCGTGAGATTTTGGTGAGATTTTGCTTCCGCGCATGTGCAGAAGCAAAATCTCACCGAAATCTTGCGTGCGCGACCGTCCCCTCGTGAGATTTTGGCGCAATTTTGCTTCCGCGCATGCGCAGAAGCAAAATTGCACGAGGGGGCGCGTGCACATAGTGAGCGTGCGCACACCCAAAATGTGGAGATGCGCGCACAGCGCACTGGCATCGGTAAGTAAGCAACCCGCCCCTGTACCCACTACAATGCACTGGTTTCTGAGTGGTTAAAAAAAACCAAACCCGTACAAAAAAACCAAACAACAGTGTAGTAAAAATGGTAAGATCAAAAAGGTAAAATCAGATACAACAATCCAATAAAAAACAGCAATCATTCACTTGTGCCATTCCGATCTTCCATGGTGTTTTCAAAATTGCTTGATCTTTGAGCCAAGCCTTAGATCCACCACAATGCTATCCAATGAGACAGGAGCAATTATTGAAGGACAGTTCCCATAAATCTCATTTGCATGACTGTCAAACTCCCCGGCCCACGGACTAGATGCGTCACACACTGGCCACGCCCACGCCTGGTTTAGTGAAGGGGAAAAAAGTCCTGATACATCACATGTCGCTGCCGTGACAATGCAAGTTTGACACCCCTGATCTATACAGTCTGTTTCGAATAGGGTCTAAGAGTGGGTCAATTTTGCTTGAAGTTTGTGGTCCCACAAGTGCCTTGTAATGAGCAATGTAGGAAAACCAGCACCCAGAAGCCCAAAGGAAGCCATTGTTAGGCTTTGAACACTGATGTAATGTTCTGATGCTCACTCATTCTGGACTAAGTGAAGTTGCTTTCAAAAGCTGTGCTGTATGGAACAGATTGTAATAATTATGATAAAGACATCTGGTTTTCCAGTTGCTTTGGATAGATCACAACTAGTACATCAAACAAAGCTAGTCAAGAGCCTTCCATAGGCATCACCTCTATTATAATGTAGCTCTGAATTCAGGAATTCACTTGGCAGTCTTCCTGAATTCAGAGCTACATCACTTGGCGGTCTTCCTGAATTCCGGTCCATCACTTGGCGGTCTTCCTGAATTCAGGTCCATCACTTGGACGTCTTCCTGAATTCAGAGCTATATCACTTGGAGGTCTTCCTGAATTCAGGTCCATCACTTGGAGGTCTTCCTGAATTCAGAGCTACATCACTTGGCGGTCTTCCTGAATTCAGGTCCATCACTTGGCGGTCTTCCTGAATTCAGGTCCATCACTTGGACGTCTTCCTGAATTCAGAGCTATATCACTTGGAGGTCTTCCTGAATTCAGAGCTACATCACTTGGCGGTCTTCCTGAATTCAGGTCCATCACTTGGCTGTCTTCCTGAATTCAGGTCCATCACTTGGCGGTCTTCCTGAATTCAGAACTACATCACTTGGAGGTCTTCCTGAATTCAGAGCTACATCACTTGGAGGTCTTCCTGAATTCAGGTCCATCACTTGGCGGTCTTCCTGAATTCAGAGCTACATCACTTGGCGGTCTTCCTGAATTCAGAGCTACATCACTTGGCGGTTTTCCTGAATTCAGAGCTACATTTTAATAGAGGTGATGCCTTTTTATTACCGGTTCAGGTGAACCGGCCCAAACCGGTAACATTTCACCTCTGCTAGTCATAACCAAAACAGTTGACAAACTACCAAGATAAAATCAGAGGTGGTATTCAGCCGGTTTGGACCGGTTCGTGTGAACCGGTAGTAGCCATTTTGACCAGTTCGGAGAATTGGCAAATACCACCTCGGCTTGGCCCCACCCTCCTGCCCCCGCCATTCTCTGTGCTATAGTCCCTTTTTTTTAGCTCAGCTGATTCACCAGGCAGAGCGGATTGCCACGCCTCAGCTGAGCTAAACAACAGCTCAGCTCACCAGCGTTGACACCGAGGGCGGTTTCTGAGTGCTGCCATGTTTTCAAGCAGCATGTGCGAGCCATGCACATGCGTGCGTGCTCACATTTTTGGTGCTGCTGGGTGAACCGGTGAATCCCACTCCTGGATAAAATATTTTGCTGGAATATTTTAATTTAAAAAAAACCAGCACCTGTGTCTTTTCTGGGGGTGGCAAGTGACGGTGAAGGACAGCCGTGTGACCCTGCAGTCCTTCACAGGACGTGGCTGCCTTAAAGAGTAGCAGACAGGATTTTCTTTTTTTTTCATTTCCCTATGTACTCCAAGAGGTGTGTTTGGCACAGAATCCAAAGCGCTGCCCAACCTTATAGAGATATACAGTTCATTTTGAGCATATTTAGTTGGAGCTATCCCCAGTTTAAAGCCTTATGAAGCAGCGTGTGCATTCTGATTTTGCTGATGGTACATTTGACTATACCCTTACATTCCTTGATAATCCCCTTAGGTTATTAAGAACAGTTTGCTTCAGATCAAAGAGAGTTAATTTGGAATTTATTAGCGGCTGCAAGATTTTTAACTGAAAAGTACATCCTACCCCTTACTGAAAGAATGGTTAAAGAAAATTCAGTAATGTGGAGTTAAAAATAAAGACAGGTTGGGCTGGGGAAAAAGCTCCAGTAATAGTAACTGAAAGAAAACCTTTTCCCCTTTCTTTTTCACGTTTTGATACAGATGATACAGATTAACAGAGTCAGAAGGGACCTTGCAGGTACAGGTAAGAGTCTTTCTTGGTTATAAATATTACAAAAATGTGAACTATCATTTTAATTATAGCTATGTAGAAATAGCTATAGAAGGTGTCATGAATATGTCTGGAAGTAGTTTTCCTGATGGAATTAAATTTGTGAATGTCTCTGACCACATACTGTATATTATGTGTATTATACATAATACACATATTATACATATTATATATAATACATATTATACAGTATGTATATATAATATACATACTGTATATTATGTGTATTATGTATATTATATTATGTATATTATATACTAAATGTAGTTCATAAAATCATATACCAAAATGTCCTTCCTGTTAATGACTACTTCAGCTTCAACCGTAACAATACACGAGCACGTAATAGATTCAAACTAAATGTAAAGCGCTCCAAACTCGACTGCAGAAAATATGACTTCAGCAACAGAGTGATCAATGTCTGGAATGCACTACCTGACTCTGTGGTTTCTTCCCCAAACCCCAAAAACTTTAACCTTAGACTGACTACAGTCGACCTCTCCTCGTTTCTAAGAGGTCTGTAAGGGGCGTGCATAAGCGCACCAGCGTGCCTACCGTCCCTGTCCTACTGTCCTATTGTCCTCTTTTATCGTTACTTTTTACTTATGTTTATACAAATTACTACTATACATGTTTGACAAATAAATAAATAAAAATAAATAAATAAAATATTGCTTCGTAGGTGGCTTGAATATAGAGTTGCCTGTGTGAAAACTGGTGTGAAAACTTCATGTCAATGACAGAAACAACTTTTGCATGCTGCAATATCCAGAGCTAATCTTTGGAAGGCAGCAGCGGCAGCAAACATACTAGGATGTAGAATTATGGAAGTCCCCAGTGCAGGGGTGGGTTCCTCCCGGTTCGGACTGGATCGCCCGAACCGGTAGCGACCCACTGGTGATGTCACAATGGCATCATGGTTCCGGTTCAGTTGGTGCCGGTCTGTGGGTGCCGCCATCTTTTTTTTCCTGATTTTTTTTTACTGTTTGGAAGTTTTTTCCTCTGCTGCTGCTTGAAAAAGGGCCATCCCTCCCCCCCCGGGTTTATACTTACCTTGATTCCTTTGCCCGAAGCACAGCTGATCAGCTCCTCAGCTGTGTTTTGGGCTGATTCCTGCTTCTGAGCATGCGCGGAAGCAGAATTGCATGAGGGGACGCACGCGTGCGTGCTTGCTTCGCTTGCTTCACTCGCGCGCATGAAACGTCGCGATGTGAACCGGTGGCGAAGGTAAGTGGAACCCACCCCTGCCTCAGTGTAGTATGAATCCTGGGAAGGAAAAAGTGCTCTGGGCAGAAAGTAGCATGTTGTGGAAATGCATCTCTTTACTTGACTTGGTTACGTACCTTGTGCAAATATTGTGCTATGCTTCTTGTAGCATTGTTGGAAAATGGAGGGTGACCTGGAAATTGGTAAGACTTTTCTGCTGCTACTACTATAGCCCTGTCGGGAGTGCCAAAGTTCTTTCTGGTTGAAATGATTGAATGGTGACCTCACTGTTGCCCAGAGAACACACAATTGGGGACTCCTTTCATGTCCCCATTAAGTTGTTCACTGAAATGGTACCCATTTATCTACTCACAGTCACCCACTTTTGAACTGCTGGGTCCTGCTGGAGCATGTGATGAAAGCTCACCCCGTCCCTTAGCAGCAACCGGGTCTCAAACGTGAGCCTGCTAATTATAAGACCAGTGTCCTAACCTCGTGTTGTCCTACTTTCTACTTGTTCTTTTCTTCTCTTTCCTTCCATCTTTCCCAGCATTATCTCAAGGGTCTTTACTTAATGTATCCAAAATATGATGATTCGCAACCTGGCCGATTGTGCCTTAAATAAGAACTCTAATACGATCCGTTTGTTTGTTTTTGTGGCTATCCATACTGCTGTCAGGTTTCTTCACCAAAGCTCAAAAGCTCCCATTCTCTTTCTATCCTCCTTCTTCAAAATCCAGCTTTAGCTTCCATTGTGTCATAGGGGGACATGTTAGGAGAAATCTGTAATTTTTTTTAAAAAAAATCTTTAAGTATGCTGTCCATAGCTACCGTATTTTTCGGAGTATAAGACGCACCAGAGTATAAGACGCACCTTAGTTTTTGGGGAGGAAAATAGGAAAAAATCTTCCTACCAGGTATTCATCTGGCTAACGTCCTTAGTCTGGTCAGCTTCAGCACATTATTTTATCCCCTGGTTAGGACTTAAAAAAAACCTTCTTCTGAGAGAATAACAATGAAAGAGCCTGCAAACCAGTAAGAGCTGGGAAGATCGTTAGCACCTGGTTAGGGCTAGAAAAAAACTTATTCGGAGCAAGTAGAGCAATGAGAAAAAACCCTGCAAAGACTTAGGGCTGGAAAAACCTTCTTTGGAGAGAGTAACAATGAAAAAGCCTGCAAGGTAAGAGCTGGGAAGACCGTTAGCACCTAGTTAGGGCTGGAAAAAAAGCTCCAAAAAAGCTACATTCAGAGTATAAGACGCACCCAAATTTTCAGCCACTTTTAGGGAGGAAAAAGGTGCGTCTTATACTCCAAAAAATACGGTATATTATTTTACAGTATTACCATGTCTTTGTTTTTTCTCTCTCTCTTCCCTTTAGTGCTGTTGTGTTTCTTTTAAAATAAATAAAGTTAAAAAAACTTTAAAAGAATGGAATGCAATTGTAGATGCTACAGATTCAGTAGAGATCTTGGGATAACCATTTGATAAGTGTCATTGAACAGAATAGAACCAAGACAAAATATCTGCACAGAACAATGTCTTTTCAGACTTTTAACCAATATTAGAGATAGCGGGTGATGCGTATAGCACGATGAAGAGAAAACTCCACTCTGCAATAATAAAAAGTTTCCCATAAAATGAAAATGAAGAGTTAGATAAGGGCTTGAAAGCAAAACAACAACCTTTAGCTGCGAAGCACTCTCGGAGAGAGAAGAGAACTTACCAGGAATAAATAAATTCGAATTGTTGAAATTTGAGGGTTTCTTTCTTGGTATTTCCTCTTTAGGATATGGAATGGTGTTTCAAAATCCATATCAATGCAATTCCTTTATTAGGCCAACCGAGAATCACAAAGCAATGTGCAAGTTTTCAACTGTTTAGAGCCTCTTCATCAGGTCAGATATTTTAAAAGGGAGGTAAAGAAAGCGGGAAACGTAATAAAAAAATATACTTGAGCTGATTTTATACAATCCTTTAAAAAGGGAAATAACGTTTTTGTTCAGAAAGCTAAGGGCCTTGTGTAGTGACTCATGATGTTGTTAGAACTGGAACAATGAAACCTTCTCTTGCTTAGCATATCCACTGAAGCTGGCTCTTGAATTGTTTTGAACAGCGAGGGATATAAATCTTCGTGTCCAGTAGAGGATTCTGTAAATTCAGTACCTGCTTTTCTTTACGCTCTCTGGTCTGTAACTCGGCCATACTTCCATGGATTATGGAGATTCTCAATCATCCAGGTCATGGTTGTCCCAAAGGTGCTTTTTCAGGAGGCAATTAAACATTTTCAGTAGGCCACTGGACTTTTTTCAGGAGGCCATGAGAAAAAGAAAGTCCAGTTGTCTCCTGAAAAAGCACCTTTGGGAATTCCATGGATTGTACTTCATTTTATGTAAGTCTTGGTTGTATTCACATCTCTCCCCTGGCAGTAACAACTGAGCCCTGTAGCCCCTTTTTCGACAGATGTCCAGGAGCCATAGCATCTAACGCGGTCCTTGTTGACCCGGGCGACAACCGACCCAATGTGGAATTTTGTTCATTTCTTCTCATCATTACTGATGGTAGGTGCCTGGGTTGGTTCACAGTGGTTAAATCACCACTGATCCAAAGACGGTAATCCCATAACCGTAGGAACCGCACAGGATAGCTGTCCAGGCCCAGCCACGGCAGACTACTTGCCTGTTTGGTGGCAGAAGGCAGGATCAGGGATTGGGGGGGAGGAAAGGGAGGAAACCATTATTATTATTATTATTATTATTATTATTATTATTATTATTATTATTATTATTATTATTATTATTATTATTATTATTATTATTATTATTATTATTATTATTATTATTATTATTATTATTATTATTATTATTTATTCACAAAAAATGTAATACACAGCAAACGAGATTTATATGCTGGATTTCGTATCACTATATCACAAGTCGAACACTTCCCAAGCGTCTAGGACTGTGTGATGTATTTTCGTATGATGTGTGCAGATCCAAGTACGGTGGCCTTTTGCAACTGACAGATCATGATTTTGTCAATGTTTATTGTTTTCAAATGCCAGTTAAGGTCTTTTGGCACAGCACCCAGTGTGCCGATTACCACTGCGACAACCTGTACTGGTTTATGCCAGAGTCATTGTAATTCGATTTTAAGGTCCTGATATCGGTTAAGTTTTTCTGGTTGTTTTTCATCAATTCGACTGTCACCTGGTATGGCGACATCAATGATCCACACTTTTTTCTTTTCCACAATCGTGAGATCTGGCGTATTATGTTCCAAAACCTTGTCAGTCTGAATTCGAAAGTCCCAAAGTATTTTGGCATGTTTGTTTTCAACTACTTTCTCAGGTTTATGATCCCACCAGTTCTTTACCACTGGTAGGTGGTTGTTGTTGTTATTATTATTAGTAGTATCATTATTATTATTGAAACATGTACAAGATAACAGGTATAGTATAAACATAAATATGAACATAGTAAATGGGTATGAAAAAATTGAGACATTGGACCCTTCCTAGATCCTCAGGCTATATAGAAGACAGTAGGAGAATTATATTTTCAGATTTGCAACATTCTGTTAATGTAGCTTTACACTAAAGTAGAATTATTTTATCTGGTTTGTGTTTCCTGTCTGGATTACCTGATAAGGCTTGCAGATAGCTTCTTCCATCAGGTGCTATAGTCCAACAATTTGTGTTTTTCATTTGGGCTGTTTCACTTTTACAAAATGCTCCAACTATTCTGATTGTCAACATAAGGCAAAGTCATGCATATCCATCTGTCTTTGACTGGCATCAGACCACTTCCTAGGTGACAATGTTACTGTGACTATCTAAAAGCAAAGGAGACTGATAATGCTGAGGAGAGCTTTTGTTAAATGTTTATCAGTAGGAAAACAGAAATGCCCGGCGCATTTAATTGCAGAGTGATTTTATTATTCAAATGATGGAATTTGCCAAGAACAGCTGCATTTTGTAATCTAACCAGCTCTTTAATAGTTCTTCTGTTTTGTGGGGATTATATTATTTGACTGCAGAAAGCTAGCTGCACTCAAATTCTTGTGCGCAGAATAAGAGTTTAAATTGGGGAAGCCTGACGATCAATACCGCATGGGATTTTTGAAAGAGACCTTTGTGTAATTTAATGACCACAACTGTATTTAGAAAAACGATTCCCTGCATTAAATCAAGTTTAATGGTTTGTTCTTTCAGGGTGCCAGTACTATGGTGTGTGTGTTTGTGTGTACGCGTTACACATTTCTCCTTACCTTGTGTAATGGATTGTGTGGATAACCTTGAACGATGAGAGGAAGAGATGCTGCCTTAGAAACCATCAGAGAAGAAAGGGGCAGGAGACCCCAATGGCTTTACAGTAGCTTCCTTCCTTCTCCTTCCTTCCTTCCTTCCTTCCTTCCTTCCTTCCTTCCTTCCTTCCTTCCTTCCTTCCTTCCTTCCTTCCTTTTTCCTTCTTTCCTTCTCCTTCCTTCCTTCCTTTTTCCTTCC
This sequence comes from Diadophis punctatus similis, assembly GCA_023053685.1. Taxonomy (NCBI): domain Eukaryota; kingdom Metazoa; phylum Chordata; class Lepidosauria; order Squamata; family Dipsadidae; genus Diadophis; species Diadophis punctatus. The sequence goes on from JALIGW010000077.1 coordinate 2,081,096, forward strand.
TTCCTTCCTTCCTTCCTTCCTTTTTCCTTCTTTCCTTCTCCTTCCTTCCTTCCTTCCTTCCTTCCTTCCTTCCTTCCTTCCTTCCTTCCTTCCTTCCTTCCTTCCTTCCTTCCCCTGTTCCAAAGGAAGTCCAAGCCATCCTTTAGAAAGTTTTAACCAAAGATGATAACAACGTCTTCTGAAAACATTGCTATTATTTTATTTGGACTTTATGGGATAATCTTTATAACTTGATTTGATTTCAGCTATAACCTTAATATGTTATCTACCTGTTGGTACCACAAAACCAGTGAAATGTTGCTTGTATTGCATCGACTCAGTTCTTCTCCCCAATTCATAATGGGTAACTCTTCTCTCTGAATACATTAGACCAGTGATGGCTAAACTTTTTCTCATCACATGCAGGCACCCGTAATGCAATATGTGCGTGACCCAACATGTGCCCCACCCCGTGCATGAACGCAATACCCCGCAGCACTCCCACCGCACATGTGCGCGTGACCTCCCACCCCCTATGCGCGGCAGGTACCCAAAAATCAGCTGGCCGGCGGGAGGAACGCATACATGCGCGGTGGAGCTGAACTGGGCGACGGCTCACGTGCCCACAGAGATGGCTTTGTGTGCCACCTGTGGCATGCGTGCCATAGGTTCGCCATCACGGCATTAGACAAAATGTTTTACTGTCAAAAATAATAGCAATAGCACTTAGACTTATATACCGCTTCATAGTGCTTTACAGCCCTCTCTAAGCGGTTTACAGAGTTCAGCATCTTGCCCCCAACAATCTGGGTCCTCATTTTACCGACCTCAGAAGGATGGAAGGCTGAGTCAACCTTGAGCCGGTGAGATTTGAACAGCTGAACTGCTGAACTAGCAGTCAGCTGAAGTAGGTTGCAGTAGCTGCATTTAACCACTGCGCCACCTCGGCTCATAAGGATTGCAACCCATAAGAAATGTCCAAAATCCACACTGAAATTCATATCAAATAGCTTTTCTCTAATAGTGTGCTTAAAATAAGGTCAGGCTGTGTTTTAAATCACGTTGTTCTTTTAAAGCAGTTGTAATTTGTATTAGAAGCTGTTCCACCAGCGCCTAGATAGAACATTTTCAAGATTGGTTCAAAATGATCATTAGGAACTTTTATATATAAGCCCATATGTTATTTTCCCCTAAATTCTAATCTATTACATTGTTCAAGTGGCATATTAATACAGTTTTTTTAAAAAAACCATTAAATTTATCCCAGGTGACGCAGCAGGTTGATTCTTCATTCTTCATTAATCACTACTGGCAGTGTTCCATGGAATTTCTGCCAGTTTTATGAAGCTCAGCTTTCTAATGTGATGTTTTAACTTTGAGCACAGATATTAATTAAACTTAAAAACAAGACATCTTAGCTCAAACAGATATCTAAATTAATTATGAGTTGGCTAAGAGTGGATTTGTTTTAAAGGGATTTTTTAAATAAAAAAAATCACTTCCCTCTACTTTCCCCTCACTTATATAGCTCGTTGATTTGGTTGGTGGAACTGCTGAGCTAATTCATGCATGCCCAAAATTGCCTTAAGAAAGAAGTTGCATAAGAAATGGAATCTGGTAGCACTTCATGAGAGACACATCTCAGTTTTTGTGGTAAGTAGTAAAATGTGGGGTAGATTATTTATCTACTTTAGGAAGATGAGTTTGTGAAGATGTAAGAAAACTATTTTAAGTACCTACATCTACTTTGTCCATCAAGTCAAATTAAAACTGACCTGAGAGGTCCTTGGTGCTCTCTCACCTTGGTGGGTTTCTGGCAGATGTTTCATTACCAAACTAGGTTACATCATCAGTGCTAGAAGGGAGTGGGGTTTGCTCTTATTTTTATATGCTAGTGGTTTGCCCTGTCAGTGTTGGTGGGAAAGTTCTTTGTGGTTCCTTGAATAGGCTGTTAGTAAATAAGCTTGTTGGTCTGAGTTGATAATCCTTGATTGGGGTATTCTTCACTTGATTTCTGGTCTAGTGTTAATCTTGGGGTCAATCTTTGCTCATCTGGATGTTGATTGCTGGTGAAATGTTTTGGGCTTTTATCTTCCTTTGGGGCTTTTTTAATTGTTTCTTTAGAATGGTATGTAGATGTTGTTTATCTCTATGTGTTTGTTGATGGCCAATTTGTCTGAATCCCGGACCTCAGGAATTCTCTAACATTTTTGGACTGGGCTTGATCTATTGCATGGTGCTCACAGTTGTGCTGGTATCCATTTTGTTAGAAGACAATGTATAGATGCTGTGTTTCCTTTTTCCAGTGTTCAGGGTTCCTGCATTTATGCTTATGCTCATCAAAATAGTGTTCTTATACAGCTTCTCTTGTGGGAAGTTGGGTTGTTATTTTGGTAGTGCAGGAACTGTCTAGTTAAATGAAAAGAAGGACCAGGGGAGACATGATAGCAATGTTCCAATATCTCAGGGGTTGCCACAAAGAAGAGGGAGTCAAGCTATTCTCCAAAGCACCTGAGGGTAGAACAAGAAGCAATGGGTGGAAACTGATCAAGGAGAGAAGCAACTTAGAACTAAGGAGAAATTTCCTGACAGTTAGAACAATTAATCAGTGGAACAACTTGCCTCCAGAAGTTGTGAATGCTTCAACACTGGAAGTTTTTAAGATGATGTTGGATAACGATTTGTCTGAAGTAGTGTAGGGTTTCCTGCCTAAGCAGGGGGTTGGACTAGAAGACCTCCAAGGTCCCTTCCAACTCTGTTATTATTATTTTTAAGAGAATCTGGCAAAACTGATTCTGCTCTACCTTCTCTCTCTTCTCTTCAGTGAACCAGGGTCTGGTTCTCTGCCTGAGTCACTTCCAAATGTTCTCATTGCTCCAAAAATGCTTCAGCATCCTCAAGGTCACCTTCATCACTCTCTACACAAAGAAGTGTGGTTGATGCCCATCAGTGTAAATGAAGTTCATTCTTTTGTTGAGTCTGGGCTTAGTTGAGAAGGCAGATGGTTCCTTCCCCTCCCCCAACATTTCTGGGTTTGCACCTGAGCCCGTGGACCTGGGCATGACATACATCCTATCTCCTAGCTTTGTAGATAATTGTTTGAATGACATCTAGCTGCTGTGTGTTTTATTTTTAAAGAAATATTGTGCATTTTATGTCTCTCTGGGGCCAGAGACAGCATAACAGGCAACTTTTCTCCTCCAAGCACTGTGCATCACAACCGCTCATCCGAAACAGCTGCCCATTCCTTCCCGTAATGATAGGACTGGCTCCACAATTAACACCAATTAGGATTTGACCCTGTGAAAATGATAGAAAATTACCTTGTGTCAAGTATTTTGACTGAGATGTGGAAGCAAACAGGCGTAAACATCCAATTTCCCTTGCTCCGCTTAAACCTGGTGGAAATTTCCTTCTACGCAACATGGCACAACTGTTAAAGAATCTTTATCGTACACCAGGACCGAAGCCCTTTCAAACAGTTGGTTTCTTCTGAATAGTGAAGATTATTGACCATATCCAGTATCCTCTCGAGTTTAATCCTGATGGGGTGTTTTTTTTTCTCCTCTTGACCTTTCTGTAGCTTAACAGAAACCCAGCATTACACTGCCACACTCTGCACTAAGTAGCAGTTAGGTATTGACATTTTCATCATTTGTACCCTAGAAAATCTTAACTCCCTGCCAGAGCTCTCAAAGTAAGCACTAAAATTTGGAGAGAGAGAGAGAGAGAGAGAGAGAGAGAGAGAGAGAGAGAGAGGAGAGAGGAGAGAGGAGAGAGAGAGAGAGAGAGAGAGGAGAGAGGAGAGAGGGGAGAGGAGAGAGAGAGAGAGAGAGAGAGAGAGAGAGAGAGAGAGAGAGAGAGAGAGAGAGAGAGAGAGAGAGAGAGAGAGAGAGAGATCAGCTCATAAGATCTCACACAAAGTTTTTTTAAATAAAATGTCATTTTTGCAATGGAGAGAGCTTATTATAGATCAGTGATGGCTAACCTTTGCCAGACTGAGTGCCCAAAGCACACGCGAATGCACGCATCTGTGTCTGAACTCCAAAATGCAATTGTTGGGGGCAATAGGCTGACTCTGTAAACAGCTTAGAGAGCCTTCCTTCCTTCCTTCCTTCCTTCCTTCCTTCCTTCCTTCCTTCCTTCCTTCCTTCCTTCCTTCCTTCCTTCCTTCCTTCTTTCCTTCCCTTCCCTTCCTTTCCCTATCCATCCATCCATCCATCCACCCATACCAGCTCAAGGTTGACTCAGCCTTCCATCCTTCTGAGGTTGGTAAAATGAGGACCCAGATTGTTGGGGGCAATATGCTGATTCTGTAAACTGCTTAGAGAGGGCTGTAAAGCACTGTGAAGTGGTATATAAGTCTAAGTGCTATTGCTATTGCTATTGTTGAACTTTTATTACAATTTTGCACCAATGGAAGCCCAGCAGTTGGAAGCCAACTTAATTATAAACAGGAAAAAAATGTAAATGTTATGCACAGTTTCAAACCTTGTGGCATGTGCTGAGAACAGAAATTATTTAACACCCATTTTTTCCCTTCCAGTAAATATTTGCTCAATAGGGTAATTACATCTCATAGAGTATAGTTTTGTTTTCGGCAAAAGGTGTCTACAGAAAGTATTTAAGCAAGCAATACGCTGCCTCTCCAGTAACGAAACTTTGAATAAATATGCAAGTTGTGTATAAGAGAAGTGGAGAGTTAATAATGAATATCCAATGTATTAAAATCTATTCTTTTGAAGAAAAAAAAAGAATTTGAAAATAATTGAGTGTTTAATATGAGAGGGTGGGGGAAGAAACCAAGCTGTCTCCACTCTGTTTTCCCCTTGTGTTGTAGTCCTATTTTAGAATTAATTATGGGAAGACAATAAAACAACTGAGAAATTAAAATGCATTCTATAGGGTTTTTTTTCTAACTGTCTAAAAATGTCATAATGCGGAACGTAACTTCACTTTCCAATTGTTGCTTTCCAATTGTGGATCAAAATTTAGAAAAATAATAGAAAACCAGAACTGAACAGTTAAGATTATGCTGTATGCCGCCCTGAGTCCTTAGGGAGTAGGGCGGCATAGAAGAACTTCCAAATAAATAAATAAATAAATGAGATTAGTACAGCTTTATTTTCTTTCCATATCCAAGCGGTATTTCTCAGAGGTGCGTTTTCAAAAGGCAATTGGAACGTGGTTTTTCCTTGAAGATGTTTTGCTTCTCTTCCAAGAAGCTTTCTTAGTTCTATCATGGTGTCTATTCATTTCAGAAAGAACTGAAGAAGCTTCTTGGATGAAAAGTGAAACATCTTCAAGAAAAAAAACCAAGAAAGTCCAGTTGCTCTTTGGAAAAAGCACCTCTGGGACAGAGGTGGGTTCCTCCCGGTTTGGATCGGTTTGCCCGAACTGGTAGCGACCCGCTGGTGATGTCACAATGACATCACAGAACTGGTTCGGTCAGTGCTAGTCCTTGGGTGCCACCATCTTTTTTTTTGGGATTTTTTTTAGAATGTTTTTTTTTTTGAAAAATTTTCCCGGGTTTTTCTTTTTCTGCACATGCGCAGAAGCCAAGTTTCCGGCACTGTGCATGTGGTCACCATCTTGTTTTTGGTTGGGGGGGGTTGGAATTTTTTGGGATTTTTTGCCACTGCGCAAGCTCATGCGTGCAAAGTGTGCGCACGCCCATGAGGCACGGCCACGCAGGAAGGTAAGTTAGAACCCACCCCTGCTCTGGGACAACCATGACCTGGATGACAATCTCCATAAACTTCTTTTGAAAGCCTTGGAAGGTTAAAATGGAGAAGGAGACCATCCATAATTGGCAATGCAAGGTTGCTCAAAAGCTCCATAATATTTCTTTTAAAGACTTAGTTCTTTTACATGATTATATCTCATATCTGGCAACTTTAAAAAGTGGAAATATAAATGGTTTGATGGGAAAAACTGAAAATAGCTGAGATAGCTAGATACTTATTGGAGAAAAAGAAATACGTAAAGAAATTTTAATTCACCAGCTTTCAAAGTGTTGTCAGCCAAAATCTTGTCAATTATCTTATTTCCCCCCCCCAAGAAAGTAATCACAGATTATGCAAATTATCTGCTTTGAATTTTATTGTATATCTGAATCATCAAACGAACAGCTTTAACATGGAATATTCTTTGCAATAATACCTTAACTTAAATAACAGCTTGAAGAGCACCAGTAACTGCTAAGGTCCATAAGTGGTTTGCTGCATCTCAACCTGGAAATTATTGCCCTGGTTATTATCCATTTATCAAATTCTTTGAGAGACACAAAAATAGCCGTATATAAACGGCCATCACCATGAAGCAAAATGGATGACTTCTGACCCAGCCAAATCCCCATGTATTCAATTGCTTGAGCATTTTTCTTTCTCATCCTCCATAAATAAGTGACAGGTCTTGTTCTGAGAAATCCATAAATCATAGATTACACTTAGGGTACTTATGACTAGGTAAGGGGTCATCCCTCAGTTTCAGCTTGGCTGAAACCACCTTCTCCTTCAGTAGCTCCAGAGCTTTTGCTGTCCCTATCACGAAATAGCATGCAAGTTTGGAAAGGAATAATAAATAAAGAGGAACGAATCAAGTCATCGAGAGTGAGTTGTGCGGCCATATAGATTTTCTTAAATAATGCTAATAATGCTGAGAAATTTTGGCTCCCATACTACCACCTCTTACAATACTAGACAACATAGTATCAACAGTAGAGACCTTCAAATTTCTAGGTTCTATCATATCTCAAGACTTAAAATGGACACCTAACATCAAAAACGTCATCAAAAAAGCACAACAAAGAATGTTCTTTCTGTGCCAACTCAGGAAGCTCAAACTGCCCAAGGAGCTGCTGATACAGTTCTACAGAGGAATTATTGAGTCTGTCATCTGCACCTCTATAACTGTCTGGTTTGGTTCTGCAACCCAACAAGACAGACACAGACTTCAGAGGATAATTAGAACTGCAGAAAAAACAATTGCTACCAACCTGCCTTCCATTGAGGACCTGTATACTGCACGAGTCAAAAAGAGGGCCGTGAAAATATTTACAGACCCCTCGCATCCTGGACATACATTGTTTCAACTCCTACCCTCAAAACATTGCTATAGAGCACTGCACACCAGAACAACTAGACACAAGAACAGTTTTTCCCTGAACGCCATCACTCTGCTAAACAAATAATTCCCTCACCACTGTCAAACTATTCACTAAGGCTGCATTACTATTACTATTAGTCTTCTCATCGTTCCTATCACCCATCTCCTCCCACTTATGACTGTATGACTGTAACTTGTTGCTTGTATCCTTATGATTTGATTGTTTCCTGGTTGCTTATTTGTACCCTATGACTATCATTAAGTGTTGTACCTTATGATTCTTGAATGTATCTTTTCTTTTTATGTACACTGAGAGCATATGCAGCAAAGACAAATTCCTTGTATGTCCAATCACCCTTGGCCAATAAAGAATTCTAATTCTAATTCTAATTCTAATTCTAATTCTAATTCTAATAATTCAAATTCAAATTTTAATTTTAATTCTAATTCTAATGTAATGAAGTCCTAGATCACTTGAGACTTAAAGCGGTATTCCAAAATCAGAATTGATCCTTCCCATGGGATCTCGCTAACAAGTGCGACTTTGCTACCTCTTTTTTTCTAGATAGTTTCATTGTCTTTGTTGCTTTCTTTAACCTATCTTTGGTGCTTTAAATCCCAGAATGGCCGTCGTTGACTTATCAGCAATATCCTTTTGTTGAACAACTAGTTCTCTTGCCGCAGCTCACTTTTTTTTCAAGGATTCAATTTGTGCTTTCTCGCTTCGGACTTCCAAGCTCAGTCATTTGATGCAGCAGCAAAAATAAGGTTCTTCAGAAAAAAATAAGAAGTTCAGAGGCTCCCAGCACAAAAGCAGTTGATCAGTGGATATTGTGGGGATGAAATTGGAGGGAGGGAAACCTCATTGTGAATTCTCTTATACGCCAATCTTGTTGAAAGTGAGTGAACATAACTTCTTAAACGAGTGTCTGTCAGAGCATAGTTCTGTAGTTACTCTTCATGAAAGTTGCTCCATACTGGAGCAAATCCAGTAAAATAAAGGCATTGTCCATCAGTTCCCATTTATGGATACATTCTGCTGCATCAATCTCTATTTGTTGATGATTGGATAAACTTACGATGCATAAATATCTATTCTCAATATATTACAAATGCTAGACATTACAGCAACTCTGAAGTTAGAAGTCACTAAAATAGGGATGGCATAAATTCATAAGTTTGTTTAATTTACTGCTGACAAAATAAAGGCAAGAGTAAAGTCTACCTCCTATAAAGTTGCTTTGGAGAGCGAGACGGGTGCAGTGGTGAAATCCAAATTTTTTTTACTACCGGTTCTGTGGGCGTGGTGTGGCTTGGTGGGCGTGGTTTGGTGGGCATGGCAGGGGAAGTATACTGTAAAATCCCCATTCCCTCCCCACTCCAGGGGAAGGATACTGCAAAATCCTCATTCCCTCCCCACTCCTGGGGCCAGCCAGAGGTGGTATTTGCAAGTTCTCCGAACTACTCCAAATTTCCGCTACCGGTTCTCCAGAACCTGTCAGAACCTGCTGGATTTCCCCCCTGGGTCACAGGTGGTATATAAATTTAATAAGTAAATTATTTAAAATAATTAAAACTCAACTCCTGATAACTATACAGACACATTCATTTAGGTTTTCTGGCAGAATATAGAAATCGCAATAGTCCTGAGACTTACATACCGCTTCACAGTGCTTTACAACTCTCTCTAAGTGGTTTACAGTGTCAGCGTATTGCACCCAACAATTACGGTGATTTTCTAAACATACATTGGTTTCACAGTTTACTAAGACCATGCAGAGAGCATCTCACAACTTTATTGATAAGGATTTAAAGAAAACTGGACAGTTTTTTAAAAAAAGAAACCAAAGAAGATAATAGCAAACCATTTTGTGGTGGCGCAGTGGTTAGAATGCAGTACTGCAGGCTATTTCTGCTGATTGCCGGATGCCTACAATTTGGCATCAAAGGCTCAAAGTTGACTCAGCTTTCCATCCTTCCGAGGTCGGTAAAATGAAGACCCAGATTGTTGGGGGCAATACACTGACTGTAAACTTAGCTTAGAGAGGGTTGTAAAGGACTGTGAAGCGGTATATAAGTCTAAGTGCTATTGCTATTTCTATATTCTGTCAAGAAAACCTAAATGACTGTGTCTGTATAGTTACCAGGAGTTGAGTTTTAATTATTTTAAATAATCTACTTATTAAATTTATATGCCACCCGTCTCGCTCTCCAAAGCAACTTTACAGGAGGTAGACTTTACTCTTGCCTTTATTTTGTCAACAGTAAATTAAACTTATGAATTTATGCCATCCCTATTTTAGTGACTTCTAACTTTGGAGTTGCTATGATGTCTAGCATTTGTAATATATTGGAAATAGATGTATGTATATTTATGCATTGTAAGTTTATCCAATCATCAATAAATAGAGATTGATGCAGCAGAAAGTATCCATAAATGGGAATTGATGCAAAATCCTGCAAATAGTGATTCCCAATATACATCTTTAGTTCCCTTTTTCATCCACCTGCATCCCCATTGTTTTTCTACAATTAAATCAGCATGCATTCGACATTTAAATGACTTTCAAAGCAATTGGATAATTTGGAATATGTATTTGCAAGTCAGCCTTGATCCGGTACTTGATCCATTTAAATTAATATAATTCAACTTGAATGTTAGTTTTGATTTTCTTAGTAATCAATTGAACTTAGCAATTCAATCCTCTTGTGCAGTAAATTGATTTGATCTCCAAATGCAAATAATGTCTATATGCTTTTTTCCCGATGTCCCAGGGAGGAAGAGTAAGGTTGTTAGGGGTAGACAGGTAGTTTTTATATTTATATTTTTATATTTTAGCATCCTGTGTTCTCTGCCCTTAGTTTTCTCTCACTGGAGCAGAAATATATGATGTTCCATGGGAAGTCGGTTTTTTTTTTTAATAATATAGTTTTTATTAATTTATAATATGACATACGAAGAGAATACAAAAGTAAATATTAGGGAAATTAGGAAAGGAAAAAGGGAAGTGGATAGCAAAAAGGGGAAAGCAAAATAAGGCATTAACATCTACCCTCAACTTTTGTACTTTTTCATAATAATATAAACTAGCCATTTCTATAACAATAAATCTATCTAATCGGTAAACCCCAAAATTAAGGTTTCATTTTTTTTCCATCTCAAGCACAAAGTCCAGAAGTGGTTTCCAAGTAGAAATAAAGGTATTTGTGTTTTTTTCTTCCTTTAATCAAAACAGTCAATTTGGCCATCTCTGCTAACTCCATCAAGGGACGTGGTGGCTCAGTGGCTAAGACGCTGAGCTTTTCGATCAGAAGGTCGACAGTTCAGTGGTTCGAATCCCTAGCGGTGCATAACGGAGTGAGCTCCCGTTACTTGTTCCAGTTTCTGCCAACCTAGCAACTCCATCCTTTTTGGCAGCCATTCATCCATTGTGGGGATTGAGGTGACCTTCCATTTCTGTGCGTAGTCTTGCTGCCGTCAACATGTATAACATCAGAGTTCCAATTTTTTTCCCCAAGTCTCCATGGGAAGTCTGGTTAAATGTGTTTTTAGTTTATGTGCTGTGATCTTTTACACCGTAATATTACTCTACATCTGTTTTGCTGGGGAGAGATCTTTAGATTGCTTAGGGCCATTGGGTTTCATCAGATTCTTAGTGACTTTATGGACAACTGACTGCCATTTCAGCCTGCCTCGCCATCAAGAGAAAGTTGTTGTGGTTGGCTCTGCTCAGGGCCAACTGAATTTCCTCTCTGGGATGGAAACAAAGAGGGTCAGCATTACAGGTGATCACATTTGAATGTCCCTGTTTATTCAGACCTTACTTACCAACAAAGGAGAATATCTGTAGCTCCAGGTTGAAATGAGGGGATCCTTGGGTCAGAGGTGGGTTCCTACCGGAGCTCCCCGGTACGCAGCTCTGGTAGGGAGCGGCAGATTTCGCAACCGCTCCGGAGCCCTCTCTGCCAGTCCAACCGGCACGTCACCATTTTTTTTTCAGTGATTTTTGGGCAATTTTGCTTCTGCGCATGCGCGGAAGCAAAATCGCGCCGAAGTCTCGCGAGGGGACACACACGCGTGTGAGATTTCGGTGAGATTTTGCCTCCACGCATGCGCTGAAGTAAATTTTTTGCCTCCGTGGAGGCATGCACAGAAGCAAAATTGCACGAGGGGGGTGCGCGAGTAGCTAGTGAGCGCCCCACCCCGAAGTGTGGAGATGCGCGCGCATAGCTCCGGCAGCAAGGTTAGCGAGCAACCCGCCCCTGCCTTGGGTGCTCTCTGAGCTTGGTTGTTTTCTTGCAGAAGTTGTTTTTTATTTATTTAGTCAAACATGTACGAGATAACAGGTGTAAGTATAAACATGGACATGAGCACATGAAGTGAGTACAAATAAATGGGGACAGTAGGACAGGGACGGTAGGCACGTTGGTGCGCTTATGCACGCCCCCTTACAGATCTCTTAGGAATGGTGTGAAGTCCACGGTAGACAGTTTAAGGTTAAAGCTATGGGGGTTTGAGGAAGTAACAATGGAGTCAGGTAGAGCATTCCAGGCATTGACCAATCTATTGCTGAAGTTGTATTTTCTACAATCAAGTTTGGAGCAGTTTATCTTGAGTTTATATCTATTGGTTGAAGCTGAAGTAGTCATTGACAGGTAGGACGTTGTAGCGGACAATTTTGCATACTATGCTTAGGTCAGACCGTAGGCAGCAAAGTTCCAGATTGTCCAAGCCCAAAATTTCAAACCCGGTGGCATAAGGGATTCTATCATGAGTAGAGGAGTGGAGTACTCTTCTCGTGAAATACCTCTGGACCCGCTCGATTGTATTAATGTCCGATATACAGTGTGGATTCCAGGCAGATGAGCTGTATTCGAGGATTGGTCTGGCAAAGGTTTTGTTTGCCTTAGTTTGCAGTACAGTGTTACCGGAGAAGAAGCTTCGCAAAATTAGGTTAACAACTCTTAATGTCTTTTTGGCAATGCTGTGACAGTGAACTCTGGGGCTTTCAGTATCCAAACTAGATAACATCATCACATGGTCACTGGTGATCTTACCTAGTTTGGGTCATGAATAGCAATAGCAACAGCACTTATACTTATATACCACTTCATAGTGCTTTACAGCCCTCTCTAAGCGGTTTACAGAGTTCAGCATATTGCCCCCAACAATCTGGGACCTCATTTTACCCACCTCAGAAGGATGGAAGGCTGAGTCAACCTTGAGCCGGTGAGATTTGAACAGCTGAACTGCAGCTAGCAGTCAGCTGAAGTAGCCTGCAGTGCTGCACTCTAACCACTGTGCCACTTCGGCTCATCTGCCAGAAAACAGCCAAGCTCAGAGAGCACCAAGCATCCCCTCAGACCTTACTTATATGTCTAGATCATGTGCCATTCAAACTTAGAAAATGGGTTTAGCCAAGAGGGTTTTGTGTGAACACATAAATTGAATTTCTGAAGTCCAGCTAGATGCCTTCTACCTAATCCAATATGGTTTGTAGGCTCCCCTGATCACCTGCAGCTCTCCAATATTTTAGAGGATTTTCTTTCTTTTTTCTGTCCCAATAAGTTCATTTGTTTGTACTGGAGATATCACAGCAGGAATCTCCTTCTCCTCCTCCTCCTCTTCCTCCCCTCCTCCTCCTCCTCCTCCTCCTCCTCCTCCTCCTCCTCCTCCTCCTCCTTCTTCTTCATTGGATCTTCAGGCCTGCCACATTTGGTGCTGTGGGAAACTAGGAGGGGGAAATTGTTTGAGTGGGGAACTATAGTCATAACAACATTCCTTTCTCCAAGAGTCAAGGTCACTCTGCCCTGCACCTGGAAGGGTGTTCCTGCAAGGCATCTCCAGTTGGGACGATGCATTGATTGGACCATGTGATGGACTTGTGGGTGCAGGGGGAAGGGACTTGGACTTTCTTTTGGGTGTGGAAAACCGGAAGCTTTCAGATTCGGGTTTTCCCAGATGTGCCAATATGACATCTCCAATAAAATGGACCTTTGAGGAACTTCAAGCCTCAGAGTTTTCTTTCATTGGGGGTGTTACTTGGAACCCTGACATTAACCCGGATCTTTAAAAAGTTTTACCAGCTCCCCCCGAGCTTTGGGGTGCTGACTGGGGTCCTAAGCCCCAAATGTCGACCTGAAACCAGGTGACGTGAAGACTCAGGGGAGATGACATTTATGAAGGAAAATCCCTGGTGTCTCAAAGCATCCTATGGTACTACTGAATGGCCCTCAGTCCTAGGAAGTCTCTTCTTGCCTCCAGATCTGTTTTCCCCTTAATCTGCTTTTCTAACATTGATTCCAGCATTTTCCCCTGGAGCAGTTAAGAATAAGGTTTCTGTTTTTTTAAATCTTCTGCATGACAACCCCTTAGATTTCAAAATAACTATCAATTTATTTTGCCTTTTTTTTTTTTTTTGCTATTGTTCTGTCTTTGGTTTTATTGTGCTTGTTTATTTATCAGATTGCTATCCTGCCTTATTGCTGATGGCCTCAAGGCAACACTGCAATAACAAAATCAAAACAAAATATAGACCTCTATAGCAACCATCCCCACCTTGAAAATAGCAGAGCAAAACGAATGAGCAAACAAACATACAAGGAGACCAGCTGGTAAAAAAAACAACAGCGAAGGCATCATTAAATCGCAAAAGGTAATTTAAAGAGTCTTGAGCATTGCTAAAAACCATAAATGCATTGGAGAACAGGATTGTTGTTGCCTAGGGCATAAGGACTCATAAAAAAAAGATAATAGGCATGTAGGTCTAGGGAGAATTTTCAATATTTGAGAGCCATCACTGGAAAGCTCTTTTACCTGCCAATTGACAAAAGATCTAGTGAAAACTAGATTTACAGATTTACATTACAGTATATTTTTCATAACACATTGTGCAAGCAAGAGGAAATGTGTTAGGGGTTCCATTCAAGATGTTTGTCTTGAGGTTGTGATTGGATCAGGGATTGATTGTATGAAGGACTAGTGAACTAGATCTTAAGATAGGTCCTTCTTCAGAATTCCATTTCTAAGAAACAGGAAAATCAGTTCTCATGAATGACTATGCTGGAATTTTGGAATTCTGAAATTTGAAGTCCACACTCCTGGAAATAACCAAAAAACATGTCTAAACCATAATAATAATAATAATAATAATAATAATAATAATAATAATAATAATAATAATAATAATAATAATAATAATAATAATAATAATAATAATAATAATAATAATGAAGAGGAGGGGTGAAAGTGAATCTCCCTGAAAAATTCCTCTCTTGATATTAGGGAATGAGAACTATGGAATGGTTAATATCAAGAGAGGAATTTTTCAGGGAGATTCACTTTCACCCCTCCTCTTCATCATCGCAATGATCCCACTATCAGTAATCTTAAAAAAAATGAAACTTGGATACCAAATAGCCAAAGACGCTGAAAAAATTTCACATTTATTGTATATGGATGATTTGAAACTGTATGGAAAGTCAGAAATAGAAATCCAATCACTGACCAACACAGTCCTAATATTCAGCACAGATATCTCAATGCAGTTTGGCATGGAAAAATGTGCCACTGTATCTATGAAAAGGGGCAAAATCACTACATGTGACGGAATTGAAATGCCCAATGGCCAATTAATTAAATGCAATCAAAATGAAGCCTATAAATATCTGGGCATTCTGCAGTTGGATAACATCAGACATGGAGAAGTAAAAACTATCATTAGAAGAGAGTACACCAACAGAGTTAGGAAAATTTTGAAATCTAAATTAAATGGTGGAAACACCATCAAGGCCATGAATACCTGGGCAATACCAGTCATAAGATACACGGCTGGTATAATTAACTGGACACAAGCTGATTTGGACATTTTGGACCGAAACACCAGAAAACTAATGACAATGCACTACAGTTTACATCCACGTAGTGACACTGATAGACTTTACCTGCCCAGAAAATCAGGTGGCAGAGGACTACTACAAGTAAAGCAAACAGTTGAAGAAGAAAAGCATGCATTGGCGGATTATTTAAAAGAAAGTCAAGAACATCTATTAATTGAAGTAAAGAACAAAAATCTACTGAAGGTCCAACAGACGAAACAAGAATACAGAAAAAATGTGATAAAATCAAGAATGGAGAGTTGGCAAAATAAAGCATTACATGGCCAATTTCTGGAAAAAATAAAAGACAAAGTGGACAGTGAAAAAACTTGGTTATGGTTAACATCTGGTACTTTAAAGAAAGAAACAGAATCATTGATCCTGGCCGCACAAGAACAGGCAATTCGTACAAATGCCATAAAGGCCAAAATTGATAAATCTTCAAATGATGCTAAATGCAGATTATGCAAGGAAGCTGATGAAACTGTAGCCCATGTGCTCAGCTGCTGCAAGAAAATCGCACAGACTGATTACAAATTACGACACAACTCTGTTGCACAAATGATCCACTGGAATTTATGCAAAAATTATAACATCCATACTGCTACAAACTGGTGGGAACACAAGCCTGAAAAAGTCACTGAAAATCAGATGGTCAAGATCTTGTGGGATTTTCGTATACAAACAGACAAGGTACTGGCGCATAATACACCAGACATCACGTTGGTCGAGAACAACAAGGTGACTATAATTGACATTGCAATACCAGGAGATAGCAAGGTCGATGAAAAGGAACACGAAAAAATTGCAAAATACCAGGACTTAAAAATTGAAATCCAACGATTATGGCACAAACCAGCAGTGGTAATTCCAGTAGTGATTGGAACACTGGGTGCTATCCCAAAAGCACTGGAATTACATTTAAAACAGCTCAAAATTGACAAAATCACCATCAGTCAAATGCAGAAAGCCGCACTGCTCGGTTCCGCACATATACTTCGAAAATACATTACGACTTCCTAGGCCCCTGGGTGGGGCTCGACTAGTAATCAATGCCAAATCAGGCGAAACAACTGGCCGCTGTGATACAATTGTATAATAATAATAATAATAATAATAATAATAATAATAATAATAATAATAATAATAATAATAATAATAATAATAATAATAATAATAATAATAATAATAATAATAATAATAATAATAATAATAATAATAATAAAAACTCAGAACAGATGCTAGCAATTTAAAAAATATGAATGAACAACGGCTAAAAAATAGCAAGATCATGGATCAATTAGCCAGAAGATACAGGCTTGATACAAGGAAAATTGAAGAAGCACTTGAAATTGTAAAACAGCAAATAACAGCAATAGCCAGAAAAATTGAAAGATATGATGCAAGAATCATTCAGTACAAGCAAAATCAGCAATTTCGATCAGATCAAAGACGTTTCTACCAAAGCCTCAATGCAAATGACAATTTCAAAAGTGAAAAACCAGAAAAGCAAGCCACAGTTGAATTCTGGAAAGAACTGTGGGAAAATGCAAAGGATTACAATAAGGAAGCAAAGTGGATACAAGACTTTGAGAAAAGTGTTGGCAAGAAGCAAATGCAAGTATTAGAAATAACAACTGAGATGGTCAAAAATCGAGTAAAAAAAGTAAAGAACTGGACATCACCTGGAAATGACCAATTACATGGTTTCTGGCTCAAATATCTGACCAGTTTGCATGCAATATTGGCCAAGCAACTGAACGAAATGCTACAAAATGGTCAAATTGATGAATGGTTGACAACTGGAAAAACATACTTGATTCAGAAAGATGCAACTAAAGGAACAACACCTGGAAACTACAGACCAATAACATGCTTGCCAACAACCTTCAAATTACTCACCGGGATAATTGCAGATAACATAATGGATTATTTGGAAACAAATAACATCTTGCCAGTAGAGCAAAAAGGCAACAAAAGAAGGAGCAGGGGCACAAAAGATCAGCTCCTAATTGACAAAATGATACTAGAAAACTGTAAGAACAGAAAAACGAACTTGAATATGGTCTGGATTGATTACAAAAAGGCGTACGACTCACTGCCACACAGCTGGATCATCAAATGCTTAGAAACTATTGGCATCAGCAAAAATATTACATCATTCACTGAAAAAGCGATGAAACAATGGAGAACTGTGTTGGCAGTAGGGAATGAGAACTATGGAATGGTTAATATCAAGAGAGGAATTTTTCAGGGAGATTCACTTTCACCCCTCCTCTTCATCATCGCAATGATCCCACTATCAGTAATCTTAAAAAAAATGAAACTTGGATACCAAATAGCCAAAGACGCTGAAAAAATTTCACATTTATTGTATATGGATGATTTGAAACTGTATGGAAAGTCAGAAATAGAAATCCAATCACTGACCAACACAGTCCTAATATTCAGCACAGATATCTCAATGCAGTTTGGCATGGAAAAATGTGCCACTGTATCTATGAAAAGGGGCAAAATCACTACATGTGACGGAATCGAAATGCCCAATGGCCAATTAATTAAATGCAATCAAAATGAAGCCTATAAATATCTGGGCATTCTGCAGTTGGATAACATCAGACATGGAGAAGTGAAAACTATCATTAGAAGAGAGTACACCAACAGAGTTAGGAAAATTTTGAAATCTAAATTAAATGGTGGAAACACCATCAAGGCCATGAATACCTGGGCAATACCAGTCATAAGATACACGGCTGGTATAATTAACTGGACACAAGCTGATTTGGACATTTTGGACCGAAACACCAGAAAACTAATGACAATGCACTACAGTTTACATCCACGTAGTGACACTGATAGACTTTACCTGCCCAGAAAATCAGGTGGCAGAGGACTACTACAAGTAAAGCAAACAGTTGAAGAAGAAAAGCATGCATTGGCGGATTATTTAAAAGAAAGTCAAGAACATCTATTAATTGAAGTAAAGAACAAAAATCTACTGAAGGTCCAACAGACGAAACAAGAATACAGAAAAAATGTGATAAAATCAAGAATGGAGAGTTGGCAAAATAAAGCATTACATGGCCAATTTCTGGAAAAAATAAAAGACAAAGTGGACAGTGAAAAAACTTGGTTATGGTTAACATCTGGTACTTTAAAGAAAGAAACAGAATCATTGATCCTGGCCGCACAAGAACAGGCAATTCGTACAAATGCCATAAAGGCCAAAATTGATAAATCTTCAAATGATGCTAAATGCAGATTATGCAAGGAAGCTGATGAAACTGTAGCCCATGTGCTCAGCTGCTGCAAGAAAATCGCACAGACTGATTACAAATTACGACACAACTCTGTTGCACAAATGATCCACTGGAATTTATGCAAAAATTATAACATCCATACTGCTACAAACTGGTGGGAACACAAGCCTGAAAAAGTCACTGAAAATCAGATGGTCAAGATCTTGTGGGATTTTCGTATACAAACAGACAAGGTACTGGCGCATAATACACCAGACATCACGTTGGTCGAGAACAACAAGGTGACTATAATTGACATTGCAATACCAGGAGATAGCAAGGTCGATGAAAAGGAACACGAAAAAATTGCAAAATACCAGGACTTAAAAATTGAAATCCAACGATTATGGCACAAACCAGCAGTGGTAATTCCAGTAGTGATTGGAACACTGGGTGCTATCCCAAAAGCACTGGAATTACATTTAAAACAGCTCAAAATTGACAAAATCACCATCAGTCAAATGCAGAAAGCCGCACTGCTCGGTTCCGCACATATACTTCGAAAATACATTACGACTTCCTAGGCCCCTGGGTGGGGCTCGACTAGTAATCAATGCCAAATCCGGCGAAACAACTGGCCGCTGTGATACAATTGTATAATAATAATAATAATAATAATAATAATAATAATAATAATAATAATAATAATAATAATAATAATAATAATAATAATAATAATAATAATAATAACAAGAATACAGAAAAAATGTGATAAAATCAAGAATGGAGAGTTGGCAAAATAAAGCATTACATGGCCAATTTCTGGAAAAAATAAAAGACAAACTGGACAGTGAAAAAACTTGGTTATGGTTAACATCTGGTACTTTAAAGAAAGAAACAGAATCATTGATCCTGGCCGCACAAGAACAGGCAATTCGTACAAATGCCATAAAGGCCAAAATTGATAAATCTTCAAATGATGCTAAATGCAGATTATGCAAGGAAGCTGATGAAACTGTAGCCCATGTGCTCAGCTGCTGCAAGAAAATTGCGCAGACTGATTACAAATTACGACACAACTCTGTTGCACAAATGATTCACTGGAATTTATGCAAAAATTATAACATCCATACTGCTACAAACTGGTGGGAACACAAGCCTGAAAAAGTCACTGAAAATCAGATGGTCAAGATCTTGTGGGATTTTCGTATACAAACAGACAAGGTACTGGCGCATAATACACCAGACATCACGCTGGTCGAGAACAACAAGGTGACTATAATTGACATTGCAATACCAGGAGATAGCAAGGTCGATGAAAAGGAACACGAAAAAATCGCAAAATACCAGGACTTAAAAATCGAAATCCAACGATTATGGCACAAACCAGCAGTGGTAATTCCAGTGGTGATTGGAACACTGGGTGCTATCCCAAAAGCACTGGAATTACATTTAAAACAGCTCAAAATTGACAAAATCACCATCAGTCAAATGCAGAAAGCCGCACTGCTCGGTTCTGCACATATACTTCGAAAATACATTACGACTTCCTAGGCCCCTGGGTGGGGCTCGACTAGTAATCAATGCCAAATCCGGCGAAACAACTGGCCGCTGTGATACAATTGTATAATAATAATAATAATAATAATAATAATAATAATAATAATAATAATAATAATAATAATAATAATAATAATAATAATAATAATAATAATAATAATAATAATAATAATAATAATAATAATAATAATAATAATAATAATAATAACAACAACAACAACAACAACAACAATAACAACAACAACAGAGTTGGAAGGGACCTTGGAGGTCTTCTAGTCCAACCCCCTGCCTAGGCAGGAAACCCTACACTACTTCAGACAAATGGTTATCCAATCTCTTCTTAAAAACTTCCAGTGTTGGAGCATTCACAACTTCTGGAGGCAGGCTCTTCCATGGATTAATTGTTCTCACTGTCAGGAAATTTCTCCTTAGTTCTAAGTTACTTCTCTCCTTGTTTAGTTTCTACCCATTGCTTCTTGTTCTACCCTCAGGTGCTTTGGAGAATAGCTTGACTCCCTCTTCTTTGTGGCAACCCTTGAGATATTGGAACACTGCTATCATGTCTACCCTGATCCTTCTTTTCATTAAACTAGACACACCCAGTTCCTGCAATGGTTCTTCATATGTTTTAGCCTCCAGTCGCCTAATCATCTTTGCTGCTCTTCTCTGCACTCTTTTTAGAGTCTCAACGTCCTTTTTGAGGATAAGGTAGATCACCTGTTAGGAGGAGAATTTTAACATTTTTAAGTACGAAGCAATCACATATGCATTTTCCAAGCAAGAAGAAATGTTAAGATGTTAAGTCTTGAGGTTGTGATTGGATTACGGACTGTCTGTCTGAAGGACTCGTGAACTGGATCTTCAGATGCTCAAGGGAGGTCCTTCTGAAGATGCCCTTCTACAGAATTCCATTTGTAAGATACAGGAAAATCAGTTCTCATGAATGACTATGCTGGCTTTGGAATTCTTGGATTTCCTGGAAATAACCAAAAGCATGTCTAATCCATCAGGTAGGTCATCTGTTAGGAGGAGAATTTTAACATTTTTAAGTATGAAGCAACCAAATATGCATTTTCCAAAAATAATATGCAGATTGCTACAGCTATCCTTTTTGCACAGTATAAACTCCCCAAATTTGGAATATAGAAAGTCCTCAATTTATTTATTCACAATTCACAACTCAATTCACAAACCGCATACAGAAATAATCCTATCAAAGACATTCTTACTTGAGCACAAACAAGATTTGCTTATTGATTTTAGACTTTGCCATTTAAAATAATGAATTAATCATATTTTTCTTTTTAAATATCTGCATGACATTTTTAAAAATACTTGTGCCACCAGAGCAAAACAACGAAACCAATCAGTCCCTTTGATATGATAAATTCTTGTTGTCTTCCCTGTTATAAATCTGGACTGAAGCGTTAATTGATGCAGAACATTGGGGCTAAATAAAATATAATGAAAACATTGATAGGGCTGGTTAGGCAGAGGTTATTTGCATTCCTTCTAAAATATTAATTGACCTGGCAGGAGGCCTGGCAAAATTTGAGAAGAGGGAGGGAGATAAAAAGTGGAAAAAAAATGAGTTTGGAAATGTTCAGTGGCAGATGTGGCTATAAGAGATGGCTTCTATTGGAAAGCTATGTGAATTTTCTCCTTGCGTGACATGCTAATCAACGGTTTCAAAAAGCTGGCTTCTTCATAACACTAAAAGTTCTCAGTCTCTTGGGACAAATATATATCAAATGAAGATGTATTAGGACACTCCATAGTAAAAAAAGAAGAAGAAGAGAATTTTAGTATAATATAGAGACATATATATTAATTGTGACAGATTTTATGCTGGGATTTTAGCCTCTGAATATAGCAAAGATTGGTTCTCACATTATCTGAAGCAGGAAAAGTCACTTGGTGCCCTCTAGATGTTTTGGATTACAACTCCTATAAACCTGTGGTTTGGTCAATCAATCAATCAATCAATCAACTTCATTACATTCATTGACTAATTCAAAAAAGAAAAAAACACAGAGAAAGTCTGAGGCAGCAAGTATCCCCTGCCTGTTTAACATTCTAAAATGGTTTTCCTCTACTGATACTGATACAAAGAAGGAAGAACAACGACTTCTAGTTTATCCGGTGCCAAAACAAAACTGAATTCTTGGATTGAGAAGTGAACTTTAATTGATACTATGATTTTACTCTAGAAAGAGTGCAGAGAAGAGCAACAAAGATGATTAGGGGACTGGACTGGAGGCTAAAACATATGAAGAATGGTTACAGGAACTGGGCATGGCTAGTCTAGTGAAAAGAAAGACCAGGGGAGACATGATAGCAGTCTTCCAATATTTGAGGAGCTGTCACAGAGAGGAGGGGGTCAAGCTGTTTTCCAGAACATCTGAAAGCCAGATGAGGAATAATGGATGGAAACTGACCAAGGAGAGATTCAACCTAGAAGTGAAGAGAAATTTTTTGACAGTGAGAACAATTAACCAATGAAATAGTTTGCCTTCAGGGGTTTTGGGAGCTTCATCACTTGAAGCTTTCAAGAAGAGACTGGACTACCATCTGTCAGAAATGGTGTAGGGTCTCCTGCTTGGGCGAGGGGTTGGACTACAAGGTCCCTTCCAATCTGTTTTTCTGTTATTTCCTAAAATGGGGTCAGCTTCAACCGCAGCAATACACGAGCATGTAATAGATTTAAAGTAAATGTAAACCGCTCCAAACTCGACTGCAAAAAATACGACGTTAGCAACAGAGTGATCAATGCCTGGAATGCACTACCTGACTCTGTGATTTCTTCCCCAAACCCCAAAAACTTTAACCTTAGACTGTCTACAGTCGACCTCTCCCCGTTTCTAAGAGGTCTGTAAGGGGCATGCATAAGCGCACCACTGTGCCTACCGTCCCTGTCCTACTGTCCTATTGTCCTCTTTTATCGTCACTTTTTACTTATGTTTATACAAATTACTACTATCCTATACATGTTTGACGAACAAACAAACAAACAAATAAATAAATAAAATATATTGCTTTTACAGAAGCAAGAGATCTTGGATAACATATGAGACAGGATCCGCTTTATTTTTTTCAAAGCAACTGACCAGTTCCTTCCTTAGTCTCCTGAAACTTGTGAACAAACCAGGAGTAGGTGAAATATTAGGTGAAATTATTTGTACTTTCACACTTACTTAGTAAGGAAAGTGCTGACTGGTTTGATGTTGGGTCAGTTTGTTGAAATGCAGGCTATCACCAACCTCTCACAGGGGTGAAATCCAGCAGGTTCTAACAGGTTCTGGAAAACTGGTAGCGGAAATTTTGAGTAGTTCGGCAAATACCACCTCTGGCTGGCCCCAGAGTGGGGTGGGAATGGAGATTTTGCAATATCCTTCCCCTGCCACATGTACCAAGCCACACCACGCCCATCAAGCCAAGTCCACAGAATATTTAAAAAATTTGGATTTCGCCAGATTTCACTTTCAAGTACAGTAGATGGCATTTGAAAAGCTGATCTGAGATGTGAAGGCTTGGGCATGGTTTTCTTTCTGTGGGGCTGTCCACTTCATTTCATTGACCTTCTCTCTACGTCTTTTTAAAGTCTGAAGTTGCATTTTTTAAAAAAGGAACTGCCAGAAGATATTAAATAAAGCTTTTTTTTTGCAGTTGGTCACAGTCCTAGGAGCCAATGGGATTACAATCTAAATCCTATAAAGATGCCAAGTTACCTTCTTTGAATTCTGCATTACTGCAGAATTAGTGGGTTTTCTTCCAGAAACACCATGTAATATCAATTCAAGACACTTTTTTTCCATTTAGGAGACATCCAAGCATTGTGTATTATTATAGTTACAAAAATGAGTCATATTTCTCGAGGAAGGGTTGACTAGGTTGATAAAGTGAAGAGTTGCGTTCATCGTGAACCATATTATAAGACCATATAGACTATATATCTATAGGGTGCCCAGATGTCCTGATTTTATCAGGCTTGTCCTGATTTTTAGAAGCTTGTCCTGATTCTGAAAATGTCCTGATTTTGTCCTGAAATTCGAGTTCCCGTCCTGATTTGTCCTGAACTTTTGTAAAATTTTAGCATAATCAAGATGAACGTTAAATGAAAGTACGTTTGCACTACTTGTGTTTTAGTTCAATCGCTTCATTTTCAGGCAGATTCTCTTATGTATCGTTATGGAAGATTTTGTATGCATTTTTAGCCATGAAAGATTCATTGTTTGATGAAACTAGCGAGTTGAACTCGTGGCTAGAAGCCTCTTCAGACGAATTTAATAATTTGCCGATTGATAAAAAGCAACAAGCAGCAACAAATTCTTAGATCTGAAAATTCTAGTTAGCATAATTTTTTCAATTACTACATCAAATGTGGCTGTGGAAAGAGTATTTTCCCTGTGCAAGAAGCAGTGGACAGACGATCAAAATCAATTGGATGTTAAAACCGTGAAATGCTTGCTTCAAATTAAAATAAATCATTCTTCTTCATCGTGTGGCGAAATGTATAAAAAGATTTTGGGTGACAAAAATTTGCTGAATAAGATATCATCTAATAGTAAATACGTGTGAATATGATGTTTTATTGGCTTTGTTGGAGTAATAAACGTTATCTTGGGAAGTGCTGTTTTTAAAAAACTGTCCTGATTTTGGATCAAAGGTATTTGGGCAGACTATATATCTATAACCAGGTTATAAACCATATAGACTATATTGTCTATATATAGTCATAGTCATATAATCTTTAAAATGAGGATTTTTTTTAAAAAAAGAAACAACATTCTGGCAAATTTCAACAAGCAAGCAAGAAAGCAAGGGAGAGAAGGAAGGAAGGAGAGACGGAAGGAA
Source organism: Diadophis punctatus similis (assembly GCA_023053685.1). Classification (NCBI taxonomy): domain Eukaryota; kingdom Metazoa; phylum Chordata; class Lepidosauria; order Squamata; family Dipsadidae; genus Diadophis; species Diadophis punctatus. The sequence continues at coordinate 2,105,713 of JALIGW010000077.1, forward strand.
ACAGGGAGGCATCAGAATTGGATTACAGATTTCAATATCTATTTCTGCAAATCTATTTTGGAATAGATCACTAATGTTTTGGCTTCTAGTTAGTGGCTGATGGATCATCCAATCCTTTTATATATTTATTAGATGTATTTTCCCCCAAATGTGATGTATTAATTTTGAATGGGAGCAAGATCTATTCCAACTCTGAAGATACTCAGCCAAACACATGTTATTACTGCAGATACCTGTGAACAAATTTGACTGGCAAAATATTTTGGCATGTGCTGATGTTACAGCTGCTCTACTTCTTGATTTTATAACAGCTCTGTTATTAGGTGGTTTACAGGGTCTCTGGTTGACAGTTCATTTCTTGTAATTATTTATCCATGGTTATATTCACACCCACCCACACCGCTCTTCCAGTTTTTGACAAATCGTTTAATTATCTTATTATTATTATTATCATCATCATTGACAATTCCTTAAATAAAAGGGAAATTCGTTTACATTAGAAAATTCTGGGAAGTATTTATTTATGTTTATTTATTTATTTTGTCAAGCATGTATTAGATAACAGATATAGATATAAACATGGTTATTAATACATGAAATGGATACGAATAAAAGGGAACATTAGGACAGGGACGGTAGGCACATTGGTGCGCTTATGCATGCCCCTTACAGACCTCTTAGGAATGAAGTAGAATAAGTGATGCTTGGGATACTCCAGTGCATGGAACTATTGTAGCTGCAATGTTTCCTGCTAGGAGATGTGTCAAACAAGGTTCAAATACCCCCCAGTTAAAATGTCTATATCATGGTAACACTACTCTGTCTTTTTTCCTGTAAAACATTGCCAGGCATGAAAAACGAGAAGGTCCAATGATACTGATTTATTGCTAAGCAGCCTATGCACAGGAATCTTCTCAACTAACAGTTAGCACCTTCTAGGAGTTAGATAAGGGTCCACAGAATTCAAGGGAGATTGGACTTAGTCCACTTGTGGCTATGTAGGGATTCTAGACTGATTCCTCTTTTAACTCCACCCTAGATTCTACCACTCCTTCTCCTACAAACATATAACTCAAGGTTCCACATTAGAAGAAGACCTGTTTGAGCATTTGCAGAAGAGTTAGTTTCAATTTCAGTCAACTTCCCACTTTCCAAACAATAGAAAATATTGTTGCAATTCTTTTTTTTGAATAAGTTTTTATTTATTTTCTCTCCACATTTATCACATTTGCATTTACACATATACTTCCAATACATCAATAAAATACATTTTCATAAAAACAAATCAATCTATTTTTACTCCTAGTCTTACTATTATTAATCTGTCTGTTTCTCCCCCTTTTTTTCCTTCACTTCAACTCCCAGAATTCCACAGCCAGCTTTGTTAGCTTTGCTGGCTGTGGAATTCTGGGAGTTGAAGTCCACAAGTCTTAAAGTTGCCAAGGTTGGAGATCCCTGTAAATCTAGACAACTTAACAAAATAAAGAAGCTTTTTTTAAAAAAATGCTTGCTCTGAAGATATAATAAATAAAGAAATAAAGAAATAAATATTGCAAGCAGAGGAGTGAATTGATGAATGTTTCTTTAGCATTTTGGGGAATTGGTTAAAATGTATAATCCTGCTAGAAATTTCTGTTCTTTCACCAGATGGACATATCATTAAGGGTTAAAATGTCCTGTTAAAAAAAAGATAACGGGGGACGATGACTTATTTTGGGATTCAGACAGAAGAAATACATGTTGTCTGATTTTTGACCTTTGTTATGAGTGGATCCATGAATAAAATCTACATTAAAAAAAGAAAAGAGTATGAAACCTACTAAACAAGAGAAAATTAATTTGTGACCTCTTTGGTGCTTTCCAAGCCGGTAGTTTTGCTTGCAGACATTGCATTACCTAACTAGATAATATCATCAATGTGACGTGAGTGTGAGGTATGAGGACCCAGATTGTTGGGGGTGGGGGCGGCAATATGCTGACTCTGTAAACCGCTTAGAGAGGGCTGTAAAAGCACTATGAAGCTGTATATAAGTTTAAGTGATACTGCTAGTAGTATGCTCCCTGTTTATATACCTTTCATAAACTAGTTTAAATGCTTTATATACTGTGTGTAAACTTTTAGAAACTTTGTAAGTGTTACCTACCTAAATGGCATTTTGGTAGGTAAAATTAGTAGGCATCTTTAGATTGCATTTCTGTTTCTTGAAGGGTTTCCCTCCGCCCCAGTTCATTTCTAGAAGTGAAAAAGGGAGTTGTTTTTCTTTTTAAGGTTTGCGTATTAAATGTGTATATTTGTTCCCCTTTTTTGTTGTTGTTGCTGTGTTGTCTTTGTTTTGAGCTAAAGACGAACCACCATTCAGTCATGCCTGATATTTTTTTATTTCCTCAAATGCTTAAATTTCATTTAAAGAGCCGAGGTGGCGCAAGGTTAGAGGCAGGTACTGCAGGCCACTTTAGCTGACTGTGATCCGCAGGTCAGCGGTTCAGATCTCACCAGCTCAAGGTTGACCCAGCCTTCCATCCTTCTGAGGTAGGTAAAATGAGGAGCCAGATTGTTGGGGGCAATATAAATATACATTGCTTACTGGTGTAAACCGCTTAGAGAGTGCTTGCACTGTGAGGCGGTATATAAATCTCACAAAATAAATAAATAAATAATGGTAAATAGTGATGAAAATCGCATACAAAAATCGGTTGGCGGTGGGGAGGGGGGCAGCATGGATGCTTGCACATTTGCATATGCTTTTTTATTTTATTTTATTTTTTTAAAGTTTGAAACTGATCTGGAAAAGGAATCAATTTGAGATTGAAATGTTTAAAAAAGAAGAAAGTGAAGGTGACAGATTGCCCTTCGTTATCTGAGAGGCTTTCTATAATGAGCAAGTTTGTCGTGTACAATCAGAAAAAATATAGTAACAGATCATGGAACAGAATGCCAGTATGTGCTGCATAATGTGTATCTTAAAGTGAGTTGTGCACGTTTTTGTAGACTTTTCCCCCCTCCTCCTCTCTCATCTCCCTCCGCTGCGGGTTTCTCTCTTCTTGTTTTTCCTTTTGTCTGCAAAATGTGAACTGTACCTTTTGCACCCAGCGACGCCTGTCTGTTAGAAGTGATTACATGAGTAAACTTCTCTGTGGTCTATTTAATAATGATGTGTCTGATTCTGCTTGCAATTCACGGGGATGATTTCTGTCCCGAGCTAAGCTCCTTAAAATTTACATCTCTCTTTTTCCACAAAGTGACAGCGATGGGTGAGCCTTTCCAGCTAGGCACATCATGCGGTGCTAAATTAAATTTTGCTTTTCGGCGTGAAGTTAATTGGGGCTTACTGACACTAAAAACCAATTGCGGTCATGATTCCTGTTGTGGTGCTAGTTTCTTATCAGGCTTCCAGAGAGGAAGAGGATTTGCGATTCGTTTTACAACTGGCATGGCCCATTTCTGCAGCCTTCTCCTATAGAACTTAAACAGGGAGGAGGAAGAGGAGGCGTGGAAGGAGGAGGAAGGAGAGGAGGAGGAGGAGGAGGCGATGGGTGGAGAAGAAGAAGATCAATTAAGAAGGTGAAGATGGAGAAAAGGGAGGAGGAAGAGGAGGAAGGGTGGAAGGGAGAAAAAGGCGGAGGAGGAAGGGAAGGGAAGAGGAGGAGGAAGGGGGAAGAGAGAAGAAGAAGGAGAAAGGAGGAGGAGTAAGGGAAGGGAGGAGGAGAGGAAGGGAGAAGAGAGAAGAAGGGAAAAGGAGGAGGAAGGGAAAGGAGAAAGAGGAGAAAAGAGGGAAGTGACAAGAAAGAGGAGAAACGAGGAGGAGGAAGGAGAGGAGGAGGAGGGGGAGGAGGAGGGGGAGGGGGAGGAGTAAGAGGAGGACTGTTACAGTTTTCTTATAAGTTGCATCTCTGCCCCCCGTTGTTAGCTTGGTCACCTCAAATTAGTATTCCAATCCAAAATAAGGGAAACGAGACAGCTAAGTGCCTCTGTACCAGTGATAAACAATAATGATGTATATGACCTCTTGTAGACCTACTCTTGGGAATGCTTAGACACTTGTCATTACTGTAATTTGCTGACTAAGTACCAATATAATATTTAGAAGGGAGTTAATTTGTACTGTCACATCAGAGATCTACACGTGGATGGAATGTTCAATTGGTTGCCACTGACTGATGTAGCGGAAACTCAGTTTGCCTGGAGCGCACTGCTCCATCTTTTCAATATCACTGCCCCTGATAACCCATTGGCCAGGGATCCTGGCAGTGGTAATCTAACAAATATACACCCAAGATCCAGCGGTGAAATCTACTTACCTTCCCTACCGGTTCGGAAATACGCAATTTGTGTCGTGTCCGTGCGCTTTTTCACCCTCTGCGCATGTGCAGAAGGCTTTGCTCATGTGCAGAGGGTTCATAAAAAGAAAATGGCAGCATCTGGGAGGGTGGGCGGAGCCTTGTGCTGCTGCTGCTGCCAGTTCTCTGAACCACCACCAGCCGCCGCTACCGGTACGCCCGAACTGGGCCGAACCGGTAGCATTTCACCCCTGCCCAGATCCCTGAAGAAAGAAAAGAAAGCTAACCTCAGATAAATCTTTAAAACATGAGCAAATAAGAGGAAGGAGCTAGTTGAAAGGAAAGGAAAGAGATGGGAGGAAAAGGCAGAAAGAAGGGAGGAAGAAGACAAGGGTGAAAATAATAATGGGATAACAGAGTTGGAAGGGACCTTGGAGGTCTTATAGTCCAACCCCCTACTCAAGCAGGAGACCCTATGCCATTCCCGACAAATGACTCTCTTGTCTCTTCTTGAAAACCTCCAGTGATGGAGCACCCACAACTTCTGGAGGCAAGCCGTTCCATTGATTAATTAATTTCTCCATAGTTCTAGGTAGTTCATCCAGGATAAAATGGAAGGAACAGATTCTAAAAAATGGAAAGAGTCAAACAGATGTTTTATCAATTTTTTTTAAATCAGAAAGAGCTGAATTGCTCTGCTTTCAATGAATGCTATCCGCCTTTTAGATCCCAGTAGGAAAGAAAATTTGTAGCTCAGGGTTGAACTGTGGAGTCCTTGGTGCTGTATGAGCTTGTTGGTTTTCTTGCAGATGTTTCATTACCAAATTAGGTAACGCCATCAATGTAGCATCATTGGTGCACTGATGGTGTTACCTACTTTGGTAATGAAACGTCTGCAAGAAAACCAACAAGCTCAGATGGCACCAAGGATCCCATAAACTACAGATAGGAATGAAAAGCTGGATTCAAATATTCATTGCACACACACACACACACACACACACGCATAAAGATCTTGCACATCAGTGTAGTTTGGTTTTTTTTCAGTATGTTTATATCCTGAATGATAGGTTCGCTTTTTAGGTCCGCGTGACAAAAAGGGGGGTGCGCGCGCTAGCATGCGCTCGCGTGCCCACACCCATTCCCTCCCCCCATGCATGCGCACAACACCCCCCCATGCTGCCCCCTGCGCATGTGCACACACCCCCACCCCCGCGCAAAGGCCTTACCGGAGCCTGGGACGACGAAACAGGCAAACCGGAAGTGCGTTTTTCCGCACTTCCAGTTTGCCGGTGGGCAATGCTCGCGTGCCGTCTGCTATGGCTCCGCGTGCCACCTGTGGCACGCGTGCCATAGGTTCGCCACCACGGATATAGAAGAATGCATTGAAGTAACTTATAATATTAAAGCATGAAAGCTGGGCATTTGAAGAGAGGGTGAGTGTTCTACTGATCTTTCAAACGTTATAAGAATATGATTATTTTCACAGATAGATTTAGGAGGTTTCGGGAAGATTTGGAATAAATATTAAGGGGGGGGGAACCACCATAAGATTCTCTACGTCAGATGTCTATGGAGATTCTCAGTCATCAAGGTCATGGTTGTCTCAAAGGTGCTTTTTCAAAAGGCAACTGGACTTTCTTGGCTTTTCCTTGAAGACATTTCGCTTCTCGTCCAAGAAGCTTCTTCAGTTCTGGAACAACTGAACTTAACTGAACTGAAGAAGCTTCTTGGATGACAAGCAAACCATCTTCAAAAAAAACAAAGAAAGTCTAGAAATTGCCTTTTGAGAAAGCACCTTTGGTTTCCTAAGCCAGGTACATAGAACAAAACTCATGTTTCCCTCAAATGAACATTACTGATTTGTTATTTTTTTTTTGCCAATAACCTCCTTTTGCCAGTCCCCTCCTAGTGCCAGTCATTCTTCAAACACATTTCGGAGAGAGAACAGCGCTGTAGATTGGAGAGAAGAAGAGAAGAAAAAAAAAAGAGCAGTGTGCCAGGCTAGCAGCCAATCAATCAGAATGTTAATGACGGATCATGAAACACATTTGTTGACAAATATAACACAGGGTGATATGCCAGCTCAACCAAATGTGCTTTTTGCTCTCTTCAGTTGCCAGCTGTGAAATGTTGCTTCCAACCTGGAATTTATGGATTGGAATACAATGAGGCCTGCCCTCCATCGAGCATCTGCTTTGCAGCAGGTGTATTCTGCTAGCCACCCAGTCAAAATTCATTCCTAATGTAGAATTCATTTTAGCCTTAACTCACTTAGGTTTTCTGGACTGGTTCCTACCACTTATAGAACTCTTAAGTTCTATAAGTAAACTTGTAAACATGTTTATTATGTTTCTTTCTTTTTTCCTATGATATTTGAAAGTTAGTCCATGAGCTCTGGGTTATAGGCCTTATATATACATACATACATATATACATACATACATATACATATACATATACATACACACACACACACATATATATATATATATACACACACACACATATATATATACATATACATATACATATACATGCACACGCACACACACACACACACACACACACACACACACACACACACACACACACACACACATATATATATATATATATATATATATATATATATATATATATATATATATATATATATATATATATATATATATATATATATATATATATAAAGAATTGTCCTAAAAATGCAAATTCCAGGTATAGTTATAGATAAAGAAGCGATAGCCATCACGATCTTCGGAACGTTTAAAATTTTATTTAAAACTGCTATTTAAAACTACTAAGCTTTCGTCAACCCCTGTTGACTTCGTCTGTCAGCATGTCTAAGGCAGAAACAATTAAGTCAATTACAGGAGGGAAAAAAGAATGTGGCCCTGTTACGCGTGCAAAGTCTAAATTGATAGGCATTACATAAAAGCAAGCATCTCTTCTATGGGGATTTTACACTCTGACGAAATCAACAGGGGTTGACAAAAGCTTAGTAGTTTTAAATAGTAGTTTTATACATATTATATATATATATATATATATATATATATATATATATATATATATATATATAGAGAGAGAGAGAGAGAGAGAGAGAGAGAGAGAGAGAGAGAGAGAGAGAGAGAGAGAGAGAGAGAGAGAGAGAGAGAGAGAGAGAGAGAGAGAGAGAGAGAGAGAGAGAGAAATGGATGGAAACTAATCAAGGAGAGAACCAACCTAGAACTAAGGAGACTGATAGCTGATAGCATTCATTAAATGAAGAGCAATTCAGTTCTTTCTGATTTCAAAACGAAAAATGATGAAACATAGCATCCTCTTTTACAACACGATCTGTCTCTTTCCTTTTTTAAGGATTTGTTCCTTCCCCTTTGTCCTGGATTAACAACCTAGAACTAAAGGAGAAATTAAATCAGTGGAACAGCTTGCCTTTAGGGGTGCCCCATTACTGGAGGCTTTCAAGAAGAAACTGGACAGCCATTTATCCAGAATAATATAGGGTCTTCTATTTGAGCAGGGGGTTGGACTAGAAGACCTCCAGGATCCCTGCCGACTCTGTTATTCTGTTATACCTTAATGTTTTAACCTTCATAATAACTGAATTATCATCCTAGCATCTCCCTGGCATCCTTCATCAGTTAACCTGAACTAGAAATTGTTATATAGAAAAAGTAAAAAAAAATAGATACAAGATTTCCATTTTTCGTCTATGAATCTTAAGTTAATCAGCAAAGTCTTTATAAGATAGGCTAATAAACAGAGCAAAACGCTCTTTTAAAAAAATAAAAATAAAAGTGCTTCTTCTTATAGAAGATTTACAAGAGCTTAGAAAAATCTTATATTGCAAAGCCTTGATTCTTTTTCATCCTCTCCTTTGCAAAATGTAACCCATTTCCGACACATTAAAAATGCAGCATTTTCCGTTGCTGTAATCCTCATCTGCTTTTGCACCTTTCCGTTACGGCTGAATTTTATGGAATTTTCTCTCATCTGGCTTTACATTAAACATGACATTTTCAGGCCAATGTATGGAGAGAACTCCTTCTAACCAACCCCCCCCCTATTTATTTATTTATTTCCTTTTTAATTTGTACACGTAACTTAGAGAAACTCAAAACTTTCACCAATCAGTGAAAGACCTCAATGTTAACCTTGTGTACGCAGAGCCAATGGGAAGAATGCCAAGTTGTTGTTTAAAATGTTTGGTTGGTCCTGTCGGTGTCTCTTTTGGAGAACAGACATAACAAAGAAGGGATAATAATAATAATAATAACAACAGAGTTGGAAGGGACCTTGGAGGTCTTCTAGTCTAACCCCCTGCCTAGACAGGAAACCCTACACTACTTCAGACAAATGGTTATCCAACATCTTCTTAAAAACTTCCAGTGTTGGAGCATTCACAACTTCTGGAGGCAAGCTGTTCCATGGATTAATTGTTCTAACTGTCAGGAAATTTCTCCTTAGTTCTAAGTTGCTTCTCTCCTTGATTAGTTTCCACCCATTGCTTCTTGTTCTACCCTCAGGTGCTTTGGAGAATAGCTTGACTCCCTCTTCCATGGGGCAACCCCTGAGATATTGGAACACTGTTATCATATCTCCCCTAGTCCTTCTTTTCATTAAACTAGACATACCTAGTTCCTGCAACTGTTCTTCATATGTTTTAGCCTCCAGTCCCCTAATCATCTTTGTTGCTCTTCTCTGCACTCTTTCTAGAGTCTCAACATCCTTTTTGCATCGTGGCGACCAAAACTGAATGCAGTATTCCAAGTGTGGCTTACCAAGGCATTATGAAGTGGTATTAACACTTCACGTGATCTTGATTCTATCCCTCTGTTTATGCAGCCTAGAACTGGCTTTTTTGGCTGGATTTTTTTTTGGGGGGGGGGGCTTTTCTGGATGATTGGTAATCTGTGAGTTTTATATTAAAACCTTCTCGGCAATTCTGTTGATGAGATGAGAATTTTTGGAAAGAGAGTTGGAAATAAACTTCATTTCAGCTATCCTAGTTTAGCTACTGCTGGATCCTAATACTCACACCTGCTCCCTTTAGTTGGTTGGTCTCCCTTGTGCTTAGGACACATGTTCGTGCTTAGTTTTAATAGACGCTTGCATTGGGCAGCCCTGCACACATTCTGAAAATTACACAATTCAGCTTCTCCCTTTCTCACTTAGAGACTCATCAACCCCATCCAGCTAAGCTTCGGCTCTTCCAACTGGCCAGAGAAAAGGATTCAGAAAGGGAAAAGCCAAATAAAACAATCGTTTGCAGAAAATAAAACCGGCAACTTGACAAACTTATTTAGGCCCAGCAAAAGAAGCTGATCCAAATTCGGAGGCATCCTGCAAAAAGGTGCAGAATATAGAGAGGAGAGCTTTATTTTAGTTTTATTTTTCATCTATAGTCCCCTTGAGGAAGCACTCATCTTTAGCTGGGACATATCAGGAGAGGAGAGATTTGGATGGGAAACAGGAACAGTAGGTAAGCGTTTAAAATTTATTATTATTAGGCAATCTGACTGTTACTGAACATCAAGCAGATGTTGTGCGTTCTAATATATTCAATTTAACTCTCCATGAAATGCTTCTCGCATTTTTTCACCTATGTGTGAGATGAGGCACAACGAGTCAGCATTTCACTTAACAACCACTTTATTTAACAACGAAGTTGCTGGTCCCAGCTTTGCTCTCTAAACAAGGACTACCTGTTGTTTCCAAACTGAATTTTACTGACTTGCTTCTTTTGGGTGGAAAACTATGCCTACAAATCATATTTAAATATATAGTTAAATGTCGGTAACTTTTTTTTCTTTTTTAAAATAAAGTTAGCTGGAGAATGGAGAGCCAGTTTGGAGTAGTGGTTAAGGCTAGAAACCAGGAGACAGTGAGTTCTAGTCCTGTCTTAGGCACAAAGCCAGGGGTGGGCTTCAGATACTTTAGCAACGGGTTCGCTGCCCCATTGCTGGGTGGGCATGACCTAGTCAATCGCTTGAACCACGGCGGGGGACGGACGGATGTTTTTTGTCATCCCCAGGCTCCGGAGGCTTTCCTTGAACCTCAAGGAGGGAGAAAACAGCTTCCCCCAGGTTCCGGAGGCCGGAAACAGGCCCATTTCTGGACTTCCATAACCTCTGGTAGGCCCAGTTTTTGCCCTCCCAGACCCTCCGCGCGGCCCCTGCACTTACCTGGAATGATGAACGGGCCGCGTGGAGACTCCTGGGAGGGGTGGGGCGGGGCGGGGTGGGCAGGGCGGGGTGGACAGGGCCAGCCAGGGGTGGCATTTGGGGGTTCGCTGAACCCCGGCAATCTTTGGCTAGTGGATTGCCCGAACCCTGCCGAACCCCCAAGAGCCCACCCCTGCACAAAGCCAGCAAGGTGACCTTGGGCCAGTCACTTTCTCTCAGCCCTTAGAAGGAGGCATTGGCAAAGCACTTCTGAACAACCATGCCAAGAAAACTTGCAGGGTTGGGTATGATCGAATGAAAGAAAAAAAAATAGCTGGAAAACATGCGCACAACTAATGACCGATTTTGCTTATGATTCACATTTCCCCCAAGCAATTGTCCCTCGTATTAAACGAGGTTGCCTTATTTTGTAAAATATATGCGCTATTTCCCCAAATGTACACATTTGCTACTTTTTTTAAAAAAAGCTGGGAAACGGTGACATTTAATTGTAACATTTGCAACACTCGAGCTTTCAGAGATGAACCCCGTTACAGTTCCTGCATTAGACTCTAAATGTATGAAGCCATGTGATTTCATATTCAATGTGAACCAATTTATTTCTCTCTTCCGTTTAGTGTAGAAGTGCGTATTCTCTTTTATCTTTTTGACTTGCAATGCCTTCTGATACAGGAGAACAATCAGAAATTCCCTGAAATCCAGGAACGATTAGGACTACAACCAGAAAGAAGAATAAGCTGCTTAGTCTTCTGTAGTCCTTGGAGTCTTGGCTGCAGTAGGAGTAATCTAAGAGAAAGCCTTGATGTGTTGGCTAGATCGAGTACCTAGACATTCCTTCATATTAAATAAGCACTTCTAGCATGAAGAGAAGCAGATTGTTAAGGGGGTAGGGGCTGCCCTTCCTTCTGGCACTGGCACTGTCATCTGTTGGCAACAGGAACTGGTATATTGTAAGGACAATCTTATTACACAAAGATCTTTCCTCTTTAGACAGGATCTATTACATCTATTTGTTTTATTGTATATGGAGACATGCATGAAATGAACTGAGAATCCGAATTTATGAGGGAGAGGGAGAGGGAAGAGGGGAAGGGGAAAGGGAAGGAAAGGAAAGAGGAAAGGAGGAGAGGAGAGAAGAAAAAGGAAAGGAAAGAAGGAAGGGGGAAGGGGGAAAGGGAGAGAAGGGAAGGAAAGGAAAGGAAAAAGGAAAGGAAAGGAAAGAGGGAAGGGGAAGGGGGGAAGAGGAGGGAAGGAAAGGAAAGGAAAGGAAAAAGGAAAGGAAAGGAAAGGAGGAAGGGAAGGGAAGGGAAGGAAAAAAGGAGGAAAGGAAAGGAAAGAGGAAAGGAAAGGAAAGGAAAGAGGAAAGGAAAGGAAAGAAGGAAGGGAAGGGGAAAAAGAGGAAAGGAAAGGAAAAAAGGAAGAAAGAAGGAAAGGAAAGGAAAGGAAAGAAGGAAAGGAAAGGAAAGAAGGAAAGGAAAGGCTTCATAACAATAAAATAGTCAATTCAGAGTTGATCAGAGCCCTAAGTTATAACATCTGGCTGTACGAATTGTTCTCAGAGTAGTGTTTACTTATTAAGAACTTCCTTCCTTCCTTCCTTCCTTCCTTCCTTCCTTCCTTCCTTCCTTCCTTCCTTCCTTCCTTCCTTCCTTCCTTCCTTACTTACTTACTTACTTACTTACTTACTTACTTACTTACTACCAAAAGGCAACTGAAAGCTTGGGAGATAGGAGGATCTGGTAACATACATTGTTGTAGCACTACAAACTTTTGTCGTGGTTGTTTGAATGCCAGTTTTTCCCAAATTCCTTTGGGGAGAAGTTTTCTTGGTGTGCAATCTATTCATCCGTTCAAGCCAGGGAATATCTCAAGACTTTGCTTACTTTGCTTCTCATTTTTCCCACCCACCCAGGATGGTCCTGTTTGTGATCTTGTGTGTATGACACTTCCTATATATATTGCTTGGAAGAATGATGCTTCTTCGTGGCTTCGTAATTGAGCTGACAGTGATGGCATTTGCGCCACAAGCAACATTCTGGAAGGATGGCACTGCTGGTGGATTATCAATGAGAATGGACTTTGCCAGCACACAGCTTTTAGTGCTAAACAGCTAACTCTGAGCCAGGTCATTTCAATGATACTCATGCAATTTGCTAAGCAGATAGCAAAGAAACAAAATCGCCAACAAAAATACATTATCCATATAAAATTACTTTGTCGATTTGGCTGATAACAAAGCTTGGCCAGGCAGCAATAACCACCCAAAGAGGTTACTTCATCGTGCCCCAAAATAACTTACCTAGACACATAAAATATGCATACGAAGAGTTTGTGGAGAAAGCAACAAAGGGGCGATATAGATGCGAGATTAAATGTGTCTTTTGCACTTAAGCATGCAAGGTTTTTTTATTATTATTATTTTAAAATGCAAATAACACCAGCTGGACATTCTGATAATTACTGGAAGTGCAACAGGCCTGGAAAATGAATCTAATTCTTCTCTGTTGGCTGCAGTCTTAAGAAAATCTCTCCTTTGCTTTATGCATTAGATGTCATGGGCACTTTCCATTCAATCAGGTACCATTTAGAAGGGATGTTCCTTAAAAATTGTCGGAGGTTGTTGCAGAAATCACATCCAGAAAGCACACACAGAAAACTGATTCAGCAGGATTCATTAACTTCTCTTTATATACATAATAACACATGAGACATATATACAATACCAAGAGTGGTTCTTCAAACGTGCTAGAGAGGAGAGATCAGTTTCAGTTCAGCAGACAGACTAGTTTAGCTTCTGCACAGACTCGGAGCTGAGCCATGCCCAGCCTCCAAACTCTTTCAGTTTCCAAACAGTCCCCATTGGCTGATCTGTTGCCAGGCCTATTCATTGGCTGATCTTGTTACTATGCCCTATTCCAGTTCATGAATATTCTGACAAACATATAATAAACTTATTTTTTCTTCTTCTTTTTTCTCTTTTTGGCACCTGAAATTGTTAACTTTGCTTTCCTAGACTGGTCTACTTTGAAGAGCTGACATCAATCTTGCTTGTCTGAAATCACCGCTCACCTGTCTCTCCTTACCTTCTGGAGATCCAGAGAGGATCATATCTGAGACTTAAATGGGTTCTGTTTCAGGGAGACTGGAGTGGTATTTCTTCTCATGGTTTGGACTCTAACCTTCAATTCATACACCACTTAAGATAGCTAGAGCCGTGGTGGCGCAGTGGTTAGAATGCAGTTATTGTTGTTAGTTGCAAAGTTGTGTCCGACCCATCGCGACCCCATGGAAAACATTCCTCCAGGCCTTCCTGTCCTCTACCATCCTCTGGAGTCCATTTAAGCTCACGCCAACTGCTTCAGTGACTCCATCCAGCCACCTCATTCTCTGTCCCCTTCTTCTTTTGCCCTCAATCTTTCCCAGCATTAGGCTCTTCTCCAGTGAGTCCTTCCTTCTCATTAGGTGGCCAAAGTATTTGAGTTTCATCTTCAGGATCTGGCCTTCTAAAGAGCAGTCAGGGTTGATCTCCTCTAGGATTGACCGCTTTGATCGCCTTGCAGTCCAAGGGACTCGCAGGAGTCTTCTCCAGCACCATAGTTGAACTATGGCCTCAATTCTTTGGCACTCAGCCTTTCTTATTGTCCAACTTTCACAGTCATACATTGCAACTGGGAAAACCATAGTCTTGACTATTTGCACTTTTGTTGGCAGGGTGATGTCTCTGCCTTTTTGACCTGAGAGAATGCAGTACTGCAGGCTACTTCCGCTGACTGCCGGCTGCCTACAATTTGGCAGTTCGAATCTCACCAGGTTCAAGGTTGACTCAGCCTTCCATCCTTCCGAGGTCAGTAAAATGGGGATCCAGATTGTTGGGACAATATGCTGACTCTGTATACCACTTAGAGAGGGCCGTGAAGCACTATGAACGGGTATATAAATCTAAGCGCTATTGCTATTTTGCCTTTTGTGAAGCTGATCACCGTATACATTTAAACAAGAATCAACAACATTTAAAATGTTTCATTCAGAAGGAGCTCCATATTCACTTGCAAGAAAGTAAGAATTAGCTTTCTCCCCACAAAAAATTATTTGTAATATTTCAAACCACTTTTCTTCTCAGGCTGTTAAGCTGAGCATACTTATCCCAAAATAAACATGGTGGCATAGAATGGCAATAAAAGATCTCTCAGGTCAAAAAGGAGGTTGAAGGAAAGAGAACTCAAAAAACAAGTGAAATAAAACCACCTCTTAGTTTTCAGATATTAATGTCTGAGATTTTATCTAAAGTACCCCATTAATCTTGAACTTATATGGAAATTTCCAAAGGGCAAATTTCTTCTTGTGGTTGCAAGTTTGGCCTTGGTAGAATCAAATGAAATTTTCCTTCTAGGTCCCCCTGTGTATGGCAGCCTTTTCTGTAGACACCGTATGTTAATGATATACAGAGATAACTTCTTCCCGCATGCAAATGGTACATAATGTACTAGTAGAAATGCAAGGCAGGAACAAAATTCTTCAAATTGACTTTGACAGAATTCAAGGTTGGTTCAAGGGAAAATGCTCTCTTTAAAAACGTTTTCAAAACTTTGGGGGGGGGAAAACACCTGAGCCCCTTGGTGATGGTCAATATTGATTCTGCTGTGCCATGAACAGATCCATTATCTCAATAAATGGATTTTTTTTCTCGCATTTTCTGAGCTGTATGGTGTATTTATGCATGTGTGTATACACTTATGCATGTACACATGTGCGGACACCAGAGATGGGTTCCTACTGGTTTGGACCGGTTCTTTAGAATCAGTAGAGGGAATTTCCCCCCGCTCGCCAAACCAGCAGCGATGGCCGACTGGACACGCCCCCCGAATTGGCTCTCTCAGCCATCTTGTTTTTTGCTACTGCGCATGCGCAGAAGCTGGATTTTCTGCGCATGCGCAGAAGCTGGATTTTTAGCACTGCGTGTGAGCGCGCCGCCCATGCATGCGCCCACACGGTGCAGGAGGAACCGGCAGCGAGATAAATCAGAACCCACTCCTAGCGCACAGACTCATACTCTTACATGTGCACAATCGCAGACATTCCTACTGCGGAGAAAACACTTTGCTTTTGAAGGATTTGCTGCATGTATTTACATAGCACGTAGGTGTTTGGGGAAGTATTACCACTTAAACAAGGTGATTGTCTATATACCTACATATGGAGACAGCCAGGAACAATTTCCCAAGCAGCCGTGTATACCTGAAAAAAGAGTCTGTTGTTTTAACAATTCAAGAAAAGGTGGAGACTGTGGGACACATGCTCCTTAGATGCTCCTTTTATACGGAGATTATTAAAAAGACATATTCTGCCAATAATTGCAAGGTATCCTGGCCATTCCGACACTACCTATCTCCAGTGGCTGCTTAAGGATGAACGGGCCATAACTACAGCACAGGTGGCCAGATTCTGCGCAGCAGTAGTGGGGATTCATCGCAAATATGTGTCTTCCTCACCATAGTGATACATATTTCAACCGTGTCTAATCCACCATAGCTGATTTATACAACAAATGTGGCAAACCCTGTTTATTCCCTTCCGTTTTAGTATTAAACCGACTATGGGCCTCACAGCTTATAGATTGTAATTTTAGTAGTGTAGACCATGTGTAATTGACAGATTGGATTTTATCATAGATTTTATCTGTTATTTATTATTTTATTTTATAACTTTTAATTGTATATTTATTGAGTGTTTTTATTCGCTCTAGTCTCTGGTCTATGACTATAATAAACTGAATTGAATTGAATTCAAGAAAAGGTTTCCTCCCACATACAAAAGAACCTTTTTGGGGTTCTTGTTATTTTTTGGCATCTGATGAATATGTTTTTTTTTAAGGAGATAATGAAGAGAAGATTGGGCTAAGCATGGAATAAGGAGCATTAGCTATGGCATCATAATGGAAAGTGTTATAGATCAGTCAACATTATCCTGTTTAATCAGAGAATCCTTATGCCTGAGGATGCCCAAGAATAGAACGGGTAATAATTCAAAGGGAATAATACCTTTAAAAAAAAATAGTTAATTGATCAATACTTTCCTCAAGGACTTTTTAATCATGATTAGGGCTTTCCGTACCTTTCACTGATCTTCGGTATCATTGCAACCACATTCTGAGTTATTCGTAAAAATAATAAAGGTAGGATACAAACAAATAAAAATAAATGCAAGTAATCCTTGACTTTCGACCACAACAGAGCCCCACATTTCTTTTCGTTAAGTGAGACATTTGTTAAGTGAGTTTTGCTCCATTTTACGACATTTCTTGCCTCAGTTGTTAAGTGAACCAATCACGGCAGTTGATTAAGTTAGCAACAACCCGGTTGTTAAATGAATCTGTCTTTCCCATCGATTTTGCTTGTCAGAAGGTCGCAAAAGAGGATCACATGACCTTTGGATACAGCAATGGTCATAAATATGAATCAGTTGCGAAGCACCTGAATTTTGATCATGTGATCATGGGAATGCTTCAAAGGTTGTAACTGTCAAAAACGGTCATAAGCAGTGATGAAATCCATTTTTTACTACCGGTTCTCTGGGTGTGGTTTGGTGGGCGTGGTGTTGCTTGGTGGACGTGGCTTGGTGGACGTGGCTTGGTGGGCATGGCTTGGTGGGCGTGGCAGGGAAAGGATACTGCAAAATCTCCATTCTCACCCCACTCCAGGGGAAGGATATTGCAAAATCTCAATTCACTCCCCACTCTGGGTCCAGCCAGAGGTGGTATTTGCCGGTTCTCCGAACTACTCAAAATTTCCGCTACCGGTTCTCCAGAACCTGTCAGAACCTGCTGGATTTCACCCCTGGCATAAATCTCTTTTCTTAGCACCTTCGTAACTTTGAACAGTCATTAAACACACTGTTGTAAATTGAGGGCTACTTGTAAATTTACAAACAATCTTAGAGGCTTAATCTGATTGTTTCACATCTTGTTTTGTGTGATCTTCATGTATTGGGTAATATCAAACTTAAAACATCTACAAATTAGTACACAACCCTAGTTGATAAGCAAACAAGCAAACTCAGAGAACACCAAGGGCTCCACAGTTCAACCCTGAACTACAGATATTTCTTTCATTGGGTTCTTCAAAATATATTACTCTTCCATTTAGGCAGGAAAATACCTTTTCATGGTCCAATTTGAAAGACCGAGCTTTTAAACCATCTTGTTTATATGCATGAGCCTTTCACGGTGGACAATATTTTCAAAGAGGGCTCTGAATATTTCCCACTGAAATGAGTTTTTCTGTAATTAGTTCAGCTGTCAGAGCTGCCGTGATAAATTAATGACAAAATAAATGAAGGATAAATGATATCCTAACTAAATTATTTCAGTCTCCTTCCTCACATTTATCATTGACCGGTTTGTCATCCTTAATAACACTTTTCCTTCTAGAACATTATGAAGTACAATGTTATTATCCTAGCCCAGGGGTGGGCAACCTTAAACACTCAAAGAGCCATTTGGATCCATTTCCCACAGAAAAGAAAACACCGGGAGCCACAAAACCCTTCCCATGCCTGACTATTTCCTGAACGGCCACAGAACTAGCATATATAGTTGAATTAAATGTTCTGTTTGCTTCTGAAACTTCTCTTTTCTTGGATTTATCCATGGTTGGCCAGGGGGTCGAAAAGCTCAATAAATCGCGTGCCGGCGGGTATCACACATTGGCGGTTATGACACATATTTTAATAATAATAATAATAATAACAGAGTTGGAAGGGACCTTGGAGGTCTTCTAGTCCAACCCCCTGCTTAGGCAGGAAACCCTACACCACTTCAGACAAATGGTTATCCAACATCTTCTTAAAAACGTCCAGTGTTGGAGCATTCACAACTTCTGGAGGCAAGCTGTTCCACTGATTAATTGTTCTAACTGTCAGGAAATTTCTCCTTAGTTCTAAGTTGCTTCTCTCCTTGTTTAGTTTCCACCCATTGCTTCTTGTTCTACCCTCAGGTGCTTTGGAGAATAGTTTGACTCCCTCTTCTTTGTGGCAACCCCTGAGATATTGGAAGACTGCTATCATGTCTCCCCTGGTCCTTCTTTTCATTAAACTAGACATACCCAGTTCCTGCAACCATTCTTCATATGTTTTAGCCTCCAGTCCCCTAATCATCTTTGTTGCTCTTCTCTGCACTCTTTCCAGAGTCTCAACATCCTTTCTACATCGTGGCGACCAAAACTGAATGCAGTATTCCAAGTGTGGCCTTACCAAGGCATTGTAAAGTGGTATTATTACTTCACGTGATCTTGATTCTATCCCTCTGTTTAAGCAGCCTAGAACTGTGTTGGCTTTTTTGGCAGCTGCTGCACACTGCTGGCTCATATTTAAACGGTTGTCCACTAGGACTCCAAGATCCCTCTCACAGTTACTACTGTTGAGCAAGGTACCACATATGCTGTACCTATGCATTTTGTTTTTCTTGCCTAAATGTAGAACCTTACTTTTTTCACCATTGAATTTCATTTTGTTTGATAGCGCCCAATGTTCAAGTCTGTCAAGATCCTTCTGAATCTTTTTTTTTTTGAGCGACAGGGAGCTGCAGCAGTGGGATGAAAGAGCCACATGCGGCTCCAGAGCCACGGGTTGCTGACCCCTGTCCTAGCCTCTAGATTTGTTAAAAATTGTACCTCTACAAACTCACATATACACCCAAAGCACATACATGCTTAAATCTGGACTTCCTGTTACCAAATCTGATTTGCCTTTATATTTCTATCAATATCTTAACTTTCCAACTTAATCAAGAAGGTCTAGAAAATGGAAAACAACAGAGGGGGAAGAGGGGGAAAAATAGCTTTCTAAATGTTACTTGTCTTCTCTGCTCTTTCTCTTGGAATTGACCAATTCATCTTCACTCTTATTTTTGTTTCTATTAAAGAGGAATCTTTTCTTTATTGCCCTCATTTGTAATAATTTATCTTTGTACTTTACAGCATTATTGATTTATTAAATTGATCATTAGAGTTACAAGAAACTAAATCATTCAGTTGGACACCTGAAATTAAGTGACATATATCTCTTTAAACTCATTGGCTGTGAAATGTAATGGAACCAAATATTAAAAATCAATCCCTATTTTATTCCAGGAAATAAATAATATAATTAAACAGCTCATTTTCTTTCTTCATTAGCATCCACAACATTAAGAGAAAATAAATCATTGACATAAAAATCCAGAATTACCTACAAGCTCTGACTTGCATCTCTGTATATTGAGTATCATACTATACCCTTACTCAAAGGCAGCAGTTCTAGCTGTATCAAGGACAAATGTCTTCATCAGTCTCTAGTCTCCAAATGGTTAATACACTTTTTTTTTCTTTGAAGACATTTCACTTTCTTGGATGAGAAGCGAAACATCTTAAAAGGAAAACCAAAAAGTCCAGTTGCCTCTTGAAAAAGCACCTTTGGGACAACCATGACCTGAGTGACTGAGAACCTCCATAGACATATACGTAGGAGATGTAGGTCCTATCCATGACTATATATTTTTGAAGCTACTATTCAGCTCATTGAATGATTTCAGTGTTCCCCCTCCCTGTTAAAAAGAATCTCAGCACCTTGAAAGTTTCCTCTTCAAAATGCTGTTCTGCTGACTAACACAACATCAGTGGTGCAGAGTTGTGAAGTCGCTACGACCAGGTAAGCTATTCCAGGAGATATTTTATCTGATGATTTGAGCACCATCATGGGCTCACATAGCTTTCAGTGCTGTTGTAATGTCATTTCTTTTTGGAAGATGTTCAGCCAAAATATTTATTTATTTTATTTTATTTATTTATTTTTGTCAAGTACGTGTTGGTAATATACATAGATATAACATTGTTTATATACATAAGATGGGTACTGATAAGAGGGAACATTAGGACAGGGACGGTAGGCACGCTGGTGCGCTTATGCACGCCCCTTACTGACCTCTTAGGAATCGGGTAAGGTCAACAGTGGACAGTCTAAGGGTAAAGTTTTGGGGGTTTGGTGACGAAATGTTTTAGCCTCCAATCCCCTAATCATCTTTGTTGCTCTTCTCTGCACTCTTTCTAGAGTCTCAACATCTTTTTTACATCGTGGAGACCAAAACTGTATGCCGTATTCCAAGTGTAGCCTTACCAAAGCATTATAAAGTGGTATTAACACTTCATGTGATCTTGATTCTATCCCTCTGTTAATGCAGCCTAGAACTGTGTTGGCTTTTTTGACAGCTGCAGCACATGGCTGGCTCATATTTAAATGATTGTCCACTAGGACTCCAAGATCCCTCTCACAGTTACTACTATTGAGCAAGGTACCACATATACTGTACCTGTGCATTTTGTTTTTCTTGCCTAAATGTAGAACCTTACTTTTTTCACCATTGAATTTCATTTTGTTAGATAGCGCCCAAGAAAAAGCTAGCATTTTTATGTCTTCTAAAGTAACAAAGAATGACGAACTCTGATTACTCAAGATCGTACAGAAAAATCAAATTGTTTGGAATCTGCTTTGAAATATTGACAAGAGAACTAGGAATGAGATAGAGGACAATTAACATGTATGTCATGATGTCAGACACATATGCATGATAGAATGACACAGCTTTCATTATATTGGCTATAGAAGTGAAATAAATAAATCTGTAAATAAGGACTAAAGGTGCAATAATCTTGGAATCTCCATGTTTTATCCAGACCTATTTCTTTGCTCTTCCTTTATTGGTTTCAAATCTCCACCATTCCCATAAAATGGGTTGAATCAAAAGCTAAGCTGGAGAAGATGCACAGGTTCTCAGTGATAGTAACTTATTAGAGAAGCTAGGCCATTAATACGGTAACAGAATTTTGGAAACCTACTACAAATCAACTTTTGTAAACCATTTAAATACATTATTATACATTAAATAATACTATATATATATATATCATTATTATACATTAAATAATGATGGATGGATGTGAGAGTTGGACACCAAGAATGGTTTATCAAAGAAGAATTGGTGCCTTTGAAGTGTGGTGCTGTCATAAATTATTGTGTGTACCATGGAAAGCCAGAATAACTAACAGAAAGGTGTTAAATTGCCTAAAACCAGGCACATCACTGGAAGCCAAAATCATAAGACTACGCTTGATTTACTTTGGCCCTATTACGCGGGCAAATTCGTTGGAGAAGTCAGTGATGCTAGGAATGGTTAGTGGAACAAGAAAGAGAGGAAAGCAAGGAACTAGCTGGCTTGATGCTATCAAAGCTGATACAAAAATGAACATCCAACAGCTGAAAGAAGCTGTGCTTGACAGTGTTGCATGGAAATTTTTTGCCTATAAAGTCACCAAGAGTCAGACACAACTAAATGGTTAAAACAATAGCAAACCATTTAAAACTTTTTTAAAAAATAAATAAATAAATAAAAGGCTACATTTTTCCAAGCTATTCTGTTCATTTATCTCCTCCACCGGCTTATAACATTTACATAAGAAAAAAACAAGACCTTTAGGCTGTATTAAGCAGAATTATCCTGCTGGCCTTTTTAACCTGATAATCAATCTGGTTAAAAACAATCAGCCAATATTTACCTGGAAACGAATCCTTTCAGATTACATAGAGCGGTAAGTTCCCTATCCAAAATTTCTATTCCAATTGGGTAGTGGGCCGTTTTGTGATATAGTTAATCTTTGATGATTTGCAAGCAGACAAAAGCCAAACAGGAAATAGCTGCTATGCTAGAATCTGTGAAATGTCCTTTTAATCAGTCTGCGTCTCACAATCAGGTAGAAAATATTGGCAGCTTTTCAAGCATTTTATTTCCATAGATTTGGGAAATGAAAAGCATCACAGCACATACAGTAGCATATGCGATATCTTCACTTTTCGGTTCCAAATTATCTTGCAAGACCAAAACAATGCAAAAAAACCTTACTTCCTTATTGTTGTCAAAAGCAAGCAGTCAAAACTCAAGAAAGGAATTGTGAAGCGCTCTTCCATTTGCCAGCTGTAGAAGTTGTGGATGCTCCATCACTGGAGGTTTCTAAGAAGAGATTCGACACCAAGCCATCTGTCTGAAATGGTTTAGGATTTCCTACTTGAGCAGAGGGTTGGAATAGAAGACCTCTACGGTCCCTTCCAACTGTGTTGTCCTGTTATTTTTCATTCCGCCTACATCATCATTCACTATTTTTCTTCCCAAAGCCTCAATCACTTCCATGTTGTATCAACCAGAGTTGATACATTCATTCCAATATTTGGATGGGCCGATTGTATTGTATTTCCTCCAAAAAGAGAGACCAACACTACTTTTTAGAATTTAGAATTAGAATTAGAATTCTTTATTGGCCAAGGGTGATTGGACACACAAGGAATTTGTCTTTGGTGCATATGCTCTCAGTGTACATAAAAAGACAGGATACATTTGTCAAGAATCATAAGGTACAACACTCAATGATAGTCAGAGGATACTAAGCAAGCAATCAAAATCATACTAGGAAACAATCAATATAAATTGTAAGGATACAAGCAACAAAGTTACAGTCATGCAGTCATAAGTGGGAGGAGATGGGTGATAGGAACGATGAGAAGATTAATAGTAATAGTAATGAAGATTTAGTGAATAGTTTGACAGTGTTGAGGGAATTATTTGTTTAGCAGAGTGATGGCATTCGGGAAAAAAACTGTCCTTGTGTCTAGTTGTCTTGGTGTGCAGTGCCCTATACCGTGGTTTTGAGGGTAGGAGTTGAAACAATTTATGTCCAGGATGTCAGGGGTCTGTAGATATTTTCACGGCCCTCTTTTTGACTCGTGCAGTATACAGGTCCTCAATGGAAGGCAGGTTGGCAGCAATTGTTTTTTCTGCAGTTCTGATTATCCTCTGATGTCTGTGTCTGTCTTATTGGGTTGCAGAACTGAACCAGACAGTTATAGAGGTGCAGATGACAGACTCAATAATTCCTCTGTAGAACTGCATCAGCAGCTCCTTGGGCAGTTTGAGCTTCCTGAGTTGACGCAGAAAGAACATTATTTGTTGTGCTTTTTTTATGACGTTTTTGATGTTAGGTGACCATTTTAGGTCTTGAGATATGATGGAACCTAAAAATGTGAAGGTCTCTACTGTTGAATATAAATATACTTGAATATAAAATAGAGAGGTGGTACTCTGTAAAATACAGAGAACAGAGTGAAATCTGGTATAGTCAGCATCCCTTCATTTTCCTTCTCATTCAAAGATGTTAAATCACCCTCCTAAAATGCCCCAAAAAGTCAAGCTTTGGAAAGATCTATTTTTTAAAGGGGGGGTTATATTTGAAACTCAAGAACGCTGCATCAGAAGATGTCACAGTATACATAAGGCAAAGTTGCAGATGAACATAACCGTCAACAGTAATGATTGAACGAAATAAAATGTGAAAAAAAACCAATGATGCGCTACTTGAATTAGAACGCAGCATATGGGGTAATGCACACCCACCTGTTTTGCAATGATAAAAATAGCCAAGTAGCCAAAAGCATGTGGAAACAAAGCAACCTTAAGCACAGGTGACATGTTCCAATGCTATTTATTTTATTGCGGCTGTGTTAAAGCTTGTGCGGAGGTTTTCCTGTGGCATTGCAGCCGTTGTCTTCTTGACAGCTATCATACTATTATTAGGATACACAATAGAGTGCTTTGAACGGGGCAGAACATCGTAGGCAATACGAACTTCTCATTCTCTGAACATTTCTAACACCTTATGTCAGTGCAAAAATAATGAGTGCTGAAAGTTCTTATATGAAACAGGTTCGTTGCTTTACTCTCTTTCTCTCTCTCTCTCTCTCTAATGCTGAACATAGCAAAGAAACCATCATACTGTATTGTTAAGTAGGATTTGTGGGAAATTAATTGCTTTGGGGTGTATGCACGGTTACCAAATTTGCTGGGATGAATCAAAACCCATTTTTGCTTATTTTTTTTTCTTTTTCTTTCCAGTTGGGTGATATGTAGAGTGCTAATTACTTATCATACCCTACTATGGGCCCAAGTATACACATTCTTCACATCCAGTTCTCCTTCTTATGTGCAGCTCTTGCTCTTACGATGAAGAGCTCTTATCTCTCTTGTGATAAATAACTCCTCGTACCAGTTTTGTTTGTTTTTAAGTTGCTGTTTACTAAGAATCCAGCCCATTTATCCAAAGAACATATGTTCACCATGAATGCGAGTCATGAACGTTTGAACAGACTCCATCTGGTTCGGATCAGCCCAGTACCACAATACATGAAAAGTGTTAAGGAAGGGAAAAACAAATCAGGAGGGGAAAAAAAATAGAACGATCAAAGAGCAAAGGATGCAAACATTATTTACAGTTTGTCTAAATATGTTTCCATTTTTACAAGGTTGTCTTATTCGCCGCAGATTAGGTTAGCTTTCTTGGTTTTGAAGATATCATCTAATTTTAACTTTGTTAGATAGATGTTGGAGAGCTGCCAAATATGTTCTTAATAGATTACCATCCGGATAACTTGAAAATAAGAGGCAGCCTTGGGTGAGAGCTGTTTTGATTATCCTAATGTATCTCACCAACACCGCTATCGAAATCAGGAACAGGCGGAAGCTGGAAAAGAGACTGTGCACCAAGTCAGAATGGATTCTGAGGAGCACGAATATCAAACCCATTCAGTTGTGTTCAAATGAACATAATACATTAGGTTCATATAATACGATAAAAGGAACTAAGCATTTTTGGTAGCAAGTGCCTGAAACTTTTATCTAGACAGCACATTTTATATAAGCGGAACAATAGAACAAGAGACCAGACTACATTTATATCATACATTCTTTCCTGCCCCTTAGTAACCTTTCCAAATGGATATCCATCTGTCGTATGGGAGGGAAAGACATAATCTAAGGATTCTGTGTCGTTTTATAGTTGCTGCATAAGCTTTCATAATAGGCATTTCCTAGAAATGGAAGACTCAAAAGTGAGGAAGAAACTTTCCATAGATATCCTTCCTTGTCTTTTTAAATATTATAATGAAGTTAATAAACTATGGTTAAGCCAATCTTGACTTAGTGTGAAATGTGAACTCAATTATGGAATATCAGTTCCAAAAGATGTATTTTTTTAAATGAATGACCTTTTAGAGCACCAGTTCTCAACCTGTGGGTCGTGACCCCTTTGGGGATCGAACAACCCTTTCACAGGGGTTGCCTAAGACCATTGGAAAACACATATTTCCGATGGTCTTAGGAACTGAGACACCGCTCCTCTATCCATCTCCAGGCAGGTCCACCCACATGCAAATAGACTACTGCAAAAAAAAAAAAATATCTGTACCATGGGAACTTCTGAGCATGCGCAGAAGCTGAATTTCTGGCACTGCGCATGTGTTGCCATCTTGTTTTCAGCTTTTTTTTGCATTTTTAAAAAAATTTGGCACTGCGCATGCGTGCACGTGCAAAGGAAGCGCAGGAGGAAGCGAACCGGCAGTGAGGTAAGTTAGAACCCACCCATGAGTTTCCTAATAATTTTATTCTTTTATAGTTGGGGGTCACCACAACACGAGGAACTGTATTAAAGGGTCACGACATTAGGAAGGTTGAGAACCACTGTTTTAGAGCAATGGAACCAGTTCCCAGAGCCTTGCTGGGCTCCCCATTGTTGGAAGTATTCAAATGGAGGATAGACAGTCATCTGTCAGATCTGCCATCACATCGCTTCATCGTTGCTTTGCTTTGATGGCATCCTGCCATAAAAGGGGAGGTGAGGAATGGGGGGATTTAGGAAGGGGGGATGACAGGAACTAGAAGTGCCAATCGGAGAAAACTGTTGGGAGATCCAAGGACACAGGTATGGGAAAGGAATGCAAATACCCACCAAAGACATGGCCAAACTTTAGAACTGTTACCAAAACACCTAGTTTGAATATCACTGGTCATTAACAAGATGACCAAAGCGAGAGGACCTGGAAGAAGGAAAAATCACTGGGTTAAACGGGAATATTCAGATCTGGCTTTGCTTACGCCGCAACCACGTGGCTTTAGTAAAAGTATACCTTTTTGCTACAAATGCATTTGAGGGCCTTTCTTTCCTAAATGCCCCATTTATTTCAGATTCCTGCAAGGACAAAAGGTGTGGATTAGATGCGGCTTTTTCAGGATCTGTAAAGCGGTTCGAATCCCTAGTACAGGTCTCCTGCGTGAGCAGGGGGTTGGACTAGATGACCTCCAAGGTCCCTTCCAACTCTGTTACGGTTACCTGTTACTTTCCAAGAAAATGGATCGTTTGATATGATATCAAATGAGCCATTCTGCTTATTCAAAAAGCAACCTCATGAGCATCGAAGGGAGAACAAAGGTGGTCCTACTTGTTTCCAGTCCCCAAATCTTGAAAAGTGGTAAAAAAAAAAAGATGAATACTAATAAAAAGAAATGTTGCCTAAATTTGGACTTATAGGAAGCCCCCTTTCCCTTTTCAGCCCACTATCAATATTCTACTTGAGGATACATGTAGGTGCTCTCTTCATTAAGAAGTCATTGCAGGAAGTCTACAGAGAATAACTGCTGGCTTGCAGTATACATTTAAAAAGTGAAGCGTGAAGGATTTTCTTAATTTGGATGCACTGAGTGCCCGAGACACTTAGAAATGGTCATTAACAGCCAATATCAAGTATTAAAAATTCTCTTTCAACTCTCTGAAAACCCAATTGTGCAGATAGACAATATGCAAATATCAGCTTCTGCAGGGGAGAACTTGATAGAAAGACTCGTGGTTTTGATTAGGGATGAGTTGGGCTTTCTCTTCATTTGTTTCTGCTGGGTTAGCTGACAAAAAAATTGACTTCTTTGGTCAGCTTGTTGGAGAAATCGGTCGCAAACCGTTGCACATTCAGACATTTATTTTTATTTATTTTATTTTATTTGTGAGATTTATATACCGCCTCACAGTGCAAGCACTCTCTAAGTGGTTTACACCAGTAAGCAATGTATATTTATACTGCCTCCAACAATCTGGGTCCTCATTTTACTTACCTTGGAAGGATGGAAGGATGAGTCAACCCTGAGCCGGTGAGATTTGAACCGTTGACCTGGGGATCACAGTCAGCTAAAGTGGCCTGCAGTACCTGCCTCTAACCGCTGCGCCACCTCGGCTCTTATGGTAGCCTTCTGTTCTTTTGGGGTTTGGGGATAGAGAATTGCTCATTTTCTCAACTGCATTTAGAAAATGCAGTTGGGTTGTCTGTTTGCATCATTGCAATGTCCTGCTAAAAGCTCTCAAACAATGCATTCAAA
The DNA here is from genome assembly GCA_023053685.1 of Diadophis punctatus similis. Classification (NCBI taxonomy): domain Eukaryota; kingdom Metazoa; phylum Chordata; class Lepidosauria; order Squamata; family Dipsadidae; genus Diadophis; species Diadophis punctatus. The sequence continues at coordinate 2,133,451 of JALIGW010000077.1, forward strand.
CGACTGCTGTTCATATCATTCTACACGTAGTGAATAAGACATATATCTTAATTTATAAACTACTAAAACTCTCGTTGTCGTGCCCTTTACCTGGGTAAAACAGTGCATCTCAGGGAACCAAACAGCAGTACATTTCGCTTGGAAAATGGAAATGATCTAAATGTTGGAGATGTGAGTGTGAAGATGCTACTTATTTTCATATTTGGTGGACCTGTAAGAAAATTAAGCCTTTTTGGATTAAAATATGGTGGATTATTCAAAATATTTTAAAGAAAAAAATTAAGTTTACACCACAGTTTTTCTTGCTGGGAATAACTATGGACTGTACTGTAATAGAGACCAAATTGATTTTGAATTTGATAGTAGATTGCTGGTAGCACAGTACTGGAAGAAAGAAGATATACCTACTATTGAGGAATGGACAACAAAAGTTACACATCTGGCAGAAATGGCAAAAATTTCATCATATCTAAAAGAACACTCAAATGAAAGATATATATTGGAATGGAGTAGATGGACTGATTATATTCAAAAAAAGTATCAGATTAAGAAGATATACATAGTTTAATAATGATATATGTTTAGAAATTCAGAATGGTTTAACAGACTTTAAATAATGTGGAGTTTTTTAAAAAAATAAGAGAAATTTTTGAATTTATAATTTGTTAGTATATTCTAGGTTTATGTTTATTGAGATTATGTCCTGTGCTTTTTCTGGGAAGTCGGGGCGGGGGGAGGAAGGGGCGGGGGGTGGGGGGAAGGGGGGAGAAAAATTTAAAAATGTTTGTACTTTGTACTAATAAAACTTTTTGGAAACAGAAAATGGCAATGATCTTCACAGTTACATTTTCAAATGCATTTCTGATAGGACTCAAAACTTACCTCTTGCGTGATGGGTGGGTGGGTGGGAACATTAATTATATCTTCCCTGTTTTGTCACATTCTAAGGTCTGTTTAAATAATGGCAGAAAATGAGTATTGACTCTATTGGGTGATATTTACAGTTTGAACACTATGCCGCCCTTTACATCTGTTATCATTTCCAGAACAGCATATCCATCATGCTCCATGTCAACTTTCATATGCATAAAGATGATATATTCAAGCCCCTCAGTTTCCAACTTAGCATTTTTCCTTCCAGATGCGATATATTACTATCTTGTGAATATTCCATCACGTTAGGTGTTTGTTTTGCACAGAAATTACTTGGACAACCGCATTTGGAATTATTGATAAAAGTAGAAAGCACCTGATACTGCCAATGTCACTACAGGCTTGTGGCAGAGGCACCGCGGGCAGAGGCACCATGGGGCAGTCCTTTGCTGTTTCCAGGGCAGCCCCATGGGCCAGATCCAGCCCACAGGCCTTGAGTTTGACACCCCTGCCCTAAAACTAAGGAGAAATTTCCTGATGGTTAGAACAATTAATCAGTGGAACGACTTGCCTCCAGAAGTTGTGGATTCCAACACTGGAATTTTTAAAGAAGAAATTGGACAACATCTGTCTGAAACGGTATAGGGCAGTGGTGGCGAACCTATGGCACGCGTGCCACAGGTGGCACGTGGAGCCATATCTGCCGGCACGCGAGCCGTTGCCCTAGCATGCATGTGCGTGCCGGCCAGCTGATTTTTAGCTTGTGCAGAGGCTCTGTGAGGGCATTTTAGGTTTCTGGAGGGCTGGCGGGGGGCGTTTTCACCCTCCCCAGGCTCCAGGGAAGCCTCTGGAGCCTGGGGAGTGCGAAAAACGGGCCTACCAGGCCCACTGGAAGTTGGGAAACAGGCCATTTCTGGCCTCCAGAGGGCCTCTGCGGGGGCGGGGGAGGCAGTTTTTGTCCTCCCCAGGAATTGAATTATGGGTGTGGGCACTCGCACGTGCGTGATAGCGTGTGCGCACGCGCTTTCGGCACCTGAGGGAAAAAAGGTTCGCCATCACTGGTATAGGGGTTCCTGCCTGAGAAGGGGGTTGGACTAGAAGACCTCCAAAGTCCCTTCCAACTCTGTTATTCTTTTAATTTTTAAAAATAGACAAAGATATACTTCAGTTATTCCAAACTCCCCCCAATATTGTCTATCTCAATCCTTTCTTTTCTGCTTGAGGATTAAACTTATCTCAATCTACCTAAGTCCCATTTTATTTATGGAAGATATCTGCAGCCATTCTAATGTTCCATGCATCTTAATAGAACTAGTCACCACTTTTATCTGATTTGGTAATCTCATTATGGACTGAAAGCCAAGCAGCTGAAGTGTGCAGAAAGCTGCTCCTAGTTGACTAAATGGGATTTAGAAAATTGGATTTACTCTGGTAATGTTGGGTCTTAATGTTCATTTTCTTCTGGAGCATTTTAAAATCTGTCCGCTTGTTACATTAGGAGGAAACATACTGAGAACTTTGAAACACCTTTCTTAATTTTCAAGCAACTAGGCATCTTGTGGATGAAATGTGTGGATTCTACCTGTTATTGATTCTGCCGTTAAAGTGGATTATTATCTGAACAGAGAGTGGCTTCAGTTTACTGACTCATCCTATTTTTTAAGTGAGAAATAATTTATGTAATGGAGTGTTGATCTTCATCATAAGTCAATGTCCACATCGCAATACTGTCTCAGTAAGAAACCTCAGCCGCGCTTGGCAAAAAGACTTCCTGGCTCAATGTTTTGGTTGTCAGTTCCAGGTGAATTTTAGCATGTCTTGTGTTTTCTAGCCTTCTTGCCTGGTTATGACTCATCTAGATTTCCCTAGAACCCGATTGGTCTTTGATCTCGGCCACCCAGGTTTAATAGTCTGATATGTTTTGGGGAAGTTATCCATCTCTTACTAACTTTTTCCAAAATTCCAGTTATGGACAAACATTCTAGACACTTCCTGGGAACAAACTGCTGAGGAAAGACAAATCTGGAAATAAGTACATTTATATGTTGTAACCCAGGGGTGGGTTCTGGATCCTTTTGCCGCTTTGTTCGCTCAGGGTTGCGCTGTGCTCGTGCACATGCTTCTGTGCACACACGCCCGCCCGCAGCAATTAAAAAATAGGGTTAGGGTTCTGCATGCGCAGAAGCAAAATCCAAGATGGCGGCGCCCACGGAGACACCGACAGAACCAGCTCCATGATATCATCGCCGAACTACTAACGGTTCTAAAGAACCAGTTAGAACCGGTAGGAACCCATCTCCAGTTGTAACATACCTTTGTATTTCTTAACTTCTTTTTTAAAAACAAAACAAAGGGGCTCAGGATTTAAAAGACATTCCCTGCATATGAAGTGGCATATTTTTTCCCCAACAGTTACACAAAGTAAAGTATGAGCTGTAAGAATAAGGAATACACTCTGAATATGTGCAACTCAAAAAAAAAAGGGAGGGAGGGAGGGAGGAAGGAGGGAAGGGAAGGGGAGGGGAGGGGTGGGGAGAAAAGGAGATGAAAGGAGAGGAGAGGAAAGGAGAGGAAAGAAATATGTAAATGTAAGACTGAGAGTTTTCTACACCTGCAGATTGATTGTGTATATAAGTTTTATTCTTATTCTTATTCTTATTCTTATTCTTATTCTTATTCTTATTCTTATTCTTATTATATTCTTATTCTTATTCTTCTTATTATTATCATCATCATCATCATCATCATCATCATCATCATCATCATATTTATTTATTTATTTATTTATTTATTTATTTATTTATTTATTTATTTATTTATTTATTTATTTATTTATTATTTATTTACTTATTTAGGATTCTTATATGCCGCCCTACTCCCTGGAGACTCAGGGCGGCATACAACATTTGAAGAACCACTAAATACAATTTAAAACAATTTAAAATACAATTTAAAAGCATATAAAATCTCACATACATAGGGGAGACCAAGATGAAGCTGTCTCAAAACCCCGCCAGCCGGAAGAGCCATGTCTTCATAGCTTTTCGGAAGGCCAGCAAGGTGGGGACAATTCATATCTCTGGGGGGAGTTGGTTCCAGAGAGCAGGGGCCCCTACAGAGAAGGCCCTCCCCCTAGGCCCCGCCAGCCGACATTGTTTGGTTGACAGGACCTGGAGGAGACCCACCTTGTGGGACCTGACCGGTCGAAGGGAAGAATGAGGCAGAATGCGGTCCCGGAGATAGCCTGGTCCTAAGCCATGTAGGTCTTTAAAGATGATGATCAGCACCTTGAATTGTACTTCTATGTGTATAAAAGTTTATACATATTGCTTTCTATTGCAGCTCGTGAAGTGTGCAGCTGGAAGCGACTTTCACAAAAGACTGCAGAAGTGATCATGGAGAGATATATGATAAAGTTTAAATAAATATCCATTATTGGGAAATAATCTGGAATATATTTCTCCATCATCCCGCACTTCCTAGGTCTGTCAAACATCAACAACGGTCCAGTGTTTTAATTCTGTTTAGTCTTTGCTGATCAATATTGGAATTATCAACAGAGTTTGAACGAGCCACCAGAAACTGCAGTAGAGAAGTTGCTTACCAGTTAGGCTTGCAACTGTCATGAAAATGTTCTTCCTCCTTATTTATGTAGAGCCTCCAGATGCTGCTGTGCTAAATCATACTTGGATATCATCTTGAGAGATTTTAAAACTTGTTCCCAGCTAAGTAGTACAGCCAGCAATAATAGGATTCAGCTTTGGTGATCAACATTTCATAATATTGCTGTTTGTTTTCTGTGCAGCCTCCTTTCAATGATAAGGTGCTTGTCATCTGCCTACACTATAACACATGCATCTCCTTAGCCAACATGTCTTTAGCTTCTTTCTCTTGCTTCACTCCCGTTTAAATCCTCCATCAGTCTAGCCACTCTATACATCTGCAGAAGTAAACTACAGCTCACCGCTCACCAAGATGTTGAGACTCTAGAAAGAGTGCAGAGAAGAGCAACAAAGATGATTAGGGGACTGGAGGCTAAAACATATAAAGAACGGTTGCTGGAACTGGGCATGTCTAGTTTGATGAAAAGAAGGACTAGGAGCGACAAGATAGCAGGGTTCCAATATCTAAGGGGTTAGAAGAGAGTCAACCTATTCTTCAAAGCACCTGAAGGCAGGACAAGAAGCAATGGATGGAAACTTATGAAGGAGAGAACCAACCTAGAATTAAGGAGAAGTGTCCTGACTGTTAGAACAATTAACCAGTGGAATAACTTACCTCCAGAAGTTGTGAATGCTCCAACACTGGAAGTTTTTAAGAAGAGATTGGATAACCATTTGTTTGAAATGGTGTAGGGTTTCCTGCCTAGGCAGGGGGTTGGACTAGAAGACCTCCAAGGTCCCTTCCAACTATTCTCTTCTCTTCTCTTCTCTTCTCTTCTCTTCTCTTCTCTTCTCTTCTCTTCTCTTCTCTTCTCTACTCTACTCTACTCTACTCTACTCTACTCTACTCTACTCTACTCTACTCTACTCCACGCCACGCCACGCCACGCCACGCCACGCCACGCCACGCCACGCCACGCCACTCCACGCCACTCCACTCCACTCCACTCCCTTCATCAAAACCGATGATGTTCAATAAAATGCATTGGTCAGAGATGATGATGATGGTGATGATGATAATGATGGTGGTGGTGGTGATGTGTTCATCACCACCACCATCAGACTAGTTGTGTTCCAACGATTCTATGGACCAGGTCTCTCTACATCTTCCAATCTTGCACTGTTTCTTTGAGTTGTTCTATGCTCTGGCTGGCATCAGGTTTGATGGTGTTCAGCCACCGTGTTCTTTGGGAGCCTGGTTTCCTTTTCCCGCTAACTCTTCCAAGCACGATTGCTTTCTCCAGTGAATTCCCCTGCATGACATGGCCAAAATAAGTGAGATAGGGTTTTGTGATTTTACCTTCCAGTGACATACAGTATCTGGTGTTATGCTCTCCATTTCTTGCTAGGAAACTTTTTGGATTTTATTTTGCCATCGTAGATTAACACCATTCTCTTCTTACAAAAACAACACAGGTAGAAGGGGTGAAATCCAGCAGGTTCTGACAGGTTCTGGAGAACTGGTAATGGATTTTTTAGTAGTCCGGAGAACCAGTAGTGGAAATTTTGAGTAGTTTGGAAAACCGGCAAATGCCACCTCTGGCTGGCCCCAGAGCGGGGTGGGAATGGAGATTTTGCAATATCCTTCCCCCAGGAGTGGGGAGGGAAAGGAGATTTTGCAATATCCTTCCCCCAGGAGTGGGGAGGGAATGAGGATTTTGCAGTCTCCTTCCCCTGCCACACCCACCAAGCCACGCCCACCAAGCCACACCCACAGAACCGATAGTAAAAAAATTGGATTTCACCACTGCAATGTCTAAGGCATCTTTGTGGAACCAGGTTTTATTTTTTGCATGGGAAAATCTAGCCTCTAAAGAAGAAGAAGAAAATGGTAGCTCGCTTTGCTTCATGCTTTCCAGATTTTAAGGAGGGGATTTCGATGCAGACGAGTATTTTGAAATGAATTTCTTTTGCTTTAGAACGATAGGCTGCATTTTCCATCACCTTACATACCCTGCTGCGTGCAGAAAGGATGCCAGAGAACTTAAATATGTTCTTATTTATTTTCCTCAATTTTGAACAGCTTTCATTGTTAAGAAAGGTCATCTTACCGCACATACTAACTGTTCTACTAATGCTAATGTTAATTAAGATTGTCAGCTGGTAGGATAACTTTACAATGTAAGGAGAAAAACGAGGGGCGTGTGATATGTTCAGGATTTAGTCAAGGCAACATTCCATCCAACATACTTATTTCTATGATTCCTGTGCTTGCTTTCATAATGTCCATTAGCTATTCTTAAACTCAGTTAATTAGCTGTTTCCAACTGATTTATTGCTAAGCTGCTGACAAGTTCAGACAATTTCTTTGTTTGCAGCAATGCTGGTTCTTGCTAATTAGTAAAGTCCAAAGCATTCACTATTTATGACCAAACAATTTTGAAATGCCCCAAAGACTCACCACTGGTTAATGGGATAATTCAAACGGCATTAAATGCAACATGGACATTATTTTTTTTTTACAACAGTAAAGATGGCTGAGAGCAAACTATTTGACAAGGACTGTCAATTTTGAATTAGTGCGAGTGTTGTTGTTTCAACAAACCGGGGAGTACAGCTATAGGAGTAAGAAGATTATGTGGCAGGAATATGTCAGCTTCCAACTGATATGTCATCAAAAGAGTATGAGAGAGAGAGAACAAACCAGGGGTGAAATCCAGCAGGTTCTGACAGGTTCTGGAGAACCAGTAGCGGAAATTTTGAGTAGTTTGGAGAACCGGCAAATACCACCTCTGGCTGGCCCCAGGAGTGGGGAGGGAATGAGGATTTTGCAGTATCCTTCCCCTGGAGTGGGGAGGGAATGGAGATTTTGCAGTATCCTTACCCTGCCATGCCCACCAAACCATGCCCACCAAGCCACACCCACAGAACCGGTAGTAAAAAAATGGATCTCACCACTGGTCAGCAAACTTCTTATTTTGAGTTTCATACTTAGCCACTGCCCATAGGCATGTGACTAAGTTTATCTGAGCTGCGGTGGCGCAGTGGTTAGAGTGCAGTACTGCAGGCTACTTCCTTCCAAGGTGGCTAAAATGAGGACCCAAATTGTCGGGTGCAGTATGCTGACTCTGTAAACCACTTAGGGCTGTAAAACACTGTGAAGCGGCATATAAGTCTAAGTGCCATTGCTATATTCCTCCCTTCCCTTCCCTTATCTATCCATCCATCCATCCATCCCAGCTCAAGATTGACTCAGCCTTCCATCCTTCCAAGGTGGGAAAAATGAGGACCCAAATTGTTGGGGGCAGTATGCTGACTCTGTAAACTGCTTAGAGAGGGCCCCAATGCACTGTATATAAGTCTAAGTTGCTATTGCTATCTGAGACTGAAAATGCTAAGCGGGGTTAGATTTCTTTAGGATATGGATGGGAGCTCTATAGGAAATATCAAGGCTGCAGGCTACACCAGTGGTCCCCAAATTTTGGACACCAGAGACCGGTTCCATGGAGATAATTTTTCCTATGGACCAGAGGAGGCATGTGTCATGGTTCCAAGTAATGCTCCCAACCAATTCAAGACTCTGAGGCCTTGGCTTCCTCAAAAATCCAGTTTATTGGGTACATCATATCAGCACAGTCAAAGGTGAAACCAACACTGAATAATTCCCGCATTTTTGGTATAATTAAAGAATAGATACTGTCATTGTGTCACAGATCACATTAGCCAACCAAGCAGATGATGAACTTCTCAGCACTCCCTCCTGCCGTTGCTAGGGCACGCTGATTTAGCCTTGGTTCTCCGGAGCCTTATCGTTGTTATGTCTGGCACATTGGAGGAAAACATTCTACATTCCATAAATCCCCCTCCCCTCCCATAAGTATGGCAACTAAGAAACGAAGCAAGAAAAATATGGCTTCAGCTAGAGTTGTTTTGAGAGTTGAGAGTTGACAGCGTGGTTTCGCATGCTGCCTGCATTCTAAGAATAGCAATAGCACTTAGACTTATATATCACTTCACAGTGCTTTTACAGCCCTCTCTAAGCGGTTTACAGAGTCAGCATATTGCCCCCAACAATCTGGGTCCACATTTTACCCACCTCAGAAGGATGGAAGGATGGGTCAACCTTGAGCCTGGTGAGATTCGATCTGCCAAATTGCAGGCAGCTGGCAGTCAGCAGAAGTAGCCTGCAGTACTGGGTTCTAACCACTGTGCCACCAACCCATGGCTGTGTTCACATAGCACTTAGCCATGGGTGACCCCATAAGGGTTTACTCAATTAACCCAATGTTATGGGTTTTATATGACACAATAAACCATGAATTGGGCTAGGTTACAAGGCTTCTGGGAAGCTTGTACTTCAGTCAATCAACTGCATTCTAACCTCTGTGTCACCGGGGCTGGCAAATAGGGCTTCACTTGTTTGCACGGCCCAGTTTCTGGCATGCCAGTCCATAGACTGGGGATTGGGGACTCCTGGGCTACACAGGTAAAATGAATAAATGATGAAATAAAAACCCCGGACAAGAGCAATTGCAAACCACCTCTGTAGAGCAGCCAAGAAAACTATTAAGAATTGAACATGCAGTCTCCAGAAGTCAAGCTTGATTTAAGAGAGTCTGTTCATTTAGTTGATCAGTGCATTAATAGTGACCTTTAGACCTAACTGAAGCTATGGACAAAAGGCTTATATCCCAAGAGCAGCGTGTTCATTGGGATCCATATCTGTATGTATGTATCAGTGATGCACACAAGGTTCAGCCGAACCGAAAACTGGAAATTTGGATTAATTCTGTGACTCCACAAGGTAAACCAGAATGCAAGGCAGGCCGTTACAAGGCTCACAAACAATTTGATGCTCCTGAGCTTGCAGAATGCTGATTATGTTCCTTGGAAGAAACCCTGCTGCTTTCAATTTTTGTTTCCCCAGAAAAGTACCATGATGGGGATAGAGAGAGAGATGAGAAGAAATTAAGTGACTTATTCTTTACCTTCTAATTTTGAGGAACATCCAATCATTGGGTCTTAGAGGAGATCCATTGAGTTCTTCATTCCTAGAGGCCATTTATTTTTTTGCCCCAAATAAAACTATAGTACAAAAAGACAAAACGGTGACATCTTTGGTTGGTGATCTCTGAAAAATCCATGTTTCATCTAAGAACTAGGAATGATCCAAGTAATGTTGCAAGATATAAAATGCACCCAGCAAGGTGGGCTTTTGGGGGCAAGGGGAAATCTGCAATTGATATAGTGAAAATACTTAGTCCTACTGTACCAATAACTATAGGAATGCTTTGGAAATCTTTTTTTTTCTATAACTTCAATCATTAGAGTTCCACCTTCTGTATTTTTTTCCCCAATCCCTTCTCTCAATTCTGATGTCTTTAGGTATTGCTACATCTACAAAGAAATACTCCTTTTAATTGATGTTGCATCAGATGTGCCAGATTCTAGATTGCAGTCAGTAGTTAGGGATAATTCTCCAAAAAAACCCCTTTAACATCAAAATTTGCAACATATTTTTTTTTCCTGTTTTGTCATTTGAGCAAGGATCCTGGGCTCGAAATGACCAAACTTACCCTTTTGAAGTTTGGCAGACACCTTGATGAAAACATACCTCAATACTGTCCCGCTTGCAAATTTTATTCCTTTTTATTACAGTCTTTCTTTTAAAGTAAGAAAAAAATGCTTGCATATTTTCCATGCTAGTTGATGTTCCCACTCTCGTTTTGGATTTGAGCCCAAGTCAGATTGGACAAGCTCTGATTTACACCCAGCTGAATCAGGATATTTCCCTGGAGTGCTGAATTGTACACGTTATGGCAATATAAAAGTATTATCATTTGCCTCCTATTTGGTCATACCTGGGCCACCATAGGTTCCTGAATCAGGGGTGGGTTCTTCCCCACCGTTTTGCACCGCGTGTCCCTTCCTGGAAATGACCCTCTGCGCATGCACAGTACTTAAAAAACAAAATGGTGGCACCTACTGCATGGCTTAGGGTTTGGGGGCATGGCAGGCCTGGGTTGCTGCCGGTTCTAGCGACCCAGGCCGCCATGTTATTACCGGTTCTATAGAACTGGTCCGAACCGGTAGGAACCCACCTCTGTCCTGAATATGTCCACTTTTGCTTGGCTGGTTAATGTAAAAGTCAATGAGCATCTAGCCACAACAGATGCTAAACCATCTTTCCTCTATATAGATGCCACAATTACTCCTCCACGACGTACATCCTCCTGGAGTTATAACCTTTGTTACAGCAATGAGTGTTGCTTGATTCATGAATTTTATGTCTCCATAAACTGCAACATTCTCAAGGATGCTGGAAATGGGTGTATTTACAGCTCTAGCCATTTAAATGTAATGCAGAGTCAAACTGCTAGAATACCAATCAGCTCAATTAGCATTCTGGCTTCTCAATGTCTAAATACGCAGCAATGCAAGGTCTCTTTCTGGATACAAGAACTTTCAGATTCCCGTGTACCCTCACCTGCATTCTTTACCAATTGCAAAACAATTCTTTATCAATATTCTACAGAAATAGATATGATAGAGATGGTACAGGTAGATGTAGAAGTAGAAAGGAAAGGGGAGAGAGAGAGACAGAGACAGAGACAGAGAGAGAGACAGACAGACAGACAGACAGACACAGACACAGACACAGACAGACAGACAGACAGACAGATGGGTTGATAGAGGTAGAGGTGGAGATGGAGATAGAAATATGTAAAGTATAGGAGATGTGGTGGCTCAGTGGCTAAGATGCTGAGCTTGTCGATCAGAAGCTCGGCAGTTCAGCGGTTCGAATCCCTAGTGCCATGTAACGGAGTGAGCTCCTGTTACTTGTCCCAGCTTCTGCCAACCTAGCAGTTTGAAAGCACATAAAAAATGCAGGTAGAAAAATAGGGACCACTTTGGTGGGAAGGTAACAGCATTCCGTACGCCTTTGGTGTTTAGTCATGACCATGGAGAACGTCTTCAGACAGCGCTGGCTCTTCGGCTTTGAAACGGAGATGAGCACCGCCCCCTAGAGCCGGAAATGACTAGCATGCATGTGTGTGGGAACCTTTACTTTTACCTTATAGGAGATGAGCAGGCTGAGTTGGAGGGCAGGGTTAAATGTGTCATCAGTTTGGAGTCATTGCAAAGCCACAAGAAACCGAGTCCACCCACTTCATGAAATCTGTTGATCCTTACCTAATACCAATTTAGCTTGGATCATTAGTTGCTCAGATTCTTGTGTATAGGTGGCAAGAGTAAACTGTTAGTGCTTTGAATTCAACTCCTGTTCCTGGTTATCAATGCCTGGCATAGAGGTAGAGATGATAGAGGGATAGAGATGATAGAGATACTAATTTGTACTGTTGTATATATGTACTCATATTCAATCTCTATAACCTATATATGAATTTGGTTAACCGAGTCTCTAATACTATTTACTCTTAGCAGCAAGAGACTGGTAGTTCACTGTAATTTGCTAGCTTTAACAAAACAATGGAACCTCCATTGACATGTTCTTAGAAGAGGGTTTTTTTTCTACTGCGAGCCTATTCCAATTATTTATTATATCATCATGCCAGCAGTTGGATGATTTTAGATGATGCTTTAAGTAACTAAGGGGGATGGCGTGTTTATTTGTTTTTAATCTTCCCTTTGTTCTTATAAATAACTCAAGGCAGCAAACATATATTCCTTCCTCCTCTTTTCCCAAAACAACAGGTGAATTGGACTGAGAGAGAGGGGGGGCTGCCCCAAAGTCATCTAACTGGCTTTCATGTCTAAGGTGGGACTAGAACTCGCAGTTTCCTGGTGATTGGCCCAATGGCACCTGGTCAGCTTTCATGCCTAAGGCAGGACTAGAATTTACAGTCTCCTGGTGATTATTAGCCCAAGGTCTCCCATCCAGCTTTCATGCCTAAGATAGGACTATGTGTGATGAAGTATATGCATCATGAACTCTTGTCCCAAAGACTAGATTCTAGATGATTTATAGAGGTCTTTGATAAATTGTGTTGGAAGAAATTTCCATCTGGGTTCAGTTCCAAGTGGGGAGAAAGTCCCAGGCTTGGTTGAATCTTGCTGGGTGATGAGGTAATGAAGCTAATCCTATCATGTCCTGAGGGTAAAGGTCTAAATCCCATCACCCTGGAGCTGAAGTGGGGGCGGGCAGGGAGCTGCAACATGTATAGGAATCATAGACACGGAGACATGGTTTTCTTGAGCAAAGCATTTCCGAGCTAGGAAGACCTTCTCTCTTGGTGCGAAGCCTCTGCTGTTCAGAGACCTTTCTTGCTCGGGACTTGCATTTATTTTTATAGCGATTTCTTGTGTATACAATTCTAAAAGATTAACTTTTACTAATTTAGTTACAATGAATAAATGGTTAATGCATAACAGATAGTATACAGACAGATCATGTCAAGGTGTGATTGCTAACTAAACAGAAGAGTGTCTAATTAACTTTTATCCTAGACAAACAGAAGAGTTTTAATTAACTTAGATAAACAGAAGCTGAGTAAATAATCATTTCCTTAAACAGGACAGAGGGCTGAGTAAATAAGTAGGGTGCTTAGTCAATATTAACCAGACAGGCATTCCACATTCTTGGCAAATAATTGATAACAACCTACAAACATGTTTCTCCTTTTCTCATCCAGGGAAATATAATATTCTGCTTTTTTAATATTTCCTAGAGTATTTCATTCTTCTAGGAGAGGGTGGGTGCTAAGTTTCTACAATTGCAAAACAAAACAAAAAACAAAACAAAAAACACCCCGCCACTGTTTATTGCTACAATTTGTGAAATCTTGCAAGGAAGACACAAGAAAATGTAAAAATGTGTTGGTTATGCAGTCGTTGCATAAAACCAGGTAAATAATGCATTACAATTGAATATGCAAGATACAGAAAAGGGCAGAGGTGAGTTCAGAAGGGAGACTAATGTACAATTACTCATTAAACAGATACTTGAATATCCTCGCTCATCTCAGCTTGAAACTACTTGATGAATCTGAGCATTGAAGAGCTGTTAGTCATAAAAGTATTTTTTTTAAAACACAATATTGGGGTTTTAAAAATTCCCGTGCAAATCTAATTGTAGTTGCAATAGCAGAAAAACCTGTCTACCATTTCTATTAATGAGGATCTCAAAATGTTTTGAGAAGGAAACATGCATCCATTGATTTTTCTGAAGTATGTTTTTAGGAAATTATTTAATTAGCTTTTTTTTCTTGTTAAAAATGTCAAGGAAAGTACTGCTTAGATTGATAAAGCTGCTGTAGAGTGTTAGGTCACGTCAAATGAATAAAAAATCAATCGCAAGAAAGAATGAGAGAAGTCTTTAGAATTTCATTCCCCGATCAATAAGGCTAGAAAATTAAGATGTCTTTGCCAAGAACTGTTTAATCTGATTTATAGGCAAATTGTGATCATCTTTGTTCCATATTTGTATCCATAAATATAGACCGTCCTGTTCTATCCATTGTTCTCCAATTGTACCAGTAACAAAACTTCTTCAAAGTGAAATGGGAACACAATTTCAAACTAAGTATAAAACTTTCAACAAAAGTTTGCACAGGGCTATCTTGAAGCAGGATAACCTAAATCGAAACATGGAGCTTAGTATGTATGGGTGTGCGTGCCTTCGAGTTAGTGTTGAGTCCTGATGACTACCAGGTCAGGTCTCTGAAGTGTGATGTAAGATCTTGTAAGTGGTTGTCCTTTGTCCTGGGGGGGGGAGGAAGAGAGAGAGAGAGAGAGAGAGAGGGAGAGAGACAGAGAGAGAGGGAGAGAGAGAGGGAGGGAGGGAGGGAGAGAGAGGGAGGGAGGGAGGGAGGATGGGAGGGAGGGAGAGATGGAGAGATGAAGAGAGAGAGGGAGGAAGGGAAACCCCCCCCCTCTCTCTCTCTCTCTCTCTCTCTCTCTCATGCCTCCACTGGCTGCTGGAAGGGCCGATGGCTGACAGGCCACAACAAACCCATATCATTACTTATCAGCATTTATTTATTCCATCATGAATGTTCTTTGAGTGGGCAGAACCTTGAGGTCTTATTTGTATTAACATAGGTTAGAATTTCTGCTCATAGTGAGAATACACATGAGTTAATAACAGACACGAGGCAGTTCCCAGAGAATGTAGCCACATTCTCCAAATTCCCAAAATCGATTGACTGATGATTACGTGTCTTCAACTCAACTCTTAGATACCAACTAGATGTATTTGCTTCATATTGATCTGCCCCTAACCTGATCTTTCAGGTCTTCTAAAGTTATACCCATCACCGCTATAACTGAGCCTATTCATATTGCTACTGGTCATCCTCTTCTTCTCTTTCCTTCCAATGTTTTCAATCTATAACGTGTTTTCTTCTTCTGTTAAGTAAGATTTTAGTGCTGCTAAACAGATCTGTCTAGCAATCGTATGATCCATCGAAGTTGGTGGCCAACTGGGTTAAGCATGCTGTGAAAACAGAGACGCGGTGTGTCTCATAATATTTACCCTAGCATAGATGATTCTCCTTATATACTACCTGCCAGGCATGTTCTAGATCCTTGGTGAAACTTTGAGTGTTAAGTATCATGACAGCAATCACTCAAGTTGCAAAAACCCTGTTCAAATCCTGTCAGATAGAACTGCCCGAGGATCCATATTGTCCTACCAAATGTTTATGCAAATGCTCCCTGAAGTAGTGAATGTATTACATCCACTGAATTTCTCTCCTCACGCTTAATAGATCGCTTTATCGGCTTGTCATAAAAAAAAAATAACCAGTTGCAAATTAGCAATGCTAACTAGTGCTCTAATAAATCTGCAGAGCAATTCCAGGGTTCAGAATTACTTTCAGAAGCATTTAATAATGACAATCTAACATATTTATCTAACATCCCCAGATAAAATAGCTAATCATTAGAGAGAATTTAAAGGTGTGATTGGCAGATATAAGTCATGCGAGGGAGAGAGAAAGAATTCCCCCAAATATTTTCTTCTCTTCCCACAAATAGCGGAATTCCAATTGACTCTCGTTTGGAGAGGATTGATTTCTCAGATTGAATTTTCACTTCTTTGCAAAATGCTTACAATCCCCCACCAATATCCTCCATTTTCATTTGAGCAGACTGATGGAAAGTGAATTCACTTTCTACCTGGAATCTAATCTCCAGGTTTTACCTATCGCTGTGGTCAGTTTTGCATAATGCTATGAAAAAAAATATGCCTCTGAAATTGGATGCCCTAATTAAACCATGAGCCTCGAGCCAAGTTTCAAAAGAAATCCAGTTATTTATTAGGAGCAGCATGTCAGCACCTACCCGAGTGTAGCCAGGTCTGCCCCACGTAATTTACGACCCAACTATGACCCTGTTTCCCCCCTCCCCCCAGGGTGTGTCATAAATCACATTCTCCAACAGAGAACTTTCGTGGGCTGTAGAGCTCACCCTCTCCGGCTGGTTCGGGTATCCTGGGATACAGTCTTGAAAAAAGATATGTGTGGAATGTGCTTCTGGTTGTGGCTGCTGTGCTTCTCCACTCCTGCCTATGACAACTTGAGAGCAGGCCAGGAATGCTTTACGAGTTGACAGTGCTCTCACTTCTCATGTTTTTGTCAATAGAAGCAAGGAAAGCCAAGAAAGGCAAGTTCAGTGAAGAGAGTATTGAAAGACAAGATGTTCACACATACCTTTTGAACCACATGGTTCCCCTCTCCTCTCCTCTCTCATCCTCTCTCCTCCCCTCCCCTCCCCTCCCCTCCTCTGGATGGAATGTCCAATAAAAGAGAACATCTATAGCTCAGGTTGAACTAGGAAGTTCTTGATGGTCTCTGAGCTTGGTTGTTTGTTTGCAGTCATTTCATTACCCAACTAGATAAAATTATCAATGCAAATAAATGTGTGACTTGCCACCTGTCTATGTATAGTAACTTCCTCTGCAAGTTTTGATAAGAGTTTAGTTTTTTCCTTGGTGGTTCCTTGATGAAGGCATTGTTTTCATTCTGATTGTTTCTCTGGTGTTGATCCCTGCTTATCTGAGTATTGATTCCTGGAGGAGATGGGCCCTAGTCTTTTTGCTTCCTTCCTAGATTTAATATTGTTTCTTTGAATGATATGTAAATGTGATTTACATACATACAAATGTGGTTTGCCCACAAATGCATCTTACATACAAATGTGGAATATTCTTCTTTGAAAGCAATGTCAAAAGAATATTCTCTTTCATCAAACTGAATGAGAATGGAGAGAGGAAAAATGCAATTATTTATATATAAGCAGTGTTAGGCAAGTGTACCTGAAGAAGGAACAGAATAAAATTAAATCTGTAACTCTCCACTGCTTTTCAAGGTACATTATTGGGAAATTGCTTGTGAATTTGGATGGCAAACTGTTATAGTATAGATACGAATCTGTGCCAGTCATAAAAACCATACTGAAGTGTTCTGGCTTGTAATATCATGTTGGACAAAGGAGGGGGTGAAAGGAATGGGGGAGGATCCTAAAACATATCTAATGTCTAAGACACTTGACAGCTGTTTGAGAAATGACAGATCTGGGTTTGCCCCTTGGGACAGCATTGCATTCCCCCTTTGGCTGATACTCCACATCTCATTCTCCTTGACATTATCTGAGACATAATCTTGCATAACAATGGGGGGGTGGCCTACAATTAATAATCAGCTCAGCTTTGAAAGATGCAATATCAAAAGTCATTTTACTTTGGTGAGGTTAGTGCAGAGTTGGGGAAGACAGGGAGGGAGGGAGGAGGGAAGGGAAGGAAGGAAGGATGGAGGGAGGGAGAGAGGGAAAGGAAGGAAGGAGGGAGGGAAGGAAGGAAGGAAGGAAGGAAGGAAGGAAGGAAGGAAGGAAGGAAGGAAGGAAGGAGGAAGGAAGAACTCTTCTGAGTCTATCTCTTTTTTTGACTATTAGAATGGTCACTGTATACCAGTGGTCACCAACTGATGGTCGGCGGACCATTGGTGGTCCGTGAGAAAAATTTGGTCGCCCAGAGAGAAATCTTTGCATTTCTCTCTAGGAGCCCAACCGAAGTTCAGTGCTGCTCGCGCTTCAGCTCTTTGACTCCCAGGGAGGGACAGGATGGGGTCCTTCAGGTAGTTAGCTTGGCTGCCTGTTAGCGGAGAGCTTTGCTGTCCTTTGCAGCTAGAAATCTCAAATGTGGCCGAGAATGAATGTTTCTCTTGTAGCCAGCCCAGATGCTAGATCAGCCCCCTGCAAACTCTCGTCTCTCAAGGAGCTCTCACTGAAGCGGCGCGGGAAACTTTGACCGGACTCCTCAAGAGACGTGAGTTTGCAGAGGGCTGATCTAGCATCTGCAATGGACAGCAAAGCTAGGGTTGACTCCGGCTGCTTCTCTCTGCTGTAGTGCTTCCTCGACGCGGTTTACTGCTCCGAGCCCCAAGCAGCAGGAGACGAGGACCACCAGCTGGTACAAATATACCGCAGCAAAGGCAGAATGCTGTTGCCGTGCAAATGCAAGTAGCACTTCGCTCCTGCACCTTCCAGCCATCGCCACCACAGCTTCAGCCCACTTGGGCTGCCCCCCCTGCTGCAACAGCACCATTACCTCATTCCAGCCAGCGAGGGCTGTGCTCCTTTTTGCATGTTGCACCACCTGCAAAGTTGCACATTGCACGTGCCACCCGCTATGGCGGAGATTTCCAGCCCCACCATGGGCCGGTCCCATATTCACAGGTGTAGTAGTCACAGGACTGGCCCTTTGGTCATCCCGGAGCAGCTCCTCCACCCAGGTGCACCCCGGCTGGCGCACCCGAGTGGAGAAGCTGCTCCGGGATGACCAAAGGGCCAGTACACCTCTGGAATATGGGACTGACTTTCCCACCAGCATCAGCAAGCCACTGTCAGTCTGCCCGTCTTCGTTTTACTTCACTCAGATTGACCAAGCTTCTTGAGAGAAGGAACACAAAAGAGGTTTCCAGGCTGTGTGCCTGGACCAGACACTTTCTCTCGGGCCTCCCACCCGGAGGCCTCGCAGAAGCAGGCAGGCAGCTCTGAAAGGCAGCTGAGCCTCCCCCAACCCCAGTGGTCTGCGGGATTTAAAATTATGAATTTGGTGGTCCCTGAGGTCCAAAAGATTGGAGACCCCTGCTGTATACGAGAGCAGTAGCTTCTTTGACATCTCATTCATATAAGCAGGTTTTATGTCCAACATTCTTAAAACCTGCCAGGTCCGATACATTTTTTGAGAATCCATTATTTTGTGACCGACTCTTTATTTCTCTGCATCTATAATCATAAATACCCTGCGTGGTTCTGTCTCCTTGCAGCTTGGCCCCATAAAATATTCAGCAAGGCATACAGCTCCCCCCAGAGACCCGAACCATCCCCACTCTGCTGGCCTTCCGAAAGGCCGTTAAGACATGGCTCTTCCTGCAGGTGGGGGGGGACAGCTTAACCATTTGAGCTTACCCCCCAAGTATGTATGTGGTTGAATGGATGGATGTTGTTGTTGCTTTTATACTGCCTTTTTAAATTTTGTACCGTTTTTTAAATTGTTGAAATTTTGTTCATTCTTGTATCTCTTATGTTGTACGCCGCCCTGAGTCCTTCGGGAGTTGGGCGGCATATAAGAATAACAAAATAAATAAATAAATAAATAAATAAATACAGCTACTCAGAAGGAGAGGAAGCACTGGCCTGGCTGCCTTCCATGCAGATAGGAGAAATATTCAAAAGTGGGGAACGTAAAAGGGCAATCTCTGATCTAACTTGATAGGTGGCAACAGGTGTAGCTCTAAAATTTTAATAGGCCAAGTTGATTTTGATCGGAAAAGCCGGAGTAATACTACACAAGATAATTCATACTAGGTGGAGAAATTCCCCTGTATTCCCCTCCTAACTTCAGTTCTCATTCAGTTTAATAAAAGATAATTTGTTTCTTACCTTTATTTAAAGGGAAATGGTGTGTTGATAAAATTCTCATGGAAAAGAGTGTGGTGTTTTTGTACAGTAGTTATTTAGTGAGAAGGGAGCCAAAGGGGGTGCATGTATACAGGTTAATATCCTGTCTTCATTATAAAATGTCATCTCCAGTGGTCTGGACGCTCCCCTGACTTCTACTCATTCCAAAATAAAATTTAAAAAAGAAAAGAAGGGCAGGCAGAAAAAGCAGGAGCGAAAAAAGAGAGGAGAGATAAATAAAACCTTCATTAGCTTTTGGGATACCTTTCTCTCCCTTTCTTTTAATTCCAAGGTGGGAGGTCAAAATACCATTTTATTTTCGCAGCCTTTTTCTACTGGTGCTTCTGTCATTACTGATGGGAAGCCCTGTCCATGATAAATTTATTTGTTAGATTTTTATCCCACCTTTATTACTTTATAAGCATCTCAAGGTGGTGAAACATACATAATACACAATCAAGCGATGGAACAGACGTTGCCTTCAGAAGTTGTGGGAGCTTCATCACTGGAGGCTTTCAAGAAGAGATTGGACTGCCATTTGTCAGAAATGGTGTAGGGTCCCCTGCTTGGGTGGGGGGATGGACTAGATGACCTACAAGATCTCTTCCAACTCTGTTAATCTGTTATTCCTCCTTCTATTTTCTCCATAACTACAACCCTGGGAGGTGAATGGGCTGGGAGAGAGTGAATGGCCTAAAGTCACCCAGCCAGCTTTCATGCTAAGGTGGGACTAGAACTCACTGTCTCCTAGTGATTGTCCCCAAATCACCCAACTGGCTTTTGGGTGGAGCCGAGGTGGCGCAGTGGTTAAAAGCAGCACTGCAACCTTCAGCTGATTGCTAGTTCAGCAGTTCAGCTGTTCAAATCTCACCAGGCTCAAGGTTGACTCAGCCTTCCATCCTTCCGAGGTGGATAAAATGAGGACCCAGATTGTTGGGGGCAATATGCTGAACTCTGTAAAACCGCTTAGAGAGGGCTGTAAAGCACTATGAAGCGGTATATAAGTCTAAGTGCTATAAGTGCTATTTTGGGCTAAGGTGGGACAAGAACTCAACATCTCTCAGGGATTGGCTCAAAGTCACCCAACCAGCCTTCATACCTAAGGTGGGACTAGAACTCCCAGTCTCCAGGTTTCTAGCCTGATGCCTTAAGCACTTGTTGGAAAATTCTTTCTTGCTCTGGAAAAAAAACCCACCAGAGAACGGGTCCACCCAGTTTCTGTAGTCATACATTTAGTGGAGAATTTCGAAAGGGCATTTATGCCTTGCTCTGCAATGATCTTTCCCCATTGGTGCAATTTGACGTAGATGGAAATTCATGGCAAAGGGCTCTTTGACACTCACCTGGAGTAGTGCATCCAACACTGGTAGTTCCCTTGCCCGACCCCTGCCAGCCTACTCAGACCAACACATTTGTGTATTGTTTAGTAGCCTCCAGATTTGCCACCTCTCTTCTTTGATTGGAAAAAGGTCTTTTGCGTTCTGCAGCTTTGAATAGTTCTCCCTTCTGCAAGCCAACCAAAAGGCTGATGTAAGCGGAAAAAGCCGCAGGAGGAGGAAGGAAGGAATCCAAAAACCAGGTCTTAAAAGTTAAAATGAATGGCTTGCTGTGTCCATATTCTTTGTTCACCAATATGGCTTAGTCTTTTCTGTTGGTCTTATGGGGGGAAGAACCCTGAAACGAATAGCCGCAATATTTGATCTAAAATATACAGTATTTTTTTAAAAAAAACAAGAATGAAGCCGTAGCCGTCCTTTTGACCTCTGGCTCTCTAAGCTCTGGGCATTTACTGACCATGTTTGGCTGAAGTCCAAGATTTTAGCTGAAGCTACACGGTGGGTGTCACTTTTACAAAAAAAACCACGACTTGATCTGAAAGACAAATACATTCAGCACCGACCGGGGGAAAGAAAGCGTGTGAGAAGTCGATTTGCCTTGAAGCTTTCTCTATATAATCAATGGTTAGAAGACCAATTTGTTTTACTTTGCCAGACCTGCTGGAGACAGGTGTCATGCAACATAATAATTTTGATAATTATTAATCCTTTCTTAGTTTTGACAGCCTGACTTTTGGGGATGTTTGCCACACGGACGCTCAAGGAGGGAAACTGCTCAAGGACATTTCCAAGTTCTAAAACCTAGATTTCTTTTCTTTCTTTCTTTTGTGCTTCCGGGTTTTACAGTCTTTGATATTTAAAACTGATTAGGGTCAGAGGTGGTATTCACTTATCTTTCCTACTGCTTCACAAATGTGAACACATGCCCACGGCCTCCCACGCATGTGCTTTACTCACGCACGCTTTTTCCACGCATGCGCACGACCTCGAAAACGTGGCTAAATAGGATGGCATTACGTCCGGGCGGGTAGGCAGGGCAGGGCCCACCCGCAGTCACCGCTACCGGTTCGCCCGAACCAGTACGAACCAGCTGACTACCACCTCTGATTAGGATGTATGGAGGAAACTTGGAGCAGGAAGGGGCTAGAACAGTGAAACTGCCTAAAAAGTAAATAATTGGCGCATTAGGACCCAGACTGTTGGGGGCAATGTGCTGCTGACTCTGTAAACCACTTAGAGAGGGCTGTAAAGCACTTTGAAGCAGTATATAAGTCTAAGGCAGTGGTTCGCAACCTTCCTAATGCTGCGACCCACCCCACTGCCGTGCCCGCCGCCACGCCCGCTGCCGCAACCCCTGTCCCGCTGCCGCCATTTGGGTTCTTTTACCCTCTGCGCATGAGCAAAGCATTCTGCGCATGCGCAGAGGGTAAAAGAACCCAAATGGCAGCATCCGGGCGAAGTCTCCCGACCCCTGTGAAAGGGTCATTCACCCTTCATGAGAACTGCTGGTCTAAGGGCTATTGCTATTATGACCACATAATATCTTGGAGCCTCTAAGGCAGGGTTGTCCAACCTTGGCAACTTTAAGATGTGTGGACTTCAACTCCCAGAATTCCTCAGCCAACAGCCTCATCAAGCTAGCAAGATTGGGAACCCTTGCTCTAGGGCACTAGACGATTGAAAGATATATTTTCGTTTTGTATTACCTGTGATCTCTACACTTTCAAGCTGTCAATGCTACTATCATAGGTATTCATCACTTGATATTTGTGAGTCATTCCTTGAAGATCTTTTCTCTGCAAGGCCTAGATTATGTCTTTTGGCTTGTCTTGTTTCTCCCTTCCTAGCCTTGCTGAATTGAGCAGTCTTAGTCTTAGTCTTCATGTCCCAAAGGTGCTTTTTTCAAAAGGCAACTGGACTTTCTTTGTTTTTGTTGGGAGACATTTCGCTTCTCACCCAAGAAGCTTCTATGGTTCTTACTTGGATGAGAAGCGAAACATCTTCAAGCAAAATCAAAGAAAGTCCAGTTGCCTTTGGAAAAGCATCTTTGGGACAACCATGACCTGGATGACTGAGAATCTTCATAGACATTCTTCATCTTCATAAAACCGATTTTCCAAAAACCATTTCCTTTGAAAAAACAGTTTGAAAAACCTCCTAAGAACACCCAACTTGACTATCTGAATACAAGGAAAGGTTTTGTGCTATGACTGCTGATGTACAATCTTCCTGCTAGTTGGAGTTGTTTTCTGATAGCCAAACCGGTGTTCCTTTACCTACTAATAAGTCACTGGTACCAACATTTACCAGTGCTTGGTTGAAAATAGAATTCTAACCCTTTGACCCCTGGCACCCTTTCCAGCTTTCTGATTTTAGTTATCCCAGGGCTGCTGAGCACAGCATAAAAATGGCTCAGCAACTGCTGGAAAACAGCAGCAGGGAAAAGCTATTAGAAGAGTGAAAAAAATGCATAATAGTATAAAAATAAATGGTACTATTTCATTTAATTTGCATATATGGGGCACGCGACCAAATTCCCTGAATTTTTGTGTCGAAGTAGGAGAAACGCGATGTTGGTTGCCTCAAAAAGAGCTGATTCAAACCAAGGGCTCATTAAGTCTCAGATCCTGGACAGAGATTATTCAATCAGATACATCTAAGAAGTTAATAAGCATAGACAGAAAATCTCCTTTTACTGCTATTCCTCCACAGCCAATATATTAGATATGCTGTCATGATTCAAGGGGGAGTGGAAATTCCTTAAAGGTAATAGTGATCATAGAAGGGGTCTACTCTTTCCCCTAGTTCAGTGGTTCTCAACCTTCCTAATGCCGCAACCCTTTAATACAGTTTCTCATGTTGTGGTGACCCCCAACCATAAAATAATAAAATTATTAAGTAACTCAGGGGTGGGTTCTAACTTACCTTGCTGCCGGTTTGCTTCCTCCTGCGCTGCGTGGCCATGCCTCGTGGACACGCGTGCGCTTTGCATGCACGCATGCGCAGTGCCAAAATATTTTTTAAAATATTGCACAAAAAAAGCCGAAAACAAAATGGCGACGCATGCGCAGTGCCGGAAATTTGGTTTTTGCGCATGCTCAGAAGTTCCCATGGTACAGATTTTTTTTTTGCAGTAGTCTATTTGCATGTGGGTGGACCCGCCTGGAGATGGATAGCGGAGCGGTGTCTCGGTTCCTAAGACCATCGGAGATATGTGTTTTCCAATGGTCTTAGGCGACCCCAGTGAAAGGGTCGTTCGACCCCCAAAGGGGTCGTGACCCACAGGTTGAGAACCGCTGCCCTAGTTGGACATGTGTTAGGTATGAAAGATCGAGTACACATGTGAAGGTCCAATTAAACTGATTGGATGCACAGGAATCTTCTCAACTAATGCTTGGCATCTGGGTTAGAGTTAGATAAGGGTCAATAGCAATGAAGGTGGGTTGGATTTAGTGTGTTTGTAGCTATGTAGGGATTCTAGGCTGATTCCTCTTTTAACTCCCTCCCCAGGTCCTGCCATTCCTTCTCCTACAAGCTGACAAGGAAAATATTTAAAAAAGAACATCAGTGCATGAATAAAAATTGGGCAGAGAGGAGTGAAAAATGAAACACCTCTCCACCTTTTCCTTGTTTTCTGAAAATCTAGCAGAGCTTATGAAGTGTGACATATTCATTAGGGATCTGCCATCTCGTCTTCCTCGGGGACTTCTATCGAAAACCTTATAGGCAAAAGGAATCCCATCTGTTGAAGGAAAAACAACGTTGTTTTAGGTTTATTGTCCAGATGGATATTCAGAAGTTCAATATGTCTATAGATATTTTGCTCTGGTCATAACGTCTAGAACAGGGGTGTAAAACTTGTGGCGTCACATTGTCGTCATATGACATACAATGACTTCCCTTCGCTAAACCAGGGGTGGGCGTGGCCAGTGCGTGACGCATCCAGCCTGCCGGCCGCGAGTTTGCCACCCCTGTTCCAGAATGACTAAAGAAGACCTAAACAAAAAGCATCATGTTCAAAGATTTGACATTTCTTTTAGAAGCCCTACAGGAAGATAAACATAGTATATTTGCAGATAACAGTAATATGAGCATGTAGAATGTGTATATATATATATAAAACAGAGAGATGTACACACACACACACACACACAAATACATAGACATGCACACTGATCAGAACATCCTTGGACTTTTTTCTTTCAGGACAAACATATTTTTTTGGGCAAATTTGTTTTAGGTTGAAGTCAGCAAATCCTCAATTTTCACAAAACGGGGCAGAAATTTGTAGCTTGGGCAGTGAAGGAAACCATCTTCTTCATAGATTCTCTCCTGCTTTTGTGATGCCCCTTCTGTCTGGAATAAAAAACTGAATTAATGATGATTCTCTAAACACTCTGGGGTTAAAGATGGTCACTACATTTGTTGCAGTGGTTGTAGTCATTAGTCATTTCATCGTCTAGCAATTTTGATGAATTGCTTTCCCACTTAACTTGTTTTGTTCTATTAAGCTCATTTCATTACAGCGAAATAAATAAATAAATAAATAAATAAATAAATAAATAAATAAATAAATAAATAAATAAATAAATAAATAAATAAATAAATAAATAAATAAAATAATACACAGTGGCTGAGTGGCTAAGATGCTGAGCTTGTCGATCAGAAAGGTCAGCAGTTCGGCGGTTCGACTCCCTAGCACTCTTGTAAAGGAGTGAGTTCCCATTACTTAGCCCAGCTTCTGCCAACCTAGCAGTTCAAAAGCATGTAAAAAATGCAAGTAGAAAAATAGGGACCACCTTTGGTGGGAAGGTAACAGCGCTCCGTGCGCCTTTGGCATTTAGTCATGCCGGCCACATGACCACAGAGACGTCTTCAGACAGCACTGGCTCTTCGGCTTAGAAACGGAGATGAGCACTGCCCCCTAGAGTTGGGAACGACTAGTACGTATGTGCGAGGGGTACTTTTACCTTTACCTTTAAGTTGTTTTTACTATGAGCTCTTCCTCTTCCTCCATGTATAGCTTGGATGCAAAACTTTGGTGGCTGGTTGAGCTAACACCATTTTAGTTTTGATGTCAGAAATGAGATATATTGAGTATTTCTTTAAAGGGCTTTAAGGCAATTGATAGATTGGCTGATTTATATATTACCTTTCGACTGCACATGCTACATCTATTCTAGCTCACCATTAAAAGAAAGATGTCTTTGCTTATGAGTTCCTCGGAGATCATAGAAGCTTATAGTACAGGAGATAAACACCCACATACTTCTGTTCTGGCAGTACAGACTAGCAAGCCAGGTTTGTGGATGCATTCCAGATGGATGTAAAATTATAGCAGAACTCACATGTTTTGGCTCCAGCCCCCTTGTCTCATGAAAATGGGGAACCTCTACGGTTGGGCTGCTCCAGGTTCGCCGGGTTCGGGTGATCCTCTAGCGAAGATTTTGCCAAGGTGGCACAGTGGTTAAAATGCAGCACTGCAGTTCAGCAGTTCAGCTGTTCAAATCTCACCGGCTCAAGATTGACTCAGCCTTCCATCCTTCCGAGGTGGGTAAAATGAGGACCCAGATTTTGGGGGGCAATATGCTGAACTCTGTAAACCGCTTAGAGAGGGCTGTAAAGCACTATGAAGTGGTATATAAGTCTAAGTGCTATTGCTATTGCTATTTGCACGGTTTGACAAACCCCCAAATCCCACTTCTGACTGGCCCCACCCCACCCCTCCCCTCCCAGGAGTCTCCACGCAACCCATTTTGGATGCCAGGTAAGTGCAGGGCCAAAGTGGTGGCTCAGGGAGGGTGAAAAACAGGCCTCCCGGAGGCTCTGGAAGGCTGGAAACGGGCCCATTTCTGGCTTCCAGAGGGCCTCCGGAGCCCATGGGAGGCTGTTTTCACCCTCCTGGAGGCTCGAGGAAAACCTCCGGAGCCCAGGGAGGGTAAAAAATGGGCTTCCCGGAAGTTCTGCTTCCATCCTCCAAAGAGCCTCCGGAGCCCAGGGAGGGCGAAAACGCCCCCCCTGCCATGGTGTAGGAGGCTGGCTAGGCCATGCCCACCATGGCCACACCCACCCAGCATCCGGGCAGAGAGCCCATTGCTAAAAAATTTGAAGCCCACCCCTGGGAACCTCTCACCTGTTTTCAAGGAGGTTCAGATGGGTTTCTTGTGGTTGGAGAACGTTGCCTTGATGCTTCGTGTTTTCTTTTGTTACTGCTATTGCAGCTGAACACCTGAAAAGGCACACTGCTTAATTGTATTTTCTTTTCGTTTTGGATGGAGGTGATTTTTTTTCTTCTTATCCCTGTCCGTAGGCCCAATTCTTTCTAAACTGGCAAGTTCTCAATGGCGGAATTTTATTTTTGAAAGCCTTTTCAAAGAATTAAATAAGTAAGGGCCAAGAGGGCAAAGAAGATGAGAACGAGCCAGAGAGTGTCTCTTCACACATATGCACCTCAGCTTCCTATCTGGCTTTATCAAATTGCACCAGGACATTGCAGTTCCTGAACTGGAGATAACTTCTGCCAAGTCCTCTACTTTTAATTAAAAGCTCCTAGTAATAACGATGGAAAGCTTGGAGCTGGATTATACCCAGTAGCTCATGCATTACCAGCCAAATCAAAATTAGCTGGTCAGGAAAGAGCAAGGGGGAAAAAAAAACCCCTGAGGAATCTTTGCCACTAACGATGCTTGTTCTGTGAAGAAATATCTACGCTTAGAAAAACCAGCCACTTCAAAGCTTTGATCAGACATTGCCTATCTTTTATAGGATGTGATATAAATCTCTCTGCTCCTCTTCCATTGTCAGGCAGGGCATTTGAATTTGGCTTTGTGTCACTGGACAGATGATGGGATCCTGTGGAGCAATTCACTCTCACCTACCCTCTTCAAGCGTTTAACGAATGCAATTGGAGAAGGAAAATGAGACTGCAGGTTCCCTGGCACTCCCTACTTGGACCTTTCTGAGATGAAGCAGAAGATTGGAAGTGGTCCTGCGTTTGGCATTCAACAGGACACAGTTTGAGTGCTTTTGGGACAGTCGGAAACGTTGATAGTACAGGATTGATAGAACTAGAATCATAGGACTGGAAGGGATCTCAGAGGTCTTCTAGTCCAAAACCTTGCTTAAGGCAGGAGAGCTTATACTATCCGGGTCAAATGATTGTCCAATTTCATTTTGAAAAACTCCAGTGTTGGAGCACCTACAGCTCTGGGAGGCAAGCTATTCTATTGGTCATTTTTTTCTCATTTTTTTTCCTTGCTTCTAGATTGGATCAGTCTTTAACAAGCTTTATTTATTTTATTTATTTATTTGTGAGATTTATATACCGCCTCACAGTGCAAGCACTCTCTAAGCGATTTACACCAGTAAGCAATGTATATTATTTACATTGCCCCCAACAATCTGGGTCCTCATTTTACCTACCTCGGAAGGATGGAAGGCTGAGTCAACCTTGAGCCGGTGAGATTTGAACCGCTGACCTGCGGATCAGTGTCAGCTAAAGTGGCCTGCAGTACCTGCCTCTAACCGCTATGCCACCTCGGCTCTTCCACCCATTACTTGTCTAGTTTAATGAAAAGAAGGACTGGGGTGACATGATAGCAGTGTTCCAATATCTCAGGGGCTGCCACAAAGAAGAGGGAGTCAAGCTATTCTCCAAAGCACCTGAGGGTAGAATAAGAAGCAATGGGTGGAAACTAATGAAGGAGAGAAGCAACTTAGAACTAAAGAGAAATTTCCTGACAGTTAGAACAATTAATCAGTGGAACAGCTTGCCTCCAGAAGTTGTGAATGCTCCAACACTGGAAGTTTTTAAGAAGAGATTGGATAACCATTTGTCTGAAGTGGTTTAGGGCTTCCTGCCTAAGCAGGGGGTTGGACTAGAAGACCTCCAAGGTCCCTTCCAACTCTGTTATTCTATTCTACTTCTTGTCCTACCCTCTGGCGCTTTGGAGAATAAGTCAATCCCCACTTCTCTGCGACAGCCCACAAATATTGGAAGACTGCTTTCATGTCTCCCATAATCCTTCTCCTTGAATGGATAGATATACCAAGCTCTCTCAAATTTCATCATACGAATTAGCCTCCAACCCCCTAATCATCCTCGTTGCTCTTCTCTGCACACTTTCTAGGATCTCAGCATCTTTTTTTGTATCATGGTGACCAGAAGTACATGCACTACCCCCAATCATGTAACCCACTATAAGCATTTTCAATTTACATGGATACAACTGCAGTGGTTAGAATGCAGTATTGCAGGCTACTTCTGCTGACTGGAGGCTGCCAGCAGTTCGGCAGTTCGATCCTGACTGGCTCAAGGTTGACTCAGCCTTCCAGCCTTCCGAGGTCAGTAAATTGAGGACCAGATTGTTGGGGGCAATAGGCTGGCTCTGTAAACCGCTTAGAGAGGGCTGTAAAGTGCCATGAAGCAGTATAAAAGTCTAAGTGCTATTGCAACCTTGAGCTTGGTGAGAATCGAACTGCCAAACTGCTGGCAGCCGGTGATCAGCAGAAGTAGCCTGCAGTACTGCATTCTAACCACTGCGCCGCCGCGGCTCTATTAAACAATTTTAAATTGTTAGTTTCCTTGTGTTGCCATGCCCTCATCTTTTAAGAACCTGATAGGCTGGTTTTAAATCAGCACTCCTATTGGACAGCTTTTCTCCCTGTTCAGAGTTATTATATATAATGTGGGATGCCATCGAAATCTTCTAAATAAATCAATGAATTTGTATCACATGTCGTTTCTCTGTAAATAAAATTCTAGAACTCAATTGATGCAATATGTAGCAAATAAATGTTGACGGTACAAAATTTTATCCTAGTAAAGCACTGGATCCTTTCAGCATAAAGTAATATGTATCAAAGGCATTTAATTAAGTACCCCGCTGTGTGTGTGTGTGTGTGTGTGTGTGTGTGTGTGTGTGTGTGTGTGTGTGAGTGTGTGTGTATTTCTTTGCAACTCTCTCAATGCACAGAGTTACCGATAATTACAGTAATTGCATAATTCTCAGCAAAATCCTTTGGGCACATCCGCTCCACAAATGCTTTAGATACTTTATGATTCAAACGGGGTGGGGTGATATTCTTGGAGATCTCACCTACTGTTTGGGGAGAACATTATTTCCATGACAGTTGGTGAAGGGAAGAATTTCACAAGTCTCAGCAACTGTTTTCCTGGTGGAAAAATCTCCACGAAATGATTGGAACATCTGGAGGAAACCATAAATAAAGCAGGACCTCGGAAGAGTTACAATTCATCGTATCCTACCCTCTATATCAATGACATTAGAACAATTAATATTCAAAACATGCTTAATTATAATTAGGCTACACAGATGTTCGAGAGGAGGAAAAAAGAAAATGGGGTTGATTTCAGGTTGAGCTCTCATGCAGACAATCTAATCTTTAGGGTTTTCTCCCTCCCGTTCACCTTGTGGCTGCAGAAAAATGTCAAAATTAGTACTAACTCAGCATTTATATGCAACTCTGTGGAAACAAAGAAGGGATGTCAGAATATAGACCAAGTCTGCCATACAGGCTAAAACTTTATTTCATTGTGATCCACCCATCTCATTGATTAGTTATGTTTTGGTTCAGTTTTTTCTCAAAATGAAGTTAGGCTGATCTCTCTCTCTCTCTCTCTCTCTCTCTCTCTCTCTCTCTCTCTCTCTCTCTCTCTCTCTCTCTCTCTCTCTCTCTCTCTCTCTCTCTCTCTCTCTCTCTCTCTCTCTCTCTCTCTCTCTCTCTCTATCTATCTATCTATCTATCTATCTATCTATCTATCTATCTATCTATCTATCTATCTATCTATCTATCTATCTATCTATCTATCTATCTATCTATCTATACCATCTATTATCTATTTGTATGGCTGCCCATCTTACAAGAAGTGACTCATTTTCCTTTTTTTATTGCGGTCCTGTGACATGGCTGACTCTCTGGGAGGTCTAAAAAAATGGGTGCCAAGAATTGTGAATTCAAGTTTCTCCTTCAACATCCTTTGAGCTACTATCAGTTGAACTAATCCACACACAACTGAGGAGAACTTTGATCGTACCCTTGTGGTTACTATCTTGACTTTTTTTTAAAAAACAACAACAACAACCATATTTTGCAGACATTCTTAGACAGGATTTTTAGGCACTAAGAGGAGGCTCCAAATTGCTAACAACATGTACCAAATGAGCGTTTAAAGTGAATGGTTTACATACATTCAAACTTTCTCCAATGCTGGGTACCTTTCCTATCCATGAAACATCTTCTCTTATGTCTGTCCTTGAGAAATGTTGGGAAGTCCTCTCTCCATGAAAATCTTTTTACAAAAATAATGGCTCAAATATGCAAGGGAATAAGATATGGGAAAGCTGTACTCCCTGAATCTAAGTACAAATCAGATTTTTTAAAACACATAGCTCAGGTGAGGATTTAGCCATTATTTCTAATGTGGATGGATAAGATGGATAAATAATAATGGGAATAATAGTGGAGGAAAGACAAAAAAAGGTTGGAAGGTATTTTTTTGTAATGATATTTCTCAAGCAGGAGAAAGTATGCAAAGTGCACATGAAAAAAAAAAGCAAAGCGCATTTAATGTCTACTTATTTTTCTCCATCGCTTCTATGGAGTGCATTTATATTAAAAACAAGGCTACAGAAATATGCCTTGAAAATTTATTACTCTTACTAAATCTCTCTAAATCTCTGTGGATTTTTAAGCTCTCCTCCAATCCCGATTTGGGCTTTGCAACAGTGATGGTAATTGATTAGGTATAGCTTTTCAAATCACTCCTGTTGGTAGAGTTATTAATGACGAAAATGAAGATTTAATTCCAGCATGCAGGTTCTTCCCCGAGTTCCAGGCAAAAAAAAAATTTTTTTTTTTCGCTTTGTGAGTACCTTCACATGGGAGATGCATTAGCAGAGCCATATTTTGCAGCAAATGTTCGGAGGCTGCCAAGTTGCTATGCATAAAAATCAAACTCACACTGTGCTGATGTTTATTAGCCTCCGTCTTCCACGCTGCTACAGTCCCTCTTGAATAAATCTATATTTTAAAATCTTAACAGCAACCACCACCCAAAATAAAAATAAATAAATAAATAAAAACCGCTTCCCACAAATGGTAGAAAATGAGGCCCGTTGCGGATAGAAATAAATAAATAAATTAAATAAGTGATCCCAATTTTGATATTTAGTTGTTGGGTGTTCATTTGTTTTTTAAATCAAACCATATCTACAGTAACTACACACCTGCAAACTTATTTTGGTACCTTAATAGGCTTTCACTTATATGAGCTATTTTAAGAGAGATCTGAAGAGGTGCTGCTATTTTAGAAAGGAAGTGTGATTTTTTATTTTTATTTTTTGGGTTGAAAGGCTTTGCAGCATTATGCACAATTGATGTATGAACAATCCCACAAGGGAATTGTGGAATGGAAAAAAAAGGTGTCTGCAATGGGAAAGGAGATTCGGATATTTCCTGTTTAGGTGCTTTGTACCGAAATTCCACCCTTTCTGAATTTCAACTTTTGCCTGTAAATGGTTCAGTTTTCTTGTGGGATGTGTTAGGAGATGGTTCATCCCAGAGAGCTGGGATGTCATGCAATGACCTGTTTTTTAAATTTTAAGTGGTTCTGGCCAGGAGTGGGTTCCTCCGGTTTGGACTGGTTCGGGTGAACTAGTAGCAACCCGCTGGTGATTTCATGATGATGTCACCGACCCAATTCGGTCAGTGCCGGTCAATGGTCACCATCATATTTTTTTTGAATTTTTTTTTATTTTTTTCCGATTTTTTTTTTCTTCTCAGCATGTGCAGAAGCCAAGTTTCTGGCACTGTGCGTGTGGTCGCCATCTTGTTTTGGGCTTTTTTTAAAATTATTTTTTTGGACTTTTTGCCACTGTGCATGCACGCACGTGCGAAGCGCGCATGCGCCCACAAGGAGTGCCCACATGGTGTGGGAAGAAGAGAACCGGCAATGTGGTAAGTAGGAACCCACCCCTGTTCTGGGCTCTTTGGGGGGGGTTAGGGTATGGGGTCCTTGTTGCCCTCTCAGCTTGGTTGTTTTCTTACAGACTTTTCATGACCCACCTGGGAGAGGAGGAGGAGGAGGAGGAGGAGGAGGAGGAGGAGGAGGAGGAGGAGGAGGAGGAGGAGGAGGAGGAGGAGGAGGACTCTAAGCATTGTTGAGAGAAGGGGAAGGATGTCTCTGAGTTTGATTGTTTTCTTGCAGAAGTTTAATTTCCTGACTAGGTAATATTATTAAGAGCTGTGGTGGCACAGTGGTTAGAATGCAGTATTGCAGGCTAATTCAGCTCACTGCCAGGAGTTCAATCCAGACCGGCTCAAGGTTGACTCAGCCTTCCATCCTTCTGAGGTCGGTAAAAATGAGTACCCAGATATGTTGGGGGGCAATAGGCTGACTCTGTAAACCGCTTAGAGTGGGCTGTAAAGCACTGTGAAGCGGTATATAAGTCTAAGTGCTATTGCTATCTAAGCCATGGTGGCACAGTGGTTAGAATGCAGTATTGCAGGCTAACTCACTGCTCACTGCCAGCAGTTCGATCCTCACTGCTCAAGGTTGACTCAGCCTTCTATCCTTCCAAGATCAGTAAAATGAGGACCCAGATTATTGGGGGCAATATGCTGACTCTGTAAACCGCTTAGAGAGGGCTGTAAAGCACCGTGAAGCGGTCTATAAGTCAAAGTGCTATCGCTATCATCAGGGAAGGGAGTGGGGAAAAAGATTTGATGGAAGGCCTGTGCAGACCAATCCCAGATGTGAACATTCTCTCTCACCCTCTTCTATTAACTCTCATTTCCTCATGCCAAAGGCACTTGGTTTCTTTTTTACATTTATTCCCAAAAAAAGGGGGGGGGCTTTCTTAGGCTTTATATCTGCTGCATTTGCCTTTATTTCGCTGCGGACTTATTTCACTTCTTTTTTCACTGAGCAATTCTCTTTTCAAAGGACTGCAACTTTCCTTGGCTTCCCATGTAGTTAAACTCAAAGACAACCCATCAAGAGAGAACTCTTGGACATTGCATGCTTTCAAACTAGGTTCTGTGTCCAGACAGGGAGTTTTCAGAATAATAAGAAATGTGAAAGGAATCAAAACGGGAGATCAGCAATTACCATCCCTGCGCCACCTCTTATCATAATGCAGCTCAAAACCCACCACTGGGATAAATTTTAAAGAAGTGTTCAGGTACCCTGAACATAAGGGAAAAGACCACAAGAATCTTTCTGGGAAATTGCAAAGCCCACTGTTGATACCCCAGCACAATATCAGAAGAAGCTGCAACCGACATGAGTGGAGCGTAATTCTTCCAGTTGCCTTATGTCCATAATAAACTTCTGTGTGCATATTTTGAAAGGAGGTTGTCGTTTCACAGTCTAGTTCACAAAGTTTTTTTTTTTCATAAACGCTGCGATTAATGTTTGTTGAATGCAAGCATCTCCTCTATTGTCGATTGTAACATTCCATAGTGAACTTCGAATCAGCAAACATCCGTTACACCAAGAATGGCGTTAGGGGGCACAGGGGCTGTGTTTTCTTCTTGGTTTTAGACAATCAAGGGTGATGGAAGCTTTGTGATCCACCGGCAGTAAAATCCATCATGCTAAACTGATTAGAAACCAGAATCCTCTCTGCTCCCTATTATTTTTAGTTTATTTGTGCATCTGGATAAGTTAACGGAGGCTGCAGAGCTACACAACTGCATCTGTCACATTTCAGACGTTCTAGAAGATATTTTATCTGGCAAAACTTTGTCAGAGTCTTCCTTGAATGCCTTTGGTATCTTATTAGTTTAGATTGCAGGCTTTAAAAAGTTCCACGCGATGTCAAGCTAACTATGCCCATTGTTGGGTCCGGTTTCTCATTTACAGAACTATCTTATAGCTATGAATTTTGTACAGATTCATGACAATGTCCCTCATGTCATGGCGCTTGTTAAGTCAGTGGTGCTGAACCTAGCATAGAGAAAGTTGATTTCTTTTTGTATTTGGATGCCCTCTGAATGGACAGGCGTCTCTAAGAGCCATTAGAAGAATACATGAGGAGACAGAAAGGTTCTTGCATTTCATTCCTTGCAAATGACCCAGTATCTTCATGTTATCTGTGGTTCAATAACGTTTGTTGGAGGATCGGGAGATGTCTTTGCTCATCACAGCTGATTTGTATTTTTTTTATTCGAAAAGTTTTATTAGTACAAAGTACAAACATTTTTCTTTTTTCTCCCCCCTTCCCCCCAAACCCATCTCCACCCCTCTACCCCCTACCCTCCCCCCCTTTCACCCACCCACCCATCCAACTTCCCAGAAAAAAACACAGGGTATAGTATACAATAAGCATAATATTAAAATATACTAACAAATTGTTAATTTCAAAAGTTCTCTAGTTCTTTAACTCCTAATTACTCAAAACTTTTAAAAGATAATCTAAAAATTAAGTGTCTAACATTGGTAAGCTAACATTCCAATATATGAAATTGTAACTATATATCTTTCATTTAAATAGTCTTTAGAATATAATATGATAATACAAAAAAAAAAGAAAAAGGAAATTTTCTTCACCATCCAGCCAGATGCGCAACCGTCGACATCAATTCCTCAATAATAAATGATCCTTCTTTCAGCACTAAACCTCTGTGGTGGCATTTAGAGTCAACTTGATTAGTTACAATACAATCCATAGTTGTTCTTAACAAGAAAAATTATGTTATAAACTTAGTCTTTTCTGTAAAATATTTTAAATGGTCCACCATATTTTTATCCCAAAAGCCTAGGTTTTCATTTCTTTTTTTCCCTTAATATAACCATCATATGCAAAAATACATAACATCTTCATGTCACCCACATTTAAGTTATAAATTTAGTCTTTCCCCATATTACCATCCTTATAATTTCTCCAGTATTTTAACCCAATTTTCATACAGTCCTTAAACTCATTTTCTCAAAATAATTCAATAAACACTTTATACAGCCTTTCTATAGCTGATTTGTATTTTAACATCCATCGTCTTCTCCTTGGGATCTGGATGTGCCAAGACATGTCATTTCTTCTGATGACTCATCAAAGAATGAAGGCCAATTGGGGGAAAATACCATACCACAGGAAGTATTTGGATGCTGCCGATGCTTTCAATTTGCCAGATGTGTGTGTTGGAAAGCAGCATCTCCTTCCAAATTACTCTTTTAAACATCCTTTAAAAAGAGCCAAGGTGGCGCAGCGGTTAGAGGCAGTATTGCAAGTCACTTTAACTGACTCTGATCTGCAGGTCAGCAGTTCAAATCTCACCGGCTCAAGGTTGACTCAGCCTTCCATCCTTCCGAGGTAGGTAAAATGAGGACCCAGATTGTTGGGGGCAATATAAATATATGTACATTGCTTACTGGTGTAAACCGCTTAGAGAGTGCTTGCACTGTGAGGCAGTATATAAATCTCACAAAATAAAATAAATAAATAAATAAATCCTCCACTTGGTGAAGCCATTTCAGTGCCCAACTGAGAAGAAAGGGGAGATGAAGTTGCAATGGATGTCAGTTTATTGACAGGGCCCAACCATTGAGTGTCAGATTTTTTTTTCTGAAGTTATTGTTAAGTATAATATCAGGAATTTAGGAGGGATAATATCTGGGCAGGGTTTGAGATGGGAGCAAAGCAGGGAAAGATAGCCTGGGGAAACAGAATAGAAGGACAAGTTTATCTCTTGTTGTTAAACCATAATTCAGAAACTTGGGTTGTTTTGGATTTGTTTTGGGGGGATGGCACGTGAACTATATTTTAGATGACGTTGTGCAGATACACTTTGCATAGATATATTTTAATCTACTAGTCCCAAAATTCTGATTTTTACATTTTGTTATTGCATTTGTTAAAGAATGTGGAAGTTTCAGACAATATTATTATCCAAAGCAATGAATAGCCTGCCACTTATCTTTCTTTCTTGATTTTTAATGTAGTGAAAAATTCTATGTGGGGGAAAAAAGAATTATACATGTCCCACATAATAATTTTAGGCTAGTTGGATTAATCATCAGATTACATCCTATCTTGATCATCAAAATAAGAAACTAAGAAGTGAAAATTAGGCCTCTTTTTTTAGGTTACATGACAATCCACTTCTTATATAAGGTATAACCATGATTGTATCATTTTTGTGATAAAGAGTCTCTAAATTTGGATTCTCTTGTCTCTGAGAACAATTAGTGCATTCAATATTTTTCTATTCCTTGGTTATTGACTCTCATCATAAGATGCCTTTATACTTGGGTGGCAGGATGTGAATTTGCTTCCATTTTTCCCTGTTTTTAGGGATTCATGGTCCATTATCACATCCTGGGAAGTTCATTCTCCAACATCATCATCTAAAGCAGGGTTCTCCAACCTTGGCAACTTTAAGACTTGTGGACTTCAACTCTGGGAGTTGAAGTCCACAAGTCTTAAAGTTACCAAGGTTGGAGAACCCTGATCTAAAGACATCTCCCATAGAGTCTGCGGTAATTATTGACAATGAAGGAAAGATCATGGACTGAAAATCCCCAAATTTAGTAAGTTAATTTGTTTTCATACAATGCTATTCAGTAGGCAAACAAATAAGGACATTCTTGGGCATCATTCAGGAATACTCCAACAATCCCTACCATTTTCCAATCTTCTTTTACTTTTGGAGAGCAGTTAGGCACATTCTCAAAAAATACAATCACCCTCAATTCCCTCCCCACCCCAAGAATGGCTATGGAATTTCCAAGAGGTTCTTATCTATTTGTTTGATTTATGCCCGCTACAATCAAAGAGACTCTTGGCAATTTATAATACATCTATAAACAATACAATAAAACTTCCACAGTATAATAAATAAAAATAAAAATAAAAACGACAATACAAGTAACGTAGTAAAACATCCATAATACACAGCTAAATCAAAAGGAAGATAAGAAGACAGCAGTTAACGTATAAACAATTACAGAAGCAATAAAATCAATGGCCAGGCGTCGTACCTCCAATGCTCTCCATAATAATAGCTTGTGCAAAGCCAACAATGTGGAAAATGGTAGGATTTCTGGAGGAAGATTTTGCCAGTGGGTGATCACTAGTACATTCTCCTGAGATATATAAATTGGAGGAGTCAAAACTTGTCCGAGAAGATGGACCTGGTGGTCATGCCATTTGGGCTTTAAATCCAACCCTTTTAATTACATTCAGAAGCACAATGGGGAACCACTGCAAGGCTCAGAAAACAGATGCTTATGTTGTCTTATAAAACTAAACAACTGTCCAGTTGTTTCTGACTTTAAAGGGCACTGCTCTTCTCCATTTCTTAGCCAAGGGAGCCAGCATTGTCCAAAGACCCTGTAGGTGGTCATGGCTATATGCTAAAGATATTCCCAATGTACGAGGGTGACTCAAAAAGTAATTCCATTTTCTTTATGACTGGTATAATTACCAACACAGGAACATGTAGCATACATCAAAATGAAGCTGGTCCTCTGTGGATCACATCCCTACTTCTCAACATAGTCACCATTTCTCTCAATAGCAATTTTCCACCTTCGAATGAGAGCATGTATCCCTGCCTCATAAATTTTTGTTGACTGTTCTTTGAGCCACTTCTTCACTGCAGTTTTCACTTCCTCATCACTGGAATAATAATCCTCCAGACTCACCAGATTTAGCACCTTCAGGCTATCATCTCTTTGGCCCCATGAAAGAGGGTTTGAGAGGCAAACATTATTCCAGTGACGAGGAAGTGAAAACTGCAGTGAAGAAGTGGCTCAAAGAAGAGTCAACAAAATTTTACAAGGCAGGGATACATGTTCTCATTCGAAGGTGGAACATTGCTATTGAGAGAAACAGTGACTATGTTGAGAAGTAGGGATGTGATCCACAGAGGACCAGCTTCATTTTGATGTATGCTACATGTTCCTGTGTTGGTAATTATACCTGTCCTAAAGAAAATGGCATTACCTTTTGACTCACCCTCATATATTACTTTCCCCACCAAAGTGATATCTATTTTCTATTCACATTTGTATGCTTTAGAACTGCTAGGTGGGCAGGAGCTGGGGAAAGTAATGAGAGCTCATCCCATCATACATACTCGGGTCTTGAACCTGGGCGGTCAAGCTTTCCAGCTGACAAGCTCAGTGTCTTTAACCGCTGAGCCACTGCACCTTCTCCCCCATGCTGGCTTATATTAGTCAACAAACAGCTTGTTGATGTCATGGTATGTGGGAATGACCTTGGCAAAGGAGCAGACAGATAAAAGGCTAAGCCCACAGCAGGAATGTGGGCAGGGCAGGCACTCAGAAAGGACCCTCTCCCATGTTTTGGGCCTGTACGGCGGATGGGGTGGGGTTGAGAAAGAAGAACTTGCAAGGTTCTATTAATATCGCTGTTCTTGTCTGGTCTACTTGGTAAGGCTGACAATTGTATTCTGGATCTACTAAAGGTTTTAGGTGGTCTTTCAAGGTGACTCAATAGGCAGCACATTTCAGTAATCCAGATGAATGGATGACAAGCCTGTGAGTTACAATGAGCCACAGTGTCGCAGTGGTTAGAGTGCAGTACTGCAGGTTACTTCTGCTGCCCGCCTGCTGCCTGCAATTTGGCAGTTCAAATCTCACCAGGCTCAAGGTTGACTCAGCCTTCCATCCTTCCGAGGTGGGTAAAATGAGGACCCAGATTGTTGGGGGCAAAATGCTGACTCTCTAAACCGCTTAGAGAGGACTGTAAAGCACTGTGAAGCGGTATATAAGTCTAAGTGCTATTGCTATTGCTACCATCATTAGATCTTTGCAATCCGGATAGGGCTGTACATGGTGCACCTGGCAAAATTTGGCAATCATTCTACCTGCCATGGCCTTCACCTACCACCAAAGCAGTCGCTTCATAATTCTTGTATCTACAGATGATCCTGCAGGATACAGCAGTGCTTAGCTTTCTATCGTGTCTGTTTCTCATTTAGTTTAATATAATCTAAAAAAAAAAAACGGTGCAGCCATGCTAGTGATCTCCAGACGTGCTGAGGATTAGAGCATTTGCAATTTCATAAGGTTACCGTGATGAAATAACACCCTCCCCTCCCCACCATTCTATGCTGCTCCCAAATAAATTTATCTGAATTTCTCTTGTCACCAAATGTCAAGAACAATTTCTGTTCACACCTCACCACTTCACCACTGGCAAAGTTAAGGAAGGAAGCAAACAAGCAAATAAATAAATTGCTGGAAATATCAGCACACAACCGCGATGAGGATAAAAATAAGAATAATCTGTCCAGCATCATACGCAAAGCACACATTCCCCTTGGCATTCAGGCATGTTAACATCCTTCAATAGGCTTTCTGAAGAGAGTATCTGCCAGCAGGTCTGTGAAGTTGCTAGAAAATGGTTGAACATACTCCCCAACTCCCCACCCAATCCTCTGCACACTCCAAAACTTTCATTAATCTTTTCCCATTCTCATAACACCAACAAGAAAAACAAGGACCTTTATTTCTCCTGTTGGTAAAAGAATTTGTGTATGAGATTAGTCCCACCAGAATTCAAGCCCATGTGATGACCCGGGGCATGGCACAAAAGCAACACAGCCAGATAACAGGTCTAACTCCCCTTTATTGATCCAACTTTGCCCCCAAACGTCCCCACGTTTACTACAAGTCCTGGAGCAAAGCTCTCACATGCACCTTCAGCAGCCTCTGGCTGTGAGTAATCCAGTAAGCAAGGCTAGCCAAACCAGGGTCAGCAGTCCAGTAATCAAGGTTAGCCAAACAGTAACCAGGGCCAGCAGTCCAATAAGCTAGGTTTAGCCAAACAGTAACCAGGGCCAGCAATCCAGTAAGCCTGGTTAGCCAAACAGTAACCTCCAGGTGTCGGAAAGTGCACACAAGGCTCCACAGATTCAACGCTTGTTCCTGACAACTGCCCCTCCCACCAGCACCTCCTTACATCTCAGTCCCCAGGTGTGCCTTGTGAAGGGGGGTGGAGCACTCTCCTCCCTCGTAGCCGGCTCAGTCTGCATTGTTTTCATCTTCTCTCTTCTTCTCTGCATGCTCTAGGATTAGGAGGGGGTGGTCCTTGTTCTTCATCTGAGCTCGGTCTCTCCTGC
The DNA here is from genome assembly GCA_023053685.1 of Diadophis punctatus similis. NCBI lineage: Eukaryota > Metazoa > Chordata > Lepidosauria > Squamata > Dipsadidae > Diadophis > Diadophis punctatus. The sequence continues at coordinate 2,174,297 of JALIGW010000077.1, forward strand.
TCCTCCCTGTCTGCAAACCTTTCTAATCCTGAAAAGCCCTGCCCAGACTGACTCTGCCCTTCCCCAGTTTCCTCCAAGGCCAACGGAACAGCCCTCTCGCTTTCTGTTGGTTCTTGTTCCAGCTCATCTTCCCCTGCAGATTCAGACTCCGACGGGGGCATGACAGCCCCAGTCTAGATCTTTTCTGCCAACATGCCCACACAATGACTACTTCTTTGAACTTTGTTGAGAAAGAACTGGCTACGCTCAACAACTATGCAACCCCCAAATATTTAATAGCTCTTGTTAGCTTTGTTAGAACCCTGTTCAAACGATTGGTTTGCTAATATATGAACAAGCCACAAATCAATGTTTTGTGTGTATTGCTTTAAATGCTTGAAGGCTGATTACTATATAAGGAAGCAAGAGAGCATGCTCAGAATGGTGATTAATGACTGTGTGTATTTGATGGTGTGTTCCAGAGTGCTGACTCTCTGCTGATTAACTCTACTGCTTTACTGCTAAGTAATTGCTTTGTGACTGTGTGAAATTGCTGTGAAGAACTGCTGTGAAAGAGTAACTATCTGTGATAGTGTAGATTTGATTTGTTAGCTGTAATCTTTGTTAGTTAAAACAAAGATAGGCAAGAAGAAGAAGAATCTTCACATTGACTGACTTACTGTGTATGACTTGGACTTCCTATTGAACTTCGCTACTACTTTAAGTAAACTATTTGTAAATACGAAACGTATTCTGTTTATTGACTGAATAGCATTCATATCAAACTGCAACACCACAACCACAATCACTATTTCGCTGTGTATGTGCTAAGCAGCACAATAACTCCTTAACAAGCTTTTTGACACAGACCCAGCTGAAATTCAGCATGATGCCTTTCCTGATTACTAAGTTCTACATCAATGACAGCTTTCAGAACGGCAAAAGGATTGCGGTGTCAAACGGTGGAAAGGTGAGAGAACGTACCTCTCAAAGAGTCTTTGTGAAATCTAGATATCAGACTTGGCCCAGCTTCTAAATTGAGGATCCCACCCCTATTTCAAAGGAATTGGTTTGTAATGAAGAATCATAAGGGGGTGGGGTGGGGATACAGGACAAAATGTTTCAAAACTATAGTTTGCCATCTGCCAGGTTTACCGAAATGCTGCACAAATCTTGTTAATTATGGGAAACTCATTAGGAAATTAGCAGTTTTTACTCCGGCTCATGTTGTAGTGCCAACGTGGCTTTGTTGCTGAACAAGATGCCTCTCCCTCTGTTATGATGCTCCATATGTCCTTGCCGTTAAGGAAACAGTTGGCAACTATTTATACCAGGTATTGCCACCATTATTTCATTTATGATTCTGATTTATGCACACTATACCTGTCACACCCATGCTTTCTGAATTGTCCTGAAATCAACAATCCTACCCCATTTTCTCAAATGTTTTAGATGTGACCTTGGTGCCCACTGCCAAAGAGTCCTTGTGATCTAATTGGATAGTAAAAGGCATACAACTTTCAACATTTTTTTAGAACATAGGAAGGAGAAGGAGGAGGAGAAGAAGAAGAAGAGAAGCAGGAGGAGGAGGAGGAGGAGAAGAGGAGGAGGAGGAGGAGGAGGAAGAAGAAGAAGAAGAAGAAGAAGAAGAAGAAGAAGAAGAAGAAGAAGAAGAAGAAGAAGAAGAACCAACAACAAACAACAAACAACAAACAAACAACAAACAACAAACAACAACATTTTTTCCATGATTCATTGCAATTGAAAACAGAGAAGAAGAAGTTGACTTATTTTTCAAAGCACTGAGAACCAGAAGCAATGGATGGAATCTCGTTAAAGGGAGATCCAACCAAGAACTAAGGAGGAATTTCCTGACGGTGAGAATGATTAATCAATGGAGCAGCTTGCCTCCCACAGTTGTGGCTGCTCCATTGCTGGATGTTTTCAAGAAAAGATTGAACAGCCATTTGTCTGGGATGGGATAGGACTAAAGACCCTCAAATGTCCCTTCGAGATCTATCATTCCATGATGAGTCCATGATTCTATGAAAAGTAGGTGTGCTGTTCTGCATATTTGTTTGGCCTACTTGGGACTAAACCAAATAATAACTAGGATGAGCATGTTTCCTCTATGTCCCTTTGATATATGAATCTTTGGGTAGCTGTCTTCTGCCATTGTCTTCTGCACACCAGCTATATACTGCACACCTTCATAACCTAACAGTCGAATACCCATAGTTTGGTCTTTCTAAAGGTTACCATCATAGCCCATTTTTTAATATAGTTGAAGGCAAAAATGGTTAAACACAAGTTGAGGGTCATATTAACTGCATTTCACAAATTTCTCTTGCCAGTCACATCTACCCGACCCTCCAGAGCAGGGAGGCAGGGAATGTTGCTGGTCCCATTCCCTAGGGCAGTGATGGCTAACCTTTTCTGGACCGAGTGCCCAAAGTGCAAGAGCACAAATGCGTGTGCGCCTGAACCCCCAAAATGCAATGTATGCACAGCCCAGTGCATGCGCCCCACCCCCCTGCACATGCACATGACCCCCCCATATGTGCCCCACCCCCCACGCATGAATGTGCACATCCCCTGCATGCCCCCCTGCATCCGCATGTGGACCTCCACACATGCCCCCCATGCATGCGCACACAGGCCCCCGCACATGCCCCACCCTCATGCATGCATGCGTGGGCCCTCTGAATGTGCCACGCCTCCCGCACATGCGCAGCAGAGACCCGACAACCAGCTGGCTGGTGGGAGGCATGCATGCATGTTCAGCGGAGCTGAACTGGGGCAACAGCTCGCATGCCCACAGAGAGGGCGCTGTGTGCCACCTGTGGCACGCATGCCATAGGTTTGCCATCACGGCCCTAGGGAGATACACCTGGTGGGACCCAGAAGAAGGCCCTCTCTCTGGAACATCATCCTCCCAGAGATTAGAATGCCCCCCACTCTAGCACTTTTCCGGAAGGCGCTGAAAACCTGGTTCTGCCAGCAGGCCTGGGGAAACGGGATGGAGGCCCATTAAATTGCTTGTGTGAGGTGCTGTTGCTGGTGGGGTGAGTTGTGATTTTATTATATTAATTTATTATAGGACTCGAGGTGGCGCAGTGGTTAAAAGCAGCACTGCAACCTACTTCAGTAACTGCTAGTTCAGCAGTTCAGCTGTTCAAATCTCACCAGGCTCAAGGTTGACTCAGCCTTCCATCCTTCCGAGGTCGGTAAAATGAGGACCCAGATTGTTGGGGTCAGTATGCTGAACTCTGTAAACCGCTTAGAGAGGGCTGTAAAGCACTATGAAGCGGTATATAAGTCTAAGTAAAAAAAAAACCTCTTCTTTTATTAGTTTTCTCATTTTTATATGAGGATTTCTATTCTGTAGGTCGCCTTGAGTTGCCATGGGCAATATAAATTCAATAACAAACAAACAAACAATAAATAAATAATAAATAATAAATAAATAAATAATAAATAAATAAATATATAAATAATAAACAAACAAACAAACAAACAAACAAACAAACAAATAAATAAATAAATAAATAAAAAATATTAAGCGAAATGACCTTTAGTTTAGTTTTGTTCTGGTCTCCTTTTTAGAAGATGGCCTCCAACGCTCAACACAGATCACAGCCTAGCAAAAAGGAAGCTGCATACCTCTTCTCCCTGCAGGTCCTTTTGGACAACGTCCAACTGTTTCTTATTGACAATAGGATTGTAACTCAAAGGCTGCAGATGGCTGACCGTACATAAAATAATCACTGATGAAACTGCTCATCGATTAACTGCTGGGTTCCAATTGATTGTTGAGTTATCTGCACAGTAGGATTTCAGGCTTTATTTGTCTGGTTCTACAAAATCACGAAGGAGCATCTTCCCCCCCACCTCGGTTCCTACCTGATGTTGAATTAAGATGAGCCAATTAAAAAAAATGGGGGCAGGGAGAATAAAAGAAAGCAGAAACAAGGCAAGACAACAACCCCTTACATATCTCGTCTGCAATGAATGGTTTCAGACAAAAGCCCGCCATATTTATGCCAGGGTGAGCTCTCTTGTTCCTTTCAAGGACAGATTTGCAGTGGTGAGGCTGTCAGTTGTTGTTGCGGCCTGGAAAAAAAAATTAAAGAAACTGGAAAGAATAAAAAAAATAAAATTTATTTTTTAAATAGGAGCATTGATCTTTAGAACTCTGCATCTCTTTCAAGCTTAGTTCACATGAAGCATTCCTTCGAAGCAGGATCACACAGCAACAATCCATATCTTTTCTCCAGGGAGGGTTTCTACAGATGTGCAGAGGCCCATTTATAGGAACACTTAGTCAGAAAAGAACTAGAAGGGACCTTGGAGATCTTCTAGTCCAACCCCCTTCTCAAGCAGGAGACCCTATACCATTTCAGACAAGTGGCTGTCCAGTCTCTTCTTAAAAAATCTCAGTGATGGAGCCTCCCACAAATTCTGAAGGCAAGCTGTTCCACAGGTTAATTGTCCTGGTAGAATTAATTAATTCCAGTTGCTTTTCTCCTTGATCCATCATTTCTTGTTTTGCCTTTGGAAAATAAGTTCACCAGGGGTGGGTTCCTCCTGGTTCGAACCGGATTGCCAAACCGATAGTGACCCGCTGCTGATGTCACGAATCTGGTTCGGTCAGTGCCGGTCTATGGGCACCACCATCTTTTTCTTGGAATTTTTTGTGAATTTTCCCATGTTTGGATGGCTTCTTCTCTTCCACTGCTTGAAAAAGGGCCCTCCTGCCTGCCCCCGGGTTAATACTGACCTTTATTCTTTCACCTGAAGCACAGCTGATCAGCTCCTCAGCTGTCCTCCTGCTACTGAGCATGTGTGGAAGCCAAATTGCACAAGCGGATGCATGTGTGTGCGTGAGCGTAGCAAGCGTGGGTGCAAGAAACGTCGCTATGCGAACCGGTGGCGAAGGTAAGTGGAACCCACCTCTGAAGTTCACCCCCTCTTTTTGTGGCAGCCCCTCAAATCCTGTAATATTGCTATCATATCACCCCTAGGCCTTCTTTTCTCTAGACTAGCCATATCCAGTTCCTGCAACTGTTCTTCGTATATTTTAGTCTCTAGGCCTTTAATCATCCTAATCATCAGTGTCAGATGAGATACTTTTGTGTTGTGCTGATATTCTGTGTTGTGATATTCCGAGTATCTCAGTGGGGCAGAATGGATGGTTTCCGAGCACAAAGATTTTTATCATTCATCACAAAAAATCTCGCAGACCCCAAGAACTCTCTTCTTTGGGCCTTGGAAGCACATTATAGTAAGCCATGGTTTATTTAGTTAGGGCTTATTGAATAAATCATGAGTGACTTAGCTTGCACAATAAACCAAGCTTGCTTCATACAGCAGAAGTGTGATGTTGCAATGGGATGTGAGAATGACCTTGGGAGACAGGAGGAAGAGCTGCAGACTAGACAATAAGAGTATGTTGAATCTGCGGAAGGAATTGGGGCATGGCAAAAGTCTCAGTATATAGTTCCTTGGACTATAAAGGTGAGGGGATAGAGATGCCCTTTTAGACTTGCAAGATTCCATTAATACAATAAAATTAGTTAGTACCGTATTTTTGGAGTATAAGACGCACCTTTTTCCTCCCTGAAAGAGGCTGAAAATTTGGGTGCGTCTTATACTCTGAATGTAGCTTTTTCGAAGCTTTTTTTCCAGCCCTAACAAGGTGCTAACGATCCTCCTGGCTTCCTATTCCCTCCGAAGAAGTTTTTTTCCCAGCCCTAAGTCTTTGCAGGCTTGTTTTTATTCCTACTCCCTCTGAAAAAGGTATTTTTCAGCCCTAACAAGGTGCTAAAGATCTTACTGGCTTGCAGCATTTTTTTTATTCCATTCCCTCAAAGTAGTTTTTTTCCAGCCCTACATCTTTGCAGGCTTGTTTTCATTTCTACTCCCTTCAAAGAATATTTTTTTCAGGCCTAACCAGGGGATAAAATAATGTGCTGAAGTTGAACAGACTAAGGGCGCTAGCCAGATGAATATCTGGTAGGTAGATTTCCCCCCCCTATTTTCCTCCCCCAAAACTAAGGTGCGTCTTATACTCTGGTGCGTCTTATACTCCGAAAAATATGGTACTTCCTGTTATCTTTTTTTCTGGACCAGTTCATAAGGCTGACATAGGCTTAAACCCAATCTTCTTGTTAATCTCTTTTTGTTTTCCTGTAGGAAGCATTTGACAATGATGGGTGGGATTGTTTTCATTAGATCAAACATCTCAAATTGTCCACTTCTGAATTGTGCAGACAGACAGACAGACAGACAGACAGCATCAGCCTGCTTGGTCGAACTATACGCCTGTAAAAAGATATCTAGGAGTTTTGCTTTCCATGTGAATTTCTTGTTTTAAGAATTCACCTGGATCTTTTTGTAGAAGCTCATCCCTACATAATGTGCTGCTCATTGATTTTCCAAGGAGCCCAATGGAACCTAAGACCAAATATTGAAAGCAAAGGAGGGGGAAAAAAACCTGCAAAACTAATTTTGATGATGTCTTTAAGTGCCACGGTGAAAAATGTAAATAGCTTTGACATGGTAGTTGTGAGAGGTCTGAACAGTAGGGGAGGTGTAAACAGGTGTGCGATAGCAATCATTAGCACATGTGTATGAACTCATGAGATGTTAAGTGTTGTCTCATGCAGAGGTGTTGAAAGCTTGGCTAAAGTAAAGGATCAGGGGAGCAAATGAAACAGTATCCATTCCTTTGGATGTGTCTGCTGGAATTACGACATTATAGGGCAACCAAAGTATTCCAATTTAATTGAAAGCAAGATTAATTTCAACCATGGGAAGGGGACATTTTACTAGTCAGGGCCTTTCAGTCATTTGGGTGAGAACAAGAATGGTGTTGAATGAGAAATTGACACAAAATCAGCAGGGTCATCTCTTACAGAAAGACCAATTTAGACAAAGAGCCAGTCTGGGTCTAAGTGGTCAAGGCACCAGGCTAGAAGTGGGTGATGGGGAATTCTAGTTCCATCTTAGCCAGGAAAGCCAGATGGAGGACTTTGGGTCAATCACCAGGAGTCAGTGAATTCATGTCCCGTCTTAGGTATGAAAACAGACAGGGAAACTTTAGGCCAATCACTAGGAGACAGTGAGTTCTAGTCCCACTTTAGACAGAGAGAGAGCTTGCTGGGTGACTTTAGGCCAGGGGTGGGCTGCTACGGGTTTGCGCAGGTTCAGAAGAACCTGTGGCTAATGTTATGGCCGGTTTGGAGAACCTCCAAATCCCACCTCTGGCTGGCCCCTCCCATCCCACACCACCCATTCCACACCACCCTGCCCCTCCCAGGAGTCTCCATGCGGCCCATTTTGGATGCGAGGTAAGTGCAGGGCCCGCGTGGAGGCTTGGAGAGGGAGAAAAACGGGCCTCCTGGAAGCTCCAAAGGGCCTCCAGAGCCTGTGGAAGGCAAACAAACACACACACACACACACTGTGGTGCAGGAGTCCGACTAGGCCACGCCCACCATGGCCACGCCCACCCAGCAACCAGGCAGAGAACCCGTTGCTGAAATTTTTGAAGCCCACCCCTGCTGTAGGCCAATCACCAGGAGACAGTGAGATCTAATCCTGTTTTAGGCATAAAAGCCAACTGGGTTGGACATTATGTACCCTTAGGGAAAAAACCCAAGTCATCATAGGATTACTCATTAGACTCACTCAACCTAAAAAGTGTATGAGAAGGGGGAAAAAAATCTACTTCTGCAAAGGTCAACTCAGAAAGGGAAAATAGATTCAACTACAAGCAATGTTCAGGAATGGAATGGCAACAGTTCACTTCTGAGTCTTGCTTTAGCTAATTTGGTTCAGCATTAATATTTTCTGATCCTTGTCTCACCACGTTTGAGAACTGAGCATTTTGTTTTGACCTTTAGCTGGATGTTCCAGACACAAAAGTGATTAGATGTCTTTGCTACATCCATTTTCCTCTTTTGTCTTTTCTCCAAAGGATTATGTAATTCTTTCCTTGTTCCATTTTGTTTACCCTGCTTGCAGTTATGACCAGAAAATTGTTCTCTGAAGTTTTCTTCATGGAAAATATTTACCAGCTTTGTTAGAGTTTATTTTAGGAGGCAGGTTCTGGCAAGAGTGTACTAGGAAGAGCTGGTTCTTTCCAACTTTTTCCAGTTTAAAATTGGTCCTGCCATCATTCTTCTCTGTGTATTGTCAATGTGAGAAATAGTACTGTTTATTTAATTGTATAATTTGCAAAATGTTTGCAATTGTTTCATTGTTCATCCTTCTCCTCCGAACAGATGAAAGATTGAGAAGAAAAAGCACTGAATCTATTTTGTTAGTGGTGGTAATTACAAATATTATTAGTTTAACTGAATATGTAGACAGCATCACTGCTGGAGCCTTTTTAATTACTTGAGTCTATTTTGAAGCCCTAGGACTAAAGGAAGAAATGAGATTATGAATATCAGTCTTGAAATAATCAAAGATTAATGTCCATCCAGCATTAATTGATTTCCTGAAGCCTTATTATGCTTGACTCTACTAGAGCATTTTTTTTTGAATTATTAGGTTTCTTGGTAAAAGTATTCATCCAATTGCTAAGGTTACAGTGACCTTCAAGTAATATTTTGCTTGGAGGGAAATCACACAACTTTTCTTGCATGCTTTGATTCATTGCTGATGTGCCATCAGTGTTGATCCTTAGCAACCATATAGATAGGACTTCTTCAGGATGATCTGTCCAACCAAGGCATTCATGTTTTCCAAAGTTGGACCACTGCAACTGTTATTGACTTTCTTCTCTTGCTTTCCACCTTTCTCACCATTGCTGACGTATCAAGGGAGCTGGTTCTTCTCATAAGGTGTCCAAATCTCAATTCAAGCAATTGCCTTGACTCATGGCAATTGCTTGAACTACCTGTATTTTTCGGAGTATAAGACGCACCAGAGTATAAGACGCACCTTAGTTTTTGGGGAGGAAAATAGGGGGAAAAATCTACCTACCAGGTATTCATCTGGCTAGCATCCTTAGTCTGGTCAGCTTCAGCACATTATTTTATCCCCTGGTTAGGGCTGAAAAAAACCTTTTTCGAAGGGAATAGCAATGAAAACAAGCCTGCAAAGACTTAGGGCTGGAAAAACACTTCTTCGGAGGGATTATCAATGAAAACAAGCCTGCAAGCGGGGAAGAGCAGGGCAAGATCATTAGCACCTTGTTAGGGCTGGAAAAAAAGCTTCAAAAAAGCTACATTCAGAGTATAAGACGCACCCAAATTTTCAGCCTCTTTTGGGGGGGGGGAAGGTGCGTCTTATACTCTGAAAAATACAGTAGTTCCTGCCGTTTTCTTGGTGAGATTTTGGAAATGGTTTGCCACTGCCTGCCTCCTAAGCTGAGAGACAGTGATTGGCCCAAGGTCAGCCAGCTGGCTTTGTGCCTAAGGTCAGCTTAGAACTCAGAATTTCTACCCTGATGCCTTAACCTCTATGCCAAACTGGATCTCCAAATATATTCTAGCAGTTACAAAGCAATGATGGATGAGTAAAGTATCTAAAACATTTTAGGAGTCTGATTAACCTCAGTACTAATTTCTTAGAGGGTTCCGGATCTTGTCTAAAGACAACTTGAAGGGTTTTCCACAGGGTTTAATGTCAATTAAATATCTCAGGTCAACTAGACCTCAGTGGTTCTGGAGAAGTACTAAAACTAAATGTTGACTTATTACTAATAGCACCTTCAGCAACCAGCTGGTTTTCATCCTCACTTATCATTGAAAAGAGAGGCAAAAGCATGCAGAATCACCTCAGTGATGGGTTGCTACCGGTTTGCCCTGGTTCGGGCGAACTGATAGCAGCGGCGGTGGGAGACTCCGCCCACCCACCCGGACGTCATTACGGATGATCTGCGCATGCGCAGAAGGTTCTGCGCATGCGCAGAAGTGCCACACGCATGTTCACAGTTCCGAACCGGTAGCGAAGGTAAGTGACACCCACTACTGAATCGCCTATAGCCAGGAACATGAAAACCTTACCGATTAAATTGGAAGAAAATGGAGAATCAAAGGTGACAGATCCAGGTGACAAAATTAGGTAGTAAAGGAGGCAGCATTAGAATAGCAGTATATACCTAGAAAAAAAGAAGTTATAAGTATAGATATGATATAAAAATATATAAGTCTAAAAGGAGCACTGATAATTAAATGATGTAGGGGTATGTGGTACCAGTCTGTTAAACATAAGATGAACTATGATTAGAATCACTCAGGGAAAGGTCAAGAGGGAGAAAGAGGAAGTAGAAAAGGGAAGGGGAGGGAGAAGGGGAGGCGGGAAGTAGGAAGGGGGAGAGAAGGAGAAAGAAGGTAGAAGAAAGAGAGGGAGATAGAGGGAGGGGAGTGTTATGAATTGAGGGAAAAGAGACTGGCAAAGAGAAGTATAATAGGTGCAAAATTAGGATATTGATTAATGACATATTGGATAGAAATGTATAACTATGTATATTTTGATATGATTTATGGTATATGTATGGATGTATTTACGGAGACTGTGGGGAAAAAAATTCAAAAAAAAAAAAGAAAGAAAGAAAGAAGAAGCAAAAAAACCTTACAACAGGGGTCCCCAAACTTGGCAACTTTAAGACTTGTGGACTTCAACACCCAGAATTCTCCAGCCAGCATTGAAGACCTCTGCCTTATAGGGAACTGAATTTCAAAACAGGCATTGCTATTATGAAGTTTGTATTTGTATTTGTTTATTTGTCAAGCATATATGATTATAAGCAAAGTATAAACAATAAAACATGATTGAATATATATGTAATAGTACAAGCATGAATAAGAGTAAAAGAGGTAAGAATATATGTGTACATTAGGACAGGAACGGTAGGCATGATTGTGCGCTTATGCACGCCCCTTACCCACCTCTTAGGAATGGGGTGAGGTCGATGGTAGATAATCTGAGGTTGAAGTTTTTGAGGTTTGGGGAAGAAACTACTGAGTCAGGTAAAGTGTTCCAGGCATTGACAACTCTGTTGTTGAAGTCGAATTTTTTGCAATCAAATCTGGAGCGGTTTACATTAAGTTTGTATCTATTGTGAGCTCAAGTATTATTGCGGTTGAAGCTGAAGTAGTTGTTAACAGGTAGGACATTGAGGCAGATAATTTTGTGAGCTACACTTAGGTCAGATCGAAGGCGGCGGAGTTCTAAATTTTGAAGTCCCAAAATTTCAAGTCTGGTTTCATAAGGAATTCTGTTGTGAAGTTTGGTTCATTCTCAGCTGAGTGTAGGAAACAGAGAAACCATTTTTTAAAAAACCATCCAGATTAAAATGCAATCATCTAGATATCCTGGTTAAAAGGACTGTTTGGGCATTGGACATGGTTCAAAACAGCCATCTGTCTCTATGAAACTTTTCCTCTGCAGCAAAGTCTCAAGGTTTTCTACCTAAGCATAATAAGAGATCAATAATGTGGCCATGAAGATCAATGGGAATTCTGCCATTCTCTCCACCCCATTGCCCCCTTCCCCCCCAAAAAAGGGAGAACACGTGGAACTATCTCGCCTCTTGTGGTAAAGATGCCAAGTAAACTTTCCCAATAACTGTAATTGACTAATTTTCAACATCAAGTAGAAAGGGAGTTGCATTTTCATAACTTAATTATGGTGTCAGCAGGTTGCCAATTAATTAATTGGGCTTTTTTCCCTTCCTCTTTTCTGTGTAGTCTTCAGCTATATTTAATTAGTGTCTTGCTGGGAAGGAGAGGAAGCTCCTGTTTTATATTTGGCTAAATGCCTTTCTTTTTTTGCATGGGTGAGAATGGTTTCTCCTGTGCTGTGGCTCATTTCTAATTGTAATGTTTATGATTCCACCACCAGGTCAGCCTATCCGAACAGTTATCAGTGGAGGCCTGGGTGACTTCTATAAGTAGAAGTTCCAGCTAATTTGCTTCTTTGGCTGTTTTCAAATAAGATTAGCTTGGCCACAGTGATCTATTCTCAGATGATCTCCAAAAGCCATCTATTGTAATGTGTTCCATGCAGGTTGCTTCCAAAACTGGTCTGGAAACTGAAGATGGTGTGAAATGTCAGAACTAGTTAATTGAATGGGTCAAAACACTGTGAGAGCCAGCTTGGTCTAGTAGGTAATGCATTGGATTAAAAACTAGGAGACTGGGAGTTCTAATCCCACTTGTTGGAAGAAATATCCATCTGGTTCAGTTCCAAGCTGGGGAAAAGGCACTGGAGACAAAATGGAGGCTGGAGGCTGATTGGAAAGAGGGTCCATTTATTGATGAAGCAGAAGCACATGGGAGATTTTGGGCAGCTGACCACACGGAGTTGAGAATGGGTGGCTTTTATACCTTTTATACCTTTGAACTTGAGCTTCCTGTTCCTATGCAAGGACATGTATTCTATTGTCTGTTGTCAGACTTCCATGAAGCCACGTGGGGTCATGTTTGTCTGAGATAAGTTTGGTTGAAGCTTGGACTCTGATGCAATATCCTTAGGAGATTGTGCAATGTAGTGAGCTCTGCTGCTAGTGGGTTAATCTTATTATGTCCTGGAAGGTCATGTCTTAATCCCATCACCCTGAAGCTGAAGGTCTTTTGTTTTGTAGATTGGCTGTCCCAGTCTTTCTTAATGGGCACAAAATATCTGCTGGGGGTAGGGAGCTGGGGCGTTTCTGTCTCCTTTAAGATTTTTATTTCATGCAGTCTTCAGGATGCGTTTAAAAAATAATAATCAAATAACTGCTTCACGAATTGCATTCCAGAAAAATAATGGTGGTTCATGGAAACACCAGTGACATTCTTTCCTAATAAAATGTGAAATTAATGAATCTCTCTACCATCCCTACCAGTTGCTGAGAAAGTTTGTGTTCTCTTGTCCCGCTGTGGTTTCTCCGAAGCATCTGCTTGCTCGTTATTTATTCATTGATTTACAATGGCATTCTTGCTGCTTCAAGCTAACTGACTTTCAGGCGTTTACAGTTGGCAATAAACCCGACAGTAACAATATCACAATGCAATAACAACATGCCTCAGTACCAAGTAGTAATCATGGGGCAATATCTCAGCATTCCCTCATTGAGTAGTTAAAGGCCTTCTGAAAGCTGATGGGGTTGGCAAAGATGGCTAAATTGACCGTTTTGGTCAAAGAAAAGAATAGAAGTACTTTTTGTTACTACATCTGGAGTGGTGCGGTGGCCTAGATTGTGGAGCTCTTGCCTCACAAGTGAGCGAGGGAAGTGGACGGGGGCAGCCCTGCGCTGCGAACGCCACCAGCTTCTTTGGCTCTGCCGCAACTGACAGGTAAGAGCGAACCAGCAGGATTTCACCCCTGATATACATGGACATAGATTTAGACTTAGTCGTGTGTGTGTGTCTATACATGTGTGTCTCTCTGTGTGTCTATATCATGGGTGAAATTTCACCGGTTCAGCCTGGTTCGGGCGTACTGGTAGTGGCAGCCGCTGGTGGTTTGGAGAACCGGTAGCGGCGGCAGTACGAGGCTCCGCCCACCCGCCCGGACATCACCATTTTCTTTTTTTTAACTCTCTGTGCATGCGTGAAGCCTTCTGCGCATGCGCAAAAGGTGGTATAACATGCGTGACAGTGGTGCGTGCGCGAGCGAAGCGAGCATGCGTGCACAAAACACGCACTTTCGAACCGGTAGTAAGTAGATTTCACCACTGGTCTATACACGTGTGTCTCTCTGTGTGTATTGATAGTTTTCTAGAGAAATAATGCAATAAGCTGTGCCTCCAAGTCCTTCTGTGCCTTTGTTGTCCTTGGCTGGAATGGCCAAGTAAGCATTCGTGATCGGCAGCTGTCACAATGACTGAGTTAAAGTTTATCTAATCATTAATGCCTGAAAGCAGACCCTTTCCACTTTCCTTGGAGAATTGTTAAATCAGTGACTCCTTTCTGACCTCTTCTTTCAACTGTGAAAGGAAGTGAAAAGGCTCGGTTTGACACTTCTCAAGAGTTCAAGTAGAATGATGGGTAGCATTTTATTTCCTCTCTATTTCTGGATGCAAAAGCAAAAGAGAAAGATTAAAAAAAAAGTTCTGTCTATCTGTCTGTGCACACCCACACATGCACAACCACAGAGAGAAACACACTAAACTTTCAAGCAGTGGAATTTCAATTCCCCTCTGCAGCCTAATTGTTCTGAGACAGATGTGGCCCCGTGACCTTGAATAGAAAAATAGGACCGAGTGCCGCATGAAAAAGGAGAAAATATGATGATTCCTTAAATAAATTGCGGTAGTTTTGAACACCTTGGAACGGACTTATTTGTTGGCAGTTGACTTTAGCTTTCAGCTACCTAGTTACTCACCATGTCAAAAGGTATGTAATTAATATCTTCAAGTAATGACCCAGAGGTTTGGCTTCCCCTAGAAAAATTCATCTCCAGCTACGTTTTGTCACTTGCATCAGAACTTTCTTTTGTTTTATTTTTAATGTAAAGCTATTTAAGTATGAAATGATAACATTACGTTGTCCTCTATTGGAAGCATCTGATGCCCTGAAGGGGAAGATTTGCATTGGATGGGATTTGCTTATCTGACACAATGTAAAGAGGGTGCTGTTGACTCTTGAAGCTCCAAGTGGCTTAGGTCCTGATTATTTCAGAGACCGCATCTCCCTGCTAATTTGATCAGATGGAGAGGTCATTTTGAAAGCCTTCTGTGCTGCCAGAAACCTGGCTATCTGGCATGCAGGAGAATGCCTGCATTCCCTCCGGGAGATCTCTTTGGCTCTACTTTTCTCGTATTCAGCAAAATGCAAAAACAGGGAGAAAAGGAAGGAAGGAGGAAGGAAAGGAGGAAAGGAGGAACGGAAGGAGCAAAGGATGGAAGGAGGGAGGGAGGGAGGGAGGAAGGAAGGAAGAATGGAGGGAAGAAAGTAGGAAAATAGGAAAGGAAGAAAGTAGGAAAGTAGGAAAGGAAGAAAGGAGGGAGGGAGGGAGGGAGAAAGGAAGGAAGAAGGAAAGTAGGAAAGGAAGATAGGAGGGAAGGAGGGAGGGAGGAGGGAAGGAAGGAAGGAAGAAGGAAAATAGGAAAGGAGGAAAGGAGGAAAGGAAGGAGGGAGGGAGGAAGGAAGGAAGAAGGGAGTGAAGAAAGTAGGAAAGTAGGAAAGTAGGAAAGGAAGAAAGGAGGAAAGGAAGGAGGGAGGGAGGAAGGAAAGTAGGAAAGGAAGATCGGGGAAAGGAGGGAGGGAGGAAGGAAGGAGGGAGGAAGGAAGGAAGGAGGGAGGGAGGGAGAGAGGAAGGAAGGAAGACCTTTTACCAAGCATTTGTCAACTATATTTTTACAGTAATAATTATAGAGTAATTATACCTCTGATTTTAAGTACATTGCATTTATTTTTATGTTTTATAATTTGCATTTTAATTGTATTCAGTCACCAATGCTTTATGGACAAAATAGACAGGTGGTAATAAGTTGACCATGATGAATGAATGAATGAATCCTAGATTTTAGATTAGAACCTAGAGCACTGAAAAATATCCAGTCTAATGAGTCTGATATTCATTCCATCAATAAACAAAATAGCATTAACAAATAGCAAGATGAATTGCTGTTTGATAAAATAATACTAAAAAACCCCTCACAAATGCCTTGTGTTAATTATAGAAAGTTGTTTCATACTGTTCTATATAGAACCCCAGCACAGAATGGTTTTAAAAATATTTGGCATTTGTGCAAGCATTCAGAATTTTTGTAGAAGAGGCTACGAAGACATGGAAAATAACTTGGATAGCAAATGGCAAAAGAACTGGATATGTAAATTTCACTTTGTTTGCTGTTGCTTGTATAGTACGCATTGAGCTGGTTCATGCATGGTTCATGCATGCTTCTAAGCCATCTTTTTCTTATCCGTGTTTTCTTCAATAAATCATGGTGATTCCATTTATCCCATGCACAAGTCAAAATAAATCCAACCACCTTATGAATTTATGCAATGTACGAACCTACCAGTCACTAACTCTAGTGGCTACATTTATCCCCGCACAAGTCAAAATAGATTCAACCACATTATGGATTTATGCAATGTATCAACCCACCAGTCACTAACTTTAATGAATCATTCTCCTCGCTGTATGAATTCAGCATCATAAATTCTTGTAATAAAGTGGATTGCTAAGAGTAAAAACTACATAGAGGTTACAAAGAGTAGCATGGAGCTATGTTACGTAACTTCTTTATTGTAGACCAGCTCACTCTATTACCTTGCCCTTGTTCACGAGCAAGCTGATCTTCTGTCACAATTTCTCCAATATCAGGAACTCAGTCTCCCAATGAGACATACTGTTCATATCGGTAGTTAATTCAGTTGCAATAATTTCTTTGACCTGGGACTTTTGCTCAGCAACAAAACCCACAAGGGTAACCACAGACAAAGCTGCTTTCTTGTTATGGTTGACAGAATTTTACATTAAGCATTTTTTTTTGTAAAGAAAAGCTCTTTTGCAGTCCTGTCATCAGGATTTCCAGGTGAGCCTGAACCCCTAGATAGATGAGAGATCATCTATCTAAAGAAGTTTATTTTCTTCTCTTCTCTCATACATAAATTGTCTCATCCAACAAGGTACAGTTGAGCTTGTTACAAGGGGAGAACAAGACAGATATCTGACAAGGAATTCATTACATCAGAGAAAAACAATAGGATAATATGTACGGATATTTTTTTTTGTTGTATTTGTCCATTATGTTCCTTTTTTTTTTTTTTTTTGAGCGGGGAGGGTATTTGCTTGCTTTTAGAAAGTATAGCAGTATTAGAACAAAGCAGGAGAGATGATGCCCTCAAAAAACGTATATGTGTACTAACTTCAGCTTGCCGTGGTGGCGCAGTGGTTAGAGTGCAGTACTGCAGGCTACTCCTGCTGACTGCTGGCTGCCAGCAGTTTGGCAGATCGAATCTCACCAGGTTCAAGGCTGACTCAGCCTTCCATCCTTCCGAGGTCAGTAAAATGAGGACCCAGATTGTTGGGGGCAAGATGCTGGCTCTATAAACTGCTTAGAGAGGGCTGTAAAGCACTGTGAAGTGGTATATAAGTCTAAGTCAGTGGTTCCCAACCTGTGGTACGTGTACCACTAGTGGTACGCGAGGGCCTTCTAGGTGGTACGCGAACACTTTCGGGGTCATGAATGATTTTTAGTTAGTTATTTTTTACTTCACAAAAATGTTTACTGCCTAACACAAGATAATCTGGCAACGATTTGCAACTGTTGCCACACGCCACCCACCTGGTCCCAGCGGCCCGAGAATCCAGTTGCTGGATGCGCGGGGCCAAAAAAGGAATGGTACAATTATGGAAATAAAGTGATATCTGATCGAATTTAGTTTCTCTGGAACCAGGTGGTACGCGGCAACTGTACGGGACCTCCAAGTGGTACTCAATCACAAAAAGGTTGGGAACCACTGCAATAAGTGCTATTGCTATTGCATGGCCAGTGCAAGAGACTCTGGGAGTTGACATCCAAAGTACCTAAAAGAAACCTTTTAGCATCTTCATTAGAAGTTTCATTAGAATCTTCACAACCACACATGTTCTAACTCCATAAATATTTTAGCAGAGTTTTATAAAGCCTTGTAGGCTGTCTAAGCAGCATATCATTCCAATGGTATGCAACCATTTTACAGAGCCATTCTGACAATGTGCCAAATGTTTCTAGTGGGCTGATGAACATCACTAGAAAGGGGGGGGGGTTGTGTTTGTACTATTATTTCAAATTACCGTATTTTTCAGACTATAAGACACACCGGAGTATAAGACGCACCTTAGTTTTTGGGGAGGAAAATAAGAAAAAAGCTGATTGGCAGGTGGATCAGCCTCCCGGAATACCCCCAACCAGCTGTTCCCAGAGGTGAATTTTAGCCACATGTTAATTGGTTGTGGGCTCTGCTCCTTGCTTTTTTTTCTGCCTCTGAAACCTCCATTTCAGAGGCTTTTTTTTCTGAAGCTCCATTTCAGAGTCTGAAGCTCCATTTCAGAGTCTGAAGCTCCATTTCAGAGGCTTTTATTCTGAAGCTCCAGAGCAGGTGGAGCGGAACCTCCCGCCTCCGCCGCTAACCAGTTCATAGATCCGGGCCATACCGGTAGCAACCCACTGCTGAGCCTTGGGTGACACTGCAAGGAGAGCCACTTGTCTCTCCTCCTTCTTGTGGTGCATCATGGGAAATGCATGAGCCTTTCCTACAACAGAGCTGGTACCTTGGAAGCCAAAGTTCTATTATGCAATCACATTGTAGTCTCCTGACTAATATAACAATGCCATGCACAATCATTGCTTTAGCAATAGCAATAGCACTTAGACTTATATACTGCTTCATAGTGCTCTACAGCCCTCTCTAAGTGGTTTACAGAGTTCAGCATATTGCCCCCAACAATCTGGGTCCTCATTTTACCGATCTCAGAAGGATGGAAGGCTGAGTCAACCTTGAGCCGGTGAGATTTGAACAGCTGAACTGCTGAACTGCAGTGCTGTACTTTAACCACTGCACCACCTCTGCTCTTTACCATATCAAAGTTCTTCCCATCATTCTATTGCTTGCATATGTTCATAAATTTTAAAAGTTCTCTCTTAAATTACAAATAGTACTGTGTTTTAAGGACAGCTTATGGGGAAAATGACTTTCCAGCCAGGGAAATTTTTAGCACTTGACCGAGATCCAACAAGTGAAGACTTCACAACAGATTGCCATGGCCCTGCTAAATCTGAGGCTAAATTATGCAGAGTTAGTAAATCATCTTGTGAATTTTTAAAAAACACCATTCTCATTAGCATTTGTAGTTTGATAATTAGCAGCACATTCTTTCTCAGGAGTTACAGGTCTGGCTCATATGAGAGTGATAAATGGATCTGGAGGTTATTTTGTTGAGTTTTCTGGTCCCAAACTTTGCTTGTTACTTCATGTCAGGCAGTGATTTTATATTGCCTGTTACATGTATATGCAAGGGAGATGCATCCCTATCAAATATAATGGTTTATTCCTGAGCACGTGATTAATATGTTCCTAGTACGCATGTGTACATTCCTTTTCTTTGATCCTTCCTTCTTCTTCAGCTTCTGCAAGACCTGTTTTTTATAGCCAAGATGTGATTATTGAGAATTTATTGTTTTTGTACCGAAATAAATATTTTCTACTTTAGTATTTTAAACTGCGGTTTCTTTTTATAATGTCAGAGTTCCAGGGAAAGATCTATTTCGCCTCTGATGAGAGTAATTCTTATCTGACACTTCAAATGAGAATCTTACCAGGGATTCCTTATGAATATATGTCAACCACAGATTAACAGAGTTGGAAGGGACCTTGTAGGTCATCTAGTCCAACCCCCACCCAAGTGGGAGACCCTATGCCATTTTTGACAAATGCCAGTCCAATCTCTTCTTGAAAGCCTCCAGTGATGAAGCTCCCACAACTTCCGAAGGCAACTTCTGTTCCATGGGTTGATGGTTCTCACAAATTGTTATCCAAACTCTTCTTAAAAACTTCCAGTGTTGGAGCATTCACAACTACAGAAGAGTGTCAGAAGTATTGATGGTTTAAGGGAGTTGTGAATGTCTATTTAAAAAAATGAATGGAAGTTTAGATCTCTCTGTGTATCTTTTATATTAAACTGATCGTACACAGTTTTCAATTATGAACTACAACAATCTAAGTGACCCCTAGATGGTGGCAAAGAGCTACAGCACAGAAAGTTCTAATTTTCTGTTGCCATCTAGTGATCGTCTGGATTGTTGCAGGCCAGATCTGGTGAACTGCATTGTAAATACCATGCCTATGTCATGCTCACCCACTGGGGAAACCTCTCTGCAGATGTACATTTGCAATAATCTTTCTGAAGCAGAACACTTTTGAAGCTGGCTCTCTAAACCCAATCTGTCAGTTTTAGTTTTCCTATGGCTGAATTGCTCAATGGGAGATGACCCCACACTAGCAAATCTGAGTGAATTACCTTAAATATTTAACCTCTTAGATAGTTCTTTACTGAAAACACATTTGTGAAGTTAGCATGAACGGGATTTGTCTTTACTTTTAAAAAACTCAACAAAGCAGTGGGAAATATTTGTAACTGAAAATCCATCCTTCAGCCTATAATTTTGAGCCTCGAGGATCAAATTCAGTCACATCCAAAATTTGATTGCAGGTCAAATATATTTCTGCCTACAGAGATTATTAATATATTTGTAGTAATAAATCCGGCATGGGTATCCTGAAGTCTCAAAGTTCGGTTAGACTTTATATAGCTTCCAAAAGAGCTTTTGAGCACAATTGCTACAAGTTGCATGATTTCCTACCATTGTCAAGACACACAATAATTGTTTGATAAGCCTTTTCCCAAAGTTAAGCTTGTCATCCTGGCCATTAAAAGCTGCACAAATTTTTAGCACAAATGCACATATTTTCTAGGCCCAAAATTTCAAGTCTGGTGGCATAAGGTATTCTGTTGCGAATGGAGGAGTGTAGTGCTCATCTCGTGAAATATCTCTGGACATTCTCAATTGTATTAATGTCCGAATGTAGTGTGGATTCCAGACGGATGAGCTGTATTCGAGAATTGGTCTGGCAAATGTTTTATATGCTCTAATTAGAAGTACAATGTTATCAGAGAAGAAGCTACGCAAGATTAGATTAACCACTCTTAATGCCTTCTTAGCAATGCTGTTGCAGTGGGCTCTGGCATGTAGATCATTAGAGATGAGTACTCCAAGGTCCTTTACTGAGTGAGGATCATCAGCAAGGTCGTGATCATCTAGTTTGTATTTTGTGTTCTGATTATTTTTGCCAATGTGTAAGGCTGAGCATTTGTTGATTGAGATTTGAAGTTGCCACTTGTTTGACCATTCTGATACATGGTCAAGGTCTTTTTGAAGGGTAGTAGTATTGTCGGTGGTGTTGAATAGTTTTACATCATCTGCGAAGAGGACGCAGTTGCTTTTTATATTATCACAAAGGTTATTTATGTAAAGAATAAAGAGAGTTGGTCCTAGAACGCTGCCTTGGGGAACACCACTGTTAACAGGTACAGGGTTTGATAAAGTGCTTCCTATTTTGACCACTTGTTGCCTGTTTGACAGGAACACAGGAATTCTATTCTCAGATCTAGAAAATCATCTTTTACTCTATTCATAAAAGAATAAAGTGAAAGGTGAAGTACCATTAAACAGAGTAAAACTGCAAATCCTTTAAAACCCAATAAACCCTTTAAAATTCCTAGACTGATCTATGGTTGCCAACCACAGCTTTATAGGAGCTCATTTGGTTGCAGTACTTGTAAAAGAACTACATCTTTGTTCATTTTCTTCAAACTCTGGAAATTATCTTCCATTATTCCTGTTTTTCAACCTTTATTATCCATTTAGTTTTTTCCCCCCTGAACACATCTACCTTTTAGAGTGCACTCTGTCTAATAGGCTATCCTATTTAAAGTGCAATTCAATACACAGTAATGTGTTACAGGTTTAATAAAGGGAAGACTGTGCTAATGTTAATATATTGTGTCTACAACAGCAATCCTTATGGGGAACTGACTCAGTGGAAGAAACTAGATTAGTACATCTCCTGTTTTAGCTGTTCTCGAATGGAGCCAGTCAACGCCATTCGAGTGATAGCATTAAAATGGCATTAAAGGGGCATGCTTAATGCTTTTCCTTTAAGTAGGAAAGGATCCTCCATGTGTGATGATTTAACTTGGTAATCTTTATATTAACTGGGTAAAGTAAGGCAAATTGAATTGAACTTTAATTAGTAATGGTGGGTTCAGATTTAGTGAAAATGAGTTGAGTTACTTTTAACATTTGGCTTGAGTTGCTTTTAAAATTAACTTGCCTTACTTTTAGCATCTCAAAATGACTTTTTGAGAACACAAAAGGAATAGGGCATATGCGAGGTGTGTATGTGTAACTTTAAGTCAGTCTTTATTCTGAGTAACTCTTTGTACTAGCCCTTGCAATTTTCATGGCAAGATTTTGAAAGCGGTTTGCCATTGTCTTCTTCTTAGGTCTATGAGAAAGTGATCGGCCCAAGGTCAACCTTTGTCCCTAAGGTAGGACTAGAATTCATGGTCTCCAACCAGGTGCCGTGACCACTGCATCAAACTTGCTCTCTTATCTCGGTACATAATCAGACATCTGATTATTTTCCCAATAATTCTGTTACTTCATTCTAGTAACTAACTCTTAGAGCATATTCTTTTGGTTTGTTTCATTTGTCAATGAAAGATTGATTACAGAAATCATCCATTAGCGCTCTTTTCATAAGAAAGAGATAAAAGAATATATATGGAAAATATTTCTATAATTAAATTATTAACATGCTTTTAGAAGTCTCATTTTTGTAGCAATTAGGTTTTTTTAAACAATATATAAATTAATCTGCTTTTGCGGGGCGCCTGAAACGTGTATGTGGAGTTGCTTATCAAAAGATAAACCAACCTAGAAACAATATCAAACTACTCTAATGGCACGGAGCACATGTCTGTTTTAATTTTACCTTCTTGAAGCTTCGTGAGGAATTTTTTTTTTAACATCAGTAAACATCTGAATTATGTAATTGCACATTATAATTACCAATTACATGTATTTTCAGTAATTACATAATTTGATGCAATTACATTAATTATGCTAACAAAGCAGCATCTAAAGAAGTGTGGAAAAACAAGATCATCCCCACAAATTGGAAGGAATAAATTGCTCTTCAGCATACAGGAGAAAAACTAAGCCATACACAATTAGCATTAAAAGAAAAAACCCCACCAGTCAGACTGATTGTGTTTTGTCACTGTTTGGTGTGAAGTTAGAAAAACATCCCTTCCCACACCCAAAATAATGCGGTTGGCATTGTGCCTAAGATTTTTACTAAAATAAGTAAGTAAAACTGAAGAATAGAATAAATTTAGTGCATTAAAGGCAAAACCAAAGTCAGCATGGTATTACCTTTTTTTGCTATAGTCTCTATAGATTGATATAGAAATATAGGAAGCAATAGCAATGGCACTTTAACAGAATAACCGAGTTGGCAGGGACAATGTAGGTCATCTAGTCCAACCCCCCACCCAAGCAGGAGACATACACCATTTCTAACAGCTGGCAGTCCAGTCTCTTCTTAAAATCTTCCAGTGAGGAAGCTCCCACAACTTCCGAAGGCACCTTCTCGTTGGTCGATTGTTCTCACTGTCGGAAAATTTCTCCTTATTTCCAAGGTGAATCTCTCCTTGATCAGTTTCCATCCATTATTCCATGGATGGCCTTCGGGTGCTTTGGATTTAGACTTATATACTGCCATATAGTGTTTTACAGCACTCTGGATGGTTTGCAACGTTAGCGTATTGCCCCCAACAATACCGAGCTCAGAAGGACGGAAGGCTGAGTTTGTTGTGTGCATAAGCGCACCATCGTGCCTACCGTCCCTGTCCTACTGTCCTATTGTCCAAATTTACCTATGCCTACTTTGCTTTTGTTTATGTTTATACCATACCTGTTATCTTGTACACATTTTGGCAAATAAAAAAATAAAAAAAATAAATCTTAAATGCCTTATGAAATGGCATTCGGAAATTTGCCGTCTATTTGTGGCAGATGAACTAGAAGAGGTTGATCCATCAGCTAGGGGCAGAATGAAATTGCCCAATCATCAGAAATGGTGATTGGCCCCAAATCACCCAACCAGGTTTCATGCCTAAGGCGAGACTAGAACTCACAGGCTAGAACTCCTGGTTTCGAGGCCTGCCCCTTCACCACTACACCAAACTGGCTCTCATTCTAGAAGATTAACTCTATCAACGAAGAATGTTCTTTCTGCGCCAACTCAGGAAGCTCAAACTGCCCAAGGAGTTGCTGATACAGTTCTACAGAGGAATCATTGAGTCTGTCATCTGCACCTCTATAACTGTCTGGTTTGGTTCTGCAACCCAACAAGACAGACACAGACTTCAGAGGATAATTAGAACTGCAGAAAAAACAATTGCTGCCAACCTGCCTTCCATTGAGGACCTGTATACTGCATGAGTCAAAAAGAGGGCCGTGAAAATATTTACTGACCCCTCGCATCCTGGACATAAATTGTTTCAACTCCTACTCTCAAAACGATGCTATAGAGCACTGCACACCAAGACAACTAGACACAAGAACAGTTTTTCCCCGAACGCCATCACTCTGCTAAACAAATAATTCCCTCACCACTGTCAAACTATTCACCAGGCTGCATTACTATTACTATTAGTTTTTCTCATCGTTCCTATCACCCATCTCCTCCCACTTATGACTGTATGACTGTAACTCGCTGCTTGTATCCTTACGATTTATATTAATATTGATTGTTTCCTGATTGCTTACTTGAACCCTATGACAACCATTCTTGACAAATGTATCTTTTCTTTTATATACACTGAGAGCATATGCACCAAAGAAAAATTCCTTGTGTGTCCAATCACACTTGGCCAATAAAGAATTCTATTCTATTCTAATTCTAATTCTTTTAAGAAAGGTTGGTTAAAATTGAAGAACTAGATTTCTCCTTTTCAGATATGGGACAGGATTAGAGTTATGGGGTTCATTCCAGTTCAGATCTAATTGTGAGGTGGGGAGGCAGACAAATCTGCAACCCTTCGGCCAACAGATTGCCCATTTAACAAATTTATTTATTTATTGTTCAAATTTATAAGCTGCCCAACTCCCAAACTTAGTTTAGATTTAATATTTGGCTACGTATGTGTCATCCAATCCAAAACTCAAATGAAGTTACCATCTCCATTTCCCATAAAGAACATCCATCTCTCTCTGCCCCTATGAGCTGTGAAAAGAACTGGATGATTTCTCTCTTTATTATTAATAATGCTGACTTTTGCTCAGTATTTTTTTTATGCTTTACAAAAACTGACACCCAGCCTGCCTTGAAGTAATGAAAGCACTTAAATTAAGCTTGGGTTCGCTGCCATTTTTTTTCCTTTCCCCCTAAGTGGGTCAGTGCCTGAGGTGAACTAATTATGAAACTGTCTTTGGAAAGAGTTGAAGCATGTCTCCGGAAGATTCTGGAAGCTTCTACACCATGTACAGCCATTATTCCCAGGTGAATTATACTTCCAGTTCTCCTGTCAAAATTCATTTTCTTAACTATATATCCATGCCCACTCCCAGTTCTCTGTGGTTAATTACACAGTGAGTGGAAAGAAATCCAGATAGACTTCACATACTTTAATTGCTTGGATGGTTGCCCTTCAATATTGTCTTGAAATTTTATTTTAGGGGGAAATTCAAGGACGGTTGTGGATCATGGGCTTACCAGGCTCACCAGGATGTGAGGTGTTTTCTTCCCCAAGCCAGCCTTGGCCTGGTGTCACAACTGCATCCATTGCTGGGTAACATTGATGAAGCCAAAGATCATATATTTTATAAAGTGTGTGTGTGTGTGTGTGTGTGTGTGTGTGTGTGTGCAAATGAAAGTGTGAGCAACAAAAGAGACACAGTTCTGTTGTTTTAAATCAGCATGGATATTTTCTTACAGAATACCAAATAATAGATTTGGAAGAATAGAATAGAATAGAATAGAATAGAATAGAATAGAATAGAATAGAATAGAATAGAATAGAATAGAATAGAATATGGACAGCTAATTGATCATGAGGAAGATGCCTTAGTTTAGTCAAACCTGGGTTATTATAAAGCATGCATAGATATATTCAGAATGAGCTCTTACAAATGACTTTCCTAGACTCATTCGTTTGTTCCAGCTTCTTTTTTCTTTTCTGTGTTCCACTAAAAATGTTGCTTCTCTGCTTCAGGTCTTGTGCTGTTTAATCTTAAGATATTTACATGGCAACCTTCTCCAAGTCTTCTAGTTTATTAATAGTTGAGATTTGGAAGCTGCTCTCTTCTTCTGAGATATTCCTGGCTGGAACTACAGCAGAAGGAGATTTCCCATGGACTTCTTTCAACATGTTCTCACTCCCAATTCAGGCTGCAGCTGTAGGATTCTCTGGCAAAGTCTGATCCTACTTTGCTTTTGAGTTGGCTAGGAGAGACTGAGGTCCACTTCAACCTGAAAACCTCCACCACAGATCAGTTGTTTTTTTGCCAACAATATCTTGCTTGCAGAAGACTTATAAATTGGCCCGCAGTTTTATTTAAATCTCTGGTCCTACCGCTCATGCCTTCAGTCCTGTCCACTGTAAACATTTCTCACAAGGCTCTTGATAAAGTACCTAATCCCTTTTCCATAAGAGAACCAAGCTATGATACTATAGAGCAGTGTTTCCCAACCTTGGCAAGTTGAAGATGTCTGGACTTCAACTCCCAGAATTCCCCAGCCAGCGAATGCTGGCTGGGGATTTCTGGGAGTTGAAGTCCAGACATCTTCAACTTGCCAAGGTTGGGAAACACTGCTATAGAGCTTCCCACATAGCTTTCTTTAAAATACACTGCTATGCCTCAAAATATGCCAAGTTCTGCTAATTTGTCTAGTAAAGGATGGCAGATGGCGAGGGATTTGGTTCACCATTGTTATTTGTGCCGTGACAGAATCTGTTTTTGTGAACTGCAGCATTTTGAATGAAAATATATCCACTCCAGTTCTCACTCGAGGCC
>JALIGW010000077.1:2205851-2229808 GCA_023053685.1 Diadophis punctatus similis
CATTCATTCATTTATTTATTTATTTATTTATTTATTTATTTATTTATTTATTTATTTATTTATTTATTTATTTATTTATTTATTTATTTAAATTTCTATGCCGCCCAACTCCCGGGGGACTCTGGGCGGCTAACAGCAGGCATTTCTCTCTCTGGGTACAATGAGATTATATCTGCTGAATAAAACTCTGCATTGGTGACAGGAAGGGCATCCGGCCAGTAAACACTCAACTTCATTCAGTTGCCCAGACTCCACCCCGCAAGGGATTTTGTGATCATTAAAAGAAGATGATAACAATAACAATCTGAGAAGCAAAAGCCCATCTAAAGACTTCCCTGTAGGGGGAAAAAGTCACTAGGAAACATTACCCACCCTTGATGTTTAAAAATTATGTGCTGTGTTTCTTTTGGTTATGAGAGCTTTCCCCTCCCTTCAATTCAAGAGGAGAGACCTTTATTGGCATTAGAACGTATCCTCTTTCTGGCCCTGTTAGAGCTCATGTTGATGGTGCAGAGTATTTTTTACACCCTATCGGTTTTCATCTCAAAAAACACACTTAAACTGAGGACTGGGCATTGCACAAGCTTACTTATGCACTTAGGGAATGACAGGTAACTGACAGGGCTTTACTTACCACTGGGGACGTTTTTTTTCCTTTTAGTTCCTAATTGTTCAGACAATGGGAAGAGGATCTGTTTCAGGCATGTTGTATATCCTCTCACTAGCAGGAAAATAATGGAATGATAACAATGGTAACAAAAAGACCTTGTCAACACATGCAAAGGATTCAGCACACAATGGGCCTAAATTTGCCTTGCCTGATGAAGTTTCTCTCTTGCAAGAGATAATAGCTGTCCATGGTCCTGAAAACAGAGACTAATATCTCAGCAACAATATCATTTTGAAACAAGAGAATAATAGATGCTCTGATTGTCAAAAGAGAAGTAGACCCAGGACATCAAATCAGAATTAAGGATGAGTGAGACACTTCTGACAATTTCTGCTAGCTTTATACATGATCTTTTTATTGTCTCAAACGTTAAGCTTTATCTAATTGTAATCTCAGAAATTGCCTCAATATTTTTGTTTTTGGTCAAACTCATTACCTTGTCAAAACAATGTTCAATCTCTCTCTCTCTCTCTCTCTCTCTCTCTCTCTCTCTCTCTCTCTCTCTCTCTCTCTCTCTCTCTCTCTCTCTCTCTCTCTCTCTCTCTCTCTCCTCTTATGTCTGTCTGTCTGTCTGTCTGTTATCATCTATCTATCTATCTATCTATATCTATCTATCTATCTATCTATCTATCTATCTATCTATCTATCTATCTATCTATCTATCTATCTATCTATCTATCTATCTATCTATCTATCTATCTATCTATCTATCTATCTCATCACTATGCTGTACAACTTCACAAATGAAATCCATAAGATGGGTTCTCTTAATTGATTTCATCAAAGACAACACAGAGACCTGAAGAAGTTGAACGGTTATCCAGTGAATTGTGGCAAAACTTTCATAGGCTGAAGACTAGTTCATTGGCATATTTGTCATTCTTATACCTTTGCATAACACAGGGCAGTATTATACCTTTGCATAATACATCCAACTGATTCTTGGATGTACTGCATAAGTTCTGAACTCCAGAATATTTTAACTTTACAATCCAACTAACAGAGTGCCAAAAGGGAGAAGAAAAAGAGCTTTGGCAATTATGTTCTTGTCACTTTTACTGGTGTAGGATCCAAATATTTATGAAGGAAATATGCCATCTAATTGGGCTAATGACCAGCATTTGCATTCTCCTGAGTTGAAATTTTTGGAATGCAGTGGAACATGAAGTTTAAGACTCAATATCTTGGCAATGGGTAGATACTTTGTTCTCCTCTCAACTCTTGTATCAGACTGATTCAGTTTTCCAAGTAATTTTTAAAATAGAACAGGATGTAAGTCTGTTTATTTGGGAAGTAAATTCTAGGTTTTGGTGGCTTGTTGAAAATGCTAGATACCGTGTTCTGAGATACTTCAGTGGGAAGAACTAGAATAGATGGAAACTGAAAGAAAAGAAGAATTGGATATGATGAACGGTTGCAGGAACTGGGCATGGCTAGTCTAGTGAAGAGAAGGACCAGGGGAGACATGATAGCAGTGTTCCAATATTTGAGGGGCTGCCAGAGAGAGGAGGGAGTCAAGCTATTTTCCAAGGAACCTGAAGGCCAGACAAGGAATAATGGATGGAAACTGAACAAGGAGAGATTCAACCTGGATACAAGGAGAAATTTTCTGACAGTGAGGGCAATCAACCAATGGAACAGCTTGCCTTCAGCTTGCCTTCAGATATTCATCGCTGGAAGCTTTCAAGAAGAGATTAGACTGCCATCTGTCAGAAATGGTGTAGGGACTGCTTGGGTGGGGGGTTGGACTAGATGACCTACAAGGTCCACTTCCAACTCTGTTAATCTGTATCTGGATGGCTATTCTCCTTTTTTTTTAAATTACTAGTACTAGGAGCAGGTGGACTAAATGGTTGCTGCAATTTTATTCAGCTCTAATACAATAGTTGTTGACTTACACCCATTCATTTAGTAACCGCTTGACGTTACAATGGCAATGAAAAAAGCGACTTGTGACCATTTTTCACACTTACAACTGCTTCAGAATCCCCATGGGCATGTGACCAAAATTCAGACATTTGGTAATCGACTCATATTTATGATGAGTGCAGTGCCCCAGGGTCATGGGATCACCTTTTACAAACTTCAGACAAGCAAAGTCAATGGGGAAGCCAGAGTCACTTAACAACTATGGCAAGAAAGGTTATAACATGGGGCAAAGTTCACTTAACCAGCTGTCTTGCTTAGCAACAGAAACGTTGCGGCGAATCGTGGTTGTAAGTCAAGGATTACCTGTAAACTGTTCTTCAAGTTTAATCAGATGGAAGAATTCGAAAAGACAAATGATTGGGTAAATTAGCTTAAGGGAGTTTATTTTATTTTATTTATTTTGTGACATTTATATACCACTTCTCAGTGCAAGCACTCTCTAAGCGGTTTACACCAGTAAGCAATGTATATTTACATTGCCCCCAACAATCTGGGTCCTCATTTTACCTACCTCGGAAGGATGGAAGGCTGAGTCAACCCTGAGCCGGTGAGATTTGAACCGCTGACCTGCAGATCAGTGTCAGCTAAAGTGGCCTGCAGTACCTGCCTCTAAGAATTAAGGAAGGAAAGAGGGTGGGAGAGGAGAGAGGGAGAGGGAGAGAGAGATGGAAAGAAATCAGAACTCTGTAGGTAGGCAACAAGCTTTGTCTCTCTATGGAGCTTGAGGTATGTCACAGCTGACTTTGTTGACCCATGAATGGTGGACATTATAGTTTGGCTCTTTGTTTTTAAAACTCTGCATAACAACTTCAGTTTCCATGGCAGTCGTGAATCTGAATGAAACATCTCAGCCAAGGGACACAGAGCTTAATAGTCTGCATGTTAGCTTTGGAAAGCTTTGGGGTAGAACATCAAATAACTGGCCTTCTGTCCCAGAAATATCAACTGCCAAGTGGATATTTCTCATTGTTGTCACAGACGTCTATAAATATGGGATAGGTTGTGTGTGTTTTAATTGTTTCTTACATGCATATTATCTTAGCTTTCTGGAACTGGAATCATGGCACACATGGATTGCTGTGCAGCCCAGAAGTTGATGCCATCAGTTGGGGAAAAAAATCTGGTGCCACAGCTGTTTCCAGGGAGTATGATAAGAACAGATGCCAGGAGAGCCATAGCTGGAGATGGAAATTCTTTTGTGTAAAATTGTCACAGCTGTGCCTCTGCCATCGATGGCTTCTTTCCTTATCTTTACTCTCACTGATGATGTGTTACTGAATATCATTTCTCTGGGATAGGAGCCCTGGGAAAAAATCTATTGGGCTCAAGTTCTACTTACAGGCTTCAAAGAAGCATTGCAATACCCGTTATAGGAAGCAGTTCTGGATTTGATGGCTTTTTGAACTGTTTCATCTGGGGTTATGTTTGCTTTCTTGACTCATGTTTGTCTCTCTTGGCAATTCTTCTAAGTTCTACCTTATCTCTGCCTTGAACGTGGCATCTCCTGAGGTTTGATACTGCCAAGAACAACCTCTCTATATTTATCGTTCAAATTCTATGAATGGCTTACCTGAGTGATGACAATTACTGGGATGCAGGAATTGGTCTGCTGTATCAGATAAATGTGACCCAGTTCATAGTTCTGATTCCAGTAAATATCAGTTGGAAGCTCATAAACAGCATATGAAGGACAAATGTTTTTTATAGGTTATATTTCCATGGGTTTTTTTTTTCCTGACATTGCTTCTGATTCTTTGCAACATCATTTCAACCAGTCATATATCACATCTACTATGCTACAGCATCTTTCAGTTGAACGAATTCTACCAGTTGTAGATACAGTAATAAATAGATCCATCCATGGAGAGTCAGCAGCTCAAATATTAGACCATCGGAGAAATTACTGACTCTTAATTTAGAACATAGACTCTGGACACAGACTTCAGAGGATAATTAGAACTGCAGAAAAAACAATTACTACCAACCTGCCTTCCATTGAGGACCTGTATACTGCACGAGTCAAAAAGAGGACCGTGAAAATATTTACTGACCCCTCGCATCCTGGACATAAATTGTTTCAACTCCTACCCTCAAAACGACCCTATAGAGCACTGCACACCAGAACTAGACACAAGAACAGATTTTTCCCGAATGCCGTCACTCTGCTAAACAAATAATTCCCTTACCACTGTCAAACTATTCACTAAGTCTGCATTACTATTACTATTAATTTTCTCATTGTTCCTATCACCCATCTTCTCCCACTTATGACTGTATGACTGTAACTTGTTGCTTGTATCCTTACGATTTATGTTGATTGCTTCCTAGTATGATTTGATTGTTTATTTGTACCCTATGGCTATCATTAAGTGTTGTACCTTATGGCTCTTGAATGTATCTTTTCTTTTTATGTATATTGAGAGCATATGCACCAAAGACAAATTCCTTGTGTGTCCAATCACACTTGGCCAATAAAGAATTCTAATCTAATCTAATCAACGAAGCATCCTATTACAGAAGTTTGGCCAAGTCTCAACTTTTCCCAGGGATTGCTACCAGGTCTAATGTGGCTGGTGTCTCAGGATATTATCTGAACATCCATCACTAAATCTTGGGGCTTTGTGTAGATAACCTTGAAAGTAATCGAGGGACCAACAGCAACTGCCCATGGATATTAATCTTTTGTTTGCTACATGTGCAGTCAAATGTTCAGCCACACATTTTTCAAGAAATACTGCAACAATGACGGAAAGTAATTATGCATGAATGAAGGTTGTAATGAACCGAATTTTCTCCTTCCTCACTGTTGCTTCCCTTCCCCCTCGATTTTCCATTGTGCGTTCATGCTCGGAGGAGACGTCCTGGAATGTGGGGTTTTATTTGAGTCTGATGGAGACATTAATATCCCTTGACGTCTGATAGATTCTACTGTTTTATTCATTCTGTTGGCCACGTTGTGTGTGGTCTGACAGGGGTGCGCTTATTAAGCTAGGGGTTATCCATTTTCCAACCAGGCAAAACTTTTTTTCTAAAAGCTGAAAAACAAGTTGGTGAGTACCCAAAGGGCAATGTGTCCTATTATAAACTGCATCTATCTTTCGAAGTCCTTTTTATTTTTCTTTCCCTTTTTTTTCATTGGAAGGAGGAGGAGGATAGGATGATGATGATGATGATGATGATGATGATGAAGAAGAAGAAGAAGAAGAAGAAGAAGAAGAAGAAGAAGAAGAAGAAGAAGAAGAAGAAGAAGAAGAAGATGATGATGACAATGAGGATGAGGATGAGGATGAGGATGATGAGGAGGAGGATGTATAATTCAGATACTCTGTGGATCTGGAGAGCCCTATTTTTAATTTCCCACAATGGCAAAATGCTTCGTAGCTGTTCCCCGCCTGGTGTTGATAAAGGAGCATCTCCATCAGATGTCATGTCAAGGGTTCCTCTCAATTCTCAAGCTATCCCTATTTGGAAATATGTAGAAAAAAAGAGTGTGCTCTGAAATCCCATAAACCAGGTGGATAGCGTTGGTGATATGCCTGAATCTTCGACTCACCTCATGGTTAGAAAAGCCAGAAAATGTTATTGAGAATGAGAAAGAAAATGTCAGAGAGAGGATGCAAAAGCTGGAGGACGCTGCAAAAAAAAGATTATGAATCCAACTCCTCTAAATTCTACATCAAGACAGTGTCAACTGTCCAGTTGGCAAAACCAGAAAAAAGAAACTCCTGGGACATTAGTTTACCAAGAGTATAAAACTTTACTGAATAAACCACATTGGCACAGAAGACGTGAAACCAGCTTTGGGTTAATTTCCCCCTTTTCCCTAGGGGCCACCCACAGTCCAATACATCCACCAATCACTTCTGTTCATTTTGTTATGGGAAACAGCCAGCCACATCTGCTCGGTGTGTCCTTGAGAAGCCTACGGATGCTTTAATACCATTCTCCCACCCTTGCATCCCATCCACCCCTCTCCCTGTTATTGTCAACCTGCAGGTGAAGCAAAATGTAGGTGAAAGTACGAGTCAGTCTTGCAAGACAGGATGGCTCATTGGGTCCTCAGCCCTGATGGATCCACAGCTTAACTCACATGCAAAACGGACACCCTATGGTCTTCATGATACCTTCTGGCATTTACAGACATGGATAGGGATTCCATTGGACTGACTCCCATGTGGTGCCTCTTGGGAATATCTTCCCAAGAGATATTGGGAATACCTCTGTGGCTGTGACATAGCGATGGGCAGTGGTGAAATCTACTTACCTTCCCTACTGGTTTGGAAGCGTGTGCTTTGCACGCGCTCACTCACTTCAATCGCACGTGCACCACCTTCGTGCATGCTTTTTCACCCTCTGCGCATGCGTAGAAGGCTTTGCACATGCGCAGAGGGTTAAAAAAAAGAAAATGGCTATGTCTGGGCAGGTGGGCGGAGCCTCGCGCTGCTGCCGCTGCTGCCGCTCCCGATTCTCCGAGCCACCGGCAGCCGCCGCTATTGGTACGCCCAAACTGGGCTGAACCGGTAGCATTTCACCCCAGGCGATGGGCAAAACTATGCACGTAATTTTGCATGTTAGACCCAGAGTGCCAACTGGAATATTGTTACCACTTTCATACTTCATCAAGTACAGCTTATTCCACAATTAAATAAAACCACACAAAATGCATTTGGGATGAATAGTAATTGCTTGCTAAAAATGGTCAGATTAGATGCTGTATAAAAAGTTGTTTATTTAAAAAAAAAGATTGTGTGTAACTGTGTGTTTGTCTCACTCACACTCTTGCTCTATGTGCGTATATATACGTGTGTCTGTATAAGTGTATTTGTTTGGAGACAAATTTATGAAAAACTTGCTTTAAAAAAACACACAAATGCAAAAAACAGGAAAGACCGTATTCAAGACAAGAAAAATTAGAAACCGAAAGAAATAAAGAGAGAAAGATTCATCTATTCTTATTCTGGAGGGTAACAGGATTGAACAATGATAAATAAAAACATCATCCTAGAGTTTATTTTTAATTGACAACCTCTCAAAAACGAAATGAGTGTACATACTCAATTTCTTCCTCTAAATTATGAAACTCTAATGTCTCTCCCTCTCTCTTGTAGACTGTTTAATGAAATTATTGTAAAAATAATGTAGCACTACAGTAATTAATTAGCTGCCTTATATATTTCTAGTGAGGGCAGAGTGACACAGATTCATGGCAATTATAATCAAGTTTTAATTTTCCATTACCACTAATTAATGTTGACTATTCGTGTTTCATTAATGCTGTTTCTGCTGACATGAAGATTTCGTGAAAACTCGGGAGTGATTTGAAGTTAAACCTCTCCACTCAGGTGGAAAATGCCTTGCAAGCAGCTGATATTTGGAAAATATTCCATTTTTTTAAAAAAAGAAGGGGTTACCATGAAGATGCCTGGAAAAAAAAGTGAAAAGTCATTGTCCTTTCCTAGCAGAACTCCAGAATAATTTGTTACAGTGTCACGTCAACCTTCACTTTTATCAATGACAGGATCTAATCAAAATTGTTAGATTTATTCTATGAAAGCTTATGTTCGAGTAAACTTCTTACATCTTTGGTTTGCCACAAGATGTTTTAAATGGAGTTGATATACTGAAACTGTCAGGCCTGGAAGCCATTTTGGGGGCCTTGGATCTTCAGGCCTGTCACATTTAGTGCTGTGGGAAACTGGGAGGGGGGATTGTATGGAGCTGGGGAGATATGTAGTCAAAATAACATTCCTTTCTCCGCCCACCCCACCCCTCCCAGAAGTCCCCACTTCTGGCTGGTCTCGCCCACCCCGCCACACCCCTCCTAGGAGTCCCCACGCGGCCCATTTTGGATGCAAGTAAGTGCAGGGCGCGCGCGGAAGCTCTGGGAGGATGAAAAATAGGCCTACCGGAAGTTCAGAAGGCCGGAAACGGGCCTGTTTCTGGCCTCCAGAGGGCCTCCGGAGGCTTGAGAAAAGCCTCCGGAGCCTGGGTAGGGCAACCCCCCCCACGCACACACACACACTGTGGTGCAGGAGGTCGACTAGGCCACACCCACCATGGTCACACCCAGCCAGCAACCGGGCAGAGAATCCCTTGCTAAAAATTTTGAAGCCCACCCCTGGGAAGAGGGGAGAGGGAGGGGCAGACAGGCAGTCAAATAGATGGTAGATAGATGGTAGATAGATACATATAATTTTTTTGAAGAAAACATATGTGGACTATTTAGTGCCCAATGGATCCCTTCCCTTCTCTTCCATGATCTTTTATGCTATTTCTAATTTCCAATTCTGAAAATTAAACTTGTAAATATAGAAAGTCAAAAAAATAAATAAATAAAAGCACTGAACTCTTGGAGTCTGGAATGTCTCAATTGGGATGTCTACTATATTTCTCTGCCTCTGGGAATAAAAGTATCCTTAACATACAGGAATAGTGGTAGCTCTTCCAAACACATGGCCATGCTAGACCAAAAGTGGTGATGGTAGTAGAAGCTCTTGTAACCCATGCTGCCATTCAACCACATCCCAGCCTATTCTGTAGCCCTTGCGTTAGCGTTATGGAATGGCCTGGTTGCAAAATGTTTGAAAGTTTAAGCAAGAAAGAAGTTACTGCTGCAATGAAAAACAGCTCCCAAATTTGCGTAATCCCAAATGAAATCTGGGGAATGTCATTGATAGTGCATCCCAGTAATCCAGTAATATATTGCTAAACAGCTGAAATCATCATTGCTTCCTAGAAACAAATGCTGTGTGTCGTTGTGTCTGTGTGTGCGTGCGTGTGTGTTTGTGTGTGTCCTGAGCCTCTCTTTTGCTTTCTCAGCCAAATTGGTTCTCTGATTGTCATATTTTTTGTTGAGCTGATGAACCAAGTTAACACATTGTGCTGCAAACATTATTAATGCACCCACAACTACTGAAAACGTGCATTGGTCAGTTCATGAGGTCAGGGTTTCAGAAGCACTTCAGTTAATGATCTTCAGTGCCTCTCTAGCTCCTCTCGGTACACAAGTTTCTGCAAAGCACAATTAAATGCAACATTTGAACTCCGTTCCAATGATCCTAATTATATATTTTCAAAAGAAAAAAAATGCATATTATACGCATATTATACACACACGCACAAACACACAGTAAAAATGTATAGATGTACATGATACACAGATAGAGATGATATCATAGCTATAGATGATATACTGTAGATGTAACTATAGATATAACTAAAGATATAGATGCAGATGTAGATATAGATATATATTTATGAGCCGTGGTGGCGCAGTGGTTAGAGTGCAGTACTGCAGGCTACTTCTGCTGACTGCCGGCTGCCTGCAATTTGGCAGATCAAATCTCAGCAGGCTCAATGTTGACTCAGCCTTCCATCCTTCCGAGGTGGGACCCAAATTGTTGGGGCCAATATGCTGACTCTGTAAACCGCTTAGAGAGGGCTGTAAAGCACTGTGAAGCGGTATATAACTCTAAGTGCTATTGCTATTTACTGCAGAAGGGGGGGGGGAAACAGTTGCCAATACTGGCAAATAAATATGCTGAAACTAAGAAGCAGGGTTGTGCAATGGTTAAAGTGGTAATCTAAAACAAGAGACTTGAAGACTCGGTGTCCATGACTGAAGCTTTCAGGAAGTGTTCAGATCACTCACTCTTTGTCCAATCTACTTCACAAGTTTATCGATAGGAGGCAAAATTGGAGAAGGTGTATGATATGCCCAAGCACTTGAAGAAAGCTAGAATATAAATGTAACCATTAAAACCAAACATTCTAATACTGTTATAATACCGCATTTTTCGGAGTATAAGACACACTGGAGTATAAGATGCACCTTAGTTTTGGGGAAGGAAAATAGGGGGAAAAATCTACCTACCAGGTATTCATCTGGCTAGCCTCCTTAGTCTGTTCAGCTTCAGCACATTATTTTATCCTCTGGTTAGGGCTGAAAAAGCCTTTTTCAGAGGGAGTAGGAATGAAAACAAGCCTGCAAAGACTTAGGGCAGGAAAAACTGCTTTGGAGGGAGGAGGAATAAAAATAAATGCAGCAAGCCAGGAAGATCGTTAGCACCGTGTTAGGGCTGAAAAGCACCGCTTTTTTAGAGGGAGTAGGAATGAAAACAAACCTGCAAAGACTTAGGGCTGGAAAAAACCTTCTTCAGAGGGAATAGGAAGCCCGGAAGATCGTTAGCACCTCGTTAGGGCTGGGGAAAAAAGCTTCGAAAAAGCTACATTCAAAGTATAAGATGCACCCAAATTTTCAGCCTCTTTTAGGGAGGAAAAAGGTGCGTCTCATACTCCGAAAAATACGGTAGTTATTTGGAGTAATTAAAATAAATTCAGTGGTATGTCAGTAATCATTGTTAATTGGTTCTGGGAGGCACAATGAGTGCCAAAAGTGATGAGTACCAAACAAAAATTTTCCCATAAGGAATAAGGTAGTAAGTCACAAGGCAGCCAGCACCAACAAGTTTTAACTTGTGCATTGAGTACCAAATAAACGATGAGTACCAAGACAAATTTTTCATGTCAAAATGCATCAAGTACCAAATTTGATGAGTTTCAAAGCAGTTGAATACCAAGGTACCACTGTAGATGTCATTCACCCAGAACAGAAAGTGACATCTCACAATGCACAAACCATCTGCAGCCCCTCAGCTCAAGTAGATCATTATCATCTTTTAACAATGGGTGGAGTCGGGGCAACTGAATGGAACTGAGTGTTGACTGGCCGGATGCCCTTCCTGTCACCAATGTGGGGTTATATTCAGCAGATATATTCTCATCATGCCCAGAGAGAGAAATATCTGCCTCTACCGAGGATCGAACTCACAGCCTCCTGATTGTGAGGCAAGAGCTCCACCTCTAGGCCACCACACGACTCAGCTCAAGTAGAACCCTCTGAGAAATTCAGCTGAGGATCACCAACATTTGGTGATGAGGGGTTTTGTTTTTAGTGGAAATAAGAACCAAAATCAGTGTGTTAATCATTTAAAATGTTAGGAGACAACATCCCTCTGGTTTGAACTGAACTCTTGGTGCCTACACAGATCCAACTATCTCCCTTTATTATCAATAATAATGGAATGTTTGCCATTGCTTTCTATCTATTTCCTATCTATTTTATCTATCTGTTTTCTCAACTTCAGTGTTGATATAGCTCAGGGAATTGAGTTGAGTTGCCAGCTCAGGGAATTCCTGGTGTTCCTCCAAACACCAAGCTGTCTGAACCTGGCTTAATTTTTCTGAGACTAGCCAAGGTCAGCTGGATACTGTACTGTTGTGACTTTTTTTTAAAAAAAAGACAACCTAAATAATATGGTCCCAGTCCATCTGTTTGAGTGATCAATTGATTAATTGATGAGATTTCTATGGCTGCATAACTTGCAACTCTGATAATATATCTGCAATTCTTCAATGATGGATTTTTTAAAAAAGTACCACATCATTTGTCTACCTCTAGTTTATTCTTCTATCTTTCTCTCGGATGCATATAATCCTCTTCTTTCTCGGCATTTCTCTATTTTTTAATGTTTCTTTCTTTTCATTCCTGGTTATTGTACCACCATGCCAGGTAACCCAAATTAAGAGGACAAAACACACAGGAAATTAAAAGCAAGTTTGGGTCTCATCTTGTTACATTATGAGTTTCCAATTAAAATGGAATAAATTCAAGCAAAGAGATGGGAAAGGGATAATGAAGTCTGCCCAGCCTTGTTGTTGAAGAAGATAAGCATCAGAACTTTTAGAACTATGTGGTCTCCATGGAGACCTGGTATTTCTCTCCAGAAAGTTTGAACGTATTTTTTTTTAAAAAAACAATAGATCTTTGTGGCTAATAAAGCAATTCCCAGTGCGCTAAACTCCTGTTACAAGGTAGAATTGCCAAAAGAATGGATTTTAATGGAATACAATAATACTAAAAATTAAGCCTTCAACAGCTGTTCCACGCTTA
Source organism: Diadophis punctatus similis (assembly GCA_023053685.1). NCBI lineage: Eukaryota > Metazoa > Chordata > Lepidosauria > Squamata > Dipsadidae > Diadophis > Diadophis punctatus. Next base: position 2,218,403 of record JALIGW010000077.1, read on the forward strand.
TATTCCTGGGAAACATATTTCACGATCATAATCAATAAAGTTAAGATAAAAATGATTTATGGCAAAGTACTTTTTGTTCCTGTAATGCTCTACGCATTGTCAATGTTTTCTTGCCCCGAACAAGCATAGTTGAGACTTTTAGGTCCCCCCCCCAAAAATAAAGAGATTTTGAATGCAATATCCCAAGGGTTTTTTTCCCCTCTCCCTTCAGGAGCCTGAGTTTGCATATTGATGATGATTAAAGTGTAGGTTAGAGAGCTCGCAGTTTCCTTGCTCACTTTATTAGCACGTCTTCTCTCTCTCTACAATTAAGCAACAAATGGCTTACTTCAAATTACATGAGCACACTTGTAAGTAGATTTGTTAATTTCACTAGAAATAATGAGGGAACATATTTACAGAAACAGCAGATCACGTGGTAAAGTACTTCAGGTAGTAGAAAGGGGGATGCAAGGTGAAAGCAAGATCGGCCCCTATCATGAGGCAGAATGGAGTAGGAACCCTAAGGAAACCCTTCCTTCCTTCCTTCCTTCCTGCCTGCCTGCCTGCCTTCCAGCTTTGTCTACCTCCTTTCGTCTTCCTTCCTTTCTCCTCCCTCCCTTTCTTTTTCCTCCCTTTCCCTTTTCAACCTTTCTCTCCCTTCCCTTTCTTTCCTTTCCCTTCCTTTCCCTTCCCTTTCTTTCCTTTCCTTTCCGTTCCCCTCCTTTCCCTTTCCTTCCCTTCCCTTCCCTTCCCTTCCCTTTCCTTTCCTTATGACAAAATCTAATGTGTATGGAATGCCTACTCTAATGGAGAGGTAGAAAATGATAGGCTCACTGTTGTATCAGTAATGGGTTTCACTTACCTTTGCTACCAGTCCGGAGATGTGCGCGCATGCACAGATCATCTGTGATGATGTCCGGGTGGGTGGGCGGAGCCTCCCGCCGCCGCTACCGGTTCGCCCGAACCAGAGCAAACCGGTAGCAATCCACCACTGTGTTGTATGTCGGAGAAGCTCAACCTTACCTTAAACTGGACCACTACAAACCATTGGCTTGATGGTCCAGTTCTGATGTTCAGGATTGATCCTCCCATCAGCCTCAGCTAGAACGGCCAGCAGTCAAAAGAATAGGGGGTAGTAGTCTGAGGACAACGAGTTGCTTACCAGTGTTTAAAAAGACGGAGACAAATGACCTCCAAAGCAAACCTACAGTTTGGAAGTTTGGACCACACCTGCAGTTATGGAACTGCTGCTGAAGTCCACTATACATGTATGTGGGCATGCATACACTGCCACTTCTACTTAGCACAAGTGTGTCTACTGTTCAAGAATTTTAACTACCATGATTCCCTAGGGAACATACCTCTCCTACAGGCAAAACTATCCCTTAGATTTCTAGATTAATGTAAGAGATGGGGGACTTTTCTCCCCTGAGGCCATGTTGGGTATTATTTTGCTAGTGAATGTCTATCTCGATATTTTCCAGAACATTACTCACTTGAATGCTGAGTTGAAGCTTTTTCTCTTTCTTTCTACAATAGGAAATATTTCTCTTTTCCCCTCTCCCTTTTTTTTAGTTTCTTTTAAAAAAAAAGCTTGGAACACTTATGCACTTGTGGCATCTTCTGCTATTCAGAGAAAGACCTACACAGAGCCTTAATTGCTTAAATGTTTTTGTTCACAGCTCTCTAGTTGTTGGCCAAATGTCTGTTGCTTTCCTGTGTGTGTGATGTTACCAGTGCTCGCAATTAGAAGCACACACAAGAACAAAGGCACTGAGGGGACAATTTTCTATCATTTTGCCTCTGGCTCTTTACTGAACAGAAGAAGAAGCTTGAGGGATCAAACCAAAGGCTTGTCTAATCTATTTCACATAATGATCTACTAGATGCCTCTGGGATATCCACAAGCAGGAAATGACATTAGGTACTTGATGCGTCAGCCTCAGGATGCCGGTTTACCTCAGGACTGTTCCTGATTGGCCAGAGCGGGCGCTGTTTGGAAGCGGGAGTTTGAAGGCTTCCTATTGGCTGGCACGTCTGACAGCCGGCTATAAAAGAGCTGTCAGACACGGCTGAGATGCGGGTTGATTTCTACTGAGTTGTTGCTGGTTGCTTTGAGCTGTTGTTCTGTTAGCCTTTCCCTCTTTCTACTCCCTGCTCCTCCTCCTCCCCTCACACCAGCTGCTCCGTTGCCTGTTTCTCCATTGCAGCACAGCACCCAGGATCCACTTTGATAGTGGGGGGTGGGTAATTTAACAATTGGTTCACCCAGAATCATGTTGGCTCATCCCGCATGTGCGGTGGAGCTGGAGGATGGGGATGGGCCACGCCTCCCATGACAGCCAACCTGACCCTGGGCGAACCGGTTGTTAAATTATTTGAATCCCACCACTGGACCTATGGTCTTCTAGTCAACATTCTGGTGGGACTTCCCAACAATGATTACTGCAGCTTTTGTCTCCCTTAAAAGTATTAGAAAAATGTTAAGGAGTGCTTCCTTGATGTCATGGTGTGAATATTGTCAGTTGTATGTCTATGCAGGGTGATGCATCCCTATCTAATATGATGGTACATTCCAATACAAGCAGAACACATGATATGGTCTTCTGCGCATGTGTGCATTCCTAAGTCACCATTAAATTTTTCTTCTGCCTTGTCTGTCGACCTGAACGGACGTGTTTCTTAGCAAAGATGTAATAATTCAGGATTTATTGTTTTTGTACTGAAATAAATATTTTCTATTAGACTTCTAATCTTGGCTTTATTTCTGACTGTCTGGATTCCAAGTAAAAGATCCAAATCGCCTCTATGAGATTTTATTCTCATTCCCAACACTTGAGGTCTTTGTACTTTCTCTATCAACATATCTCTAATTCCTCAAATTGTATGGAAATGGTCTCTCCTTCACAAATTTGCAATCTGAACTCTGTACAGTTGCATATCTTTGATCCTATGCTGGCTGGGAATTCCGGGACTTGCAAATCCTGATGCATGGGGAAGAGTTTGGAAAAGTTGCCGCGGAAATTTTTTGGAAAGTTTGGGTCTTCCTGTTCAGATAGGGAACTGCTACTGCTTTCCAGATAGCAATCAGAATTATTGCCTCATAGGAAGCAAGCTACAGGAGCTGTCCTTCAGTGAGAAGACAGACATGAAGACATGCCTGTCTGTGTCAAAACCATAACTGCAACTGTAACTATAGATATGTAAAAGCTGCGCACACGATTTCCTAAATAGCAGCTAATTGGGAAGAAGCACAGATTTATGACAAGGATTTGCATTCCTCGCTTTTAAAAAATGCAGATCTATTTTTTTTGTTTATGATTAATGACCTAGAAGCATCAGTAGCACACATTAATTAACAGATTAGGCAGTTTGGCTGAGGATCCAATGTATCTATAAGGATTAAAGGCTCTGCTTGCCAAGTTTGAAGACCTCTGCACTAAAGTGTTCCTAATCTCAGTAACATTTGGCAATGAATTTGCCTTTTTGTTTCACTTGAAAGTCTGCAACCTTCTTCTCTTGACTTTTTTTTCTCACTTCGATATCTACCAAGCAACACCAAACCTAAGGTTGGCCAATTCACCTCCTGGTTGAGCTGGACTGTCAATCAGTAGCCATCCTTTTTATTTTAATTTACTGTGATCAGTTTGTGAAGCAGCTGGAATTGCAATTTCTCTTCTCCCCCAAAAGGCCCCCATGCATATATGTAATAGAACAAATGGTGGCACAGGATGGGGCTAATGAAACTTAACTGCCGGAGGGCTAAATAATCGAAGGGGCTGAGTTCTGGAAATAAGACTGAAGACAAGACACCATGTCCTAAATTTTAGCTTGTTAAGAGGTGGGGGAGTGGGGACTTATGCGGTGATTCCCCCCAAAAAATTTGAAATCACCATTGGAGTTGCTATGCTACCTTCCCATTGTTTTTTTCTATGCTGGACAGCTCGACATGAATTAGCTGAAGGTATTTTGAAATGCACATGATAGATTACAGTCTCTCTCTGCTCATTGTATTAATAGAGATGTAAGTGCTAATTCCATTTCAGCATTTCGTTCAGACACCAGTGTTCATCGCTCAGTTCACCTTGGAATAAAGCTTTGACAAAATACAGCTAAATGAGGAACAGGAGAATAGTTCAATTAGGCCAATTCCGACAAGTAGAAATGTCTGCTTTTAAAAGCAGAACTGCGTGTTTCCAAATTAGAAGGTGGCCTCCACTAAGAAGGACATCTTTAATTCTTCAACAGAATAAGATAAAATAAGATAATGCTTTATTGGCATTGCACCTTGTACAACGAAATGAAATGCCATCTTCATTGTACATTGTACATTGTACATAAGGAAACTATAAAAATAAAACACAGACACACATCCATCACATGCTATACAATTGAATCAAAAACCCTTGATACTGCATTAATATTACACTATACAGTAGAATTCAATATAGTTACTGCTCTGGGATAGAAGCTGTTTTTCAGCCTATTTGTCCTTGTTTTTATTGTCCTGTACCGTCTGCCAGATGGTAATAGTTAAAAAAAAGGGTGCCTGGGATGAGATGGATCTTTAAGAACATTTTGAACTTTTTTAAGGCAGCAGGAGCTATAAAGCTCTTCCAAAGAGGGGAGAGGGCAACCAATGATCCTCTGGGCAATGATGTTAACTCTCTGGAGCTCTGTCCAGAGGTGGGTTCCTACTGGTTCTAACCAGTTCTTTAGAAACGTTAGTAAACCGGTGGTGACGTCACGGAGCCGGTTCTGTCAGTGCCGGTCCGTGGGCGCCACCATCTTTGACTTTGCTTCTGCGCATGTGCATAATCTTTTGATTATTTTCCAGGAAGGGAAGCAAAACGTTCATTTTCATCGCGATGCAACCGGTGGGGAAGGTAAGTAGAACTCACCCCTGGCACTGTCCTATCTGCCACTGTGCAATTGGCAAACCATACACAGGTGCAGTAAGTTAAAATACTCTCTATGGTGCAGCGGTAGAAAGTCACCGGCAGTTTTCCATTCAGTTGTTGTTTCCTGAGAAGTCTCAGGTAGTATAATCTCTGCTGGGCCCTTTTGACCAGTGCTGCAATGTGAGCACTGAAGGGCATAAGGTGGTCTCTACTTAAGTACGAGGGTGAGTCAAAATGTAATGCCATTTTCTTTAGGACAGGTATAATTACCAACACAGGAACGTGTAGCATACATCAAAATGAAGCTGGTCCTCTGTGGATCACATCCCTACTTCTCAACATAGTCACCGTTTCTCTCAATAGCAATGTTCCACCTTCGAATGAGAGCATGTATCCCTGCCTCATAAAATTTTGTTGACTGTTCTTTGAGCCACTTCTTCACTGCAGTTTTCACTTCCTCGTCACTGGGATAATGTTTGCCTCTCAAGCCCTCTTTCAAACCCTCTATAATCTAAAGTATTGTCCTCAAACACATTTTGTAATCGTCTGTGAATGTTCACAGGGGTTTCCCCCTCAGCAACAAGGAATTCAATCACTGTTCTTTGTTTTTGACGCAACTCTAAGGGGGCAGCCATTTTGAATTTTCCTTGCGAGTCTACAAACCTGAAAAGTAAGAAACAAAATATTTCAGTTTGTAAATGATATAATCATTTGTAACTGGGAAAAATGTCAGGCATTTTTATCAAAAACTTCACCTGAAAAAGAAAATGGCATTACTTTGTGACTCACCCTCGTATTAAGAGTATGAGCTCTTTTTATACAGAACTACCTTTCGGCAGGTGGATTTGATTGGAGTTTCCAAATAAACCTAAAATCTTTTTACGCTCTTGATACATTAATGAGCACATCTATGTAATTTCTTTGGCCAATGTATGGAAGTGTTTTCCATTGTTGCCTTCCTTTTTCTTTAACTTCCCAGTCTAGCCTCTAAATTTATTTAAATTTTTTTAGGCCCTCAAGTCAGTCTTGGAAAAGGCCTCCTTCCTAAGGCTAAGAGAATATGACTGGCCCAAGATCAGCCAATCCGGCCTTCATGACTAAGGCAGAACTAAAACTCACATTTTCCCCATTTATAACTTTGTGTCTTTAATTGGGTTCTTTCAGCCAAAGAACAGAAATAAGCAATTCTTCTTTCTCCCCTTCCTTAGTTCCTTTATCATGTTGTAGGTTCTTCTTCCTTGTACTCTTATTCTGGACAGGAGTTTAAAAAGAAATATTGGATTACTGAAATTAATCCATACTTGAAACATACCCAGTATGCATCATATCTTGGTAATTCCCAACTTTCAGAAATATTGATACTGTACATATGTAGATTTCATGAAACAAGATGACTGAATAGGATTTCATCAATATTCATTTTTCTTTAGCATTTTGGTAATAATCACATCTGCAGTTTTGAATACTGGCAGATTTTGAGGCAAAATGTCACCATATGTAAAATCAGTTGATGAATTCTCCATTTGTGATATATGTGAAACATAAACTAATTACAATATACTGAGCACTTGTGCGGAGCAAAATCTCTATACCAAATTCAATTATAAACACAAAATCCATATATCTCTACCAAAAACTTAATTCTCTAAATTCCTGTCTTCTTTGGCCAAACAGCAAAACAACAGCTGGGTGAAAGTATATTAACACAGTCAGAAAACTCTCACATTTTAATTTTTTTTTTAAGTCTGGAATTTGGGTTGGTTGTTAGAATGTGCATAGGCTGATTGAAAACCCCTAATATGTGGTATTAGTTCAAAACAGGAGCGGGTTTCTAATTTTTTTACTACCACTCTGTGGGCGTGGCTTATTTTGTGGGCGTGTCTTGCCAGCCATGTAACCGGGTGGGCGTGGCTTCTCGGACTGCTGAAGGGAGGGGAACTGAGATAGGTCATGCCGCCTATTCCCCCTCCCCTCAGCAGCTCGAGAAGGATCATCACTGCGCGTTTGTGGCATCTCGGACTGCTGAAGGAAGGGGAATGGAGATAGCTCCTGCCGCCCGTTCTTTCAGCATCTCACGTGCTCCCTCAGCCATCCTCCCCTGCTTGGACTCACTGTGGGGTAGGAAGGCAGCGCATGCGCAGTGCCGGAAGCTCGGCTTCTGGGCATGCGCAGAAGAAAATTTTAAAAAGAATTTAATTTTTTTTAAAAAAAATGGCAGGCACCGGCAACCGATCGCACCAGTTTTGTGACGTCACCAGCGGGCCGCTACCGGTGCTATAGAGTGGACCGCACCGGTAGGAACCCACCACTGGTTCAAAAGTGATCTACTGAAGGGAATTAGACTTTGAAAGAAGGAGAAAATAAAAACAAGAAGAGAATACTTGACAATATTTTTCATACAGGCCAAAACAACCCTACAGCTTCTTCCACTTGAAATACCTGATTCAATTCTTGATCTTTTTTTTTCTTTTGTGGTTCTCTGTTCTTCTCTTAATTTCCCCCCCCCCCCCCCAAAGTTACATTCACAATTCCTTTTTCCAGACTTCCGTTCCTGCATTCAACCCTGAGTTTCTGGATGCAGGTCTTTCCTTCGACTGGAATGATCTGTAATTGCTTTAGTTTGAGTTCCTGCCGAGTGGTTATCTGTGGCTCACATTAAACACAGCCAGAGGTACAACGGGCCTTGAGTTTAATAACAGCCAATTGTCTAGATTTTAGCTAATCGTCCCTCTCCCTGGATCAAATGGAGAGAAGTTACACTTTTACTATTTGCCGTGCTATTTATTTCTTCCCTAGTAAGGCAGGAGGCTCGGTTATTCCAGGCGAGTGAGAGAGAAAAAAAACCTGCAATGTGAGCTCACACACACACTCTGCCTATTACAATGTTTTATGAAATCTCGCAGCACTCAAGAACACTTCAGTTGAGTTACCGACACAAAGCTTAGCTTGCCCTGGTGAATAAACAAAACATATTAACAGCCAACACTTGATGGTTCCTAGGCACCTGAGACTAAGAACTGGTTTGCCAGTTTGCAAGCCATCACAGTTCAGGACAAATGGCTCTCGTGGACATCTCATGGAAGACAGAGAAAGTGGAATCTGTGAAGCCGTAGAATCCTGTTTCGTCTTTGCTCCAGCTGGGGAGTTATACTTCATACTTCATCCGTTTTGGATTCCAAATATCAAATCTTAAAAAAAAAAGAAACAAATCCAGGAAGAAATGGCCTTCAACGGAACCTGCCTTGATGGGAAGGAGGAAAAAAAGAGATTGGGTGAAATGCTTTATGGACTGGCACATGCCTCTTAATACTTTGGCAGAACTAGCCAATTCATAGGAGACAAAGTTGATAGCATAATTTGGGCAAGTAGGACGAGTTGCTACCCTTAAGTGCTTCAGAATAAATTCTGCCACTGGATAATATAGCAAGAGGAATTACGCTTTTGCTAGCAGAAGAATTACCAGGGAGAAATGAAAGATACACTGATAGAAAAAGGTATTGATCAAATGTAGTGATTAATTGCCCAATTTTTTTTTCATTGGAAGCTGGACATGATCTACGTTCTCAAGCTAGAAATTACAACACGTGCAACAATCCATTTACAAAGTAGAGTGAAGACTTTACTAAATGCTCTGCCAATCACCCATAACCCACAGTACCATTAACATCAAATGAATTGTACCTTGAATTGTATCTAAATATTCAAAGTTTGCACCATTTCATCATCATCATCATCATCATCATCATCATCATCATCATCATCATCATCATCGAGATTTATATACCGCCTCACAGTGCAAGCAGTCTCTAAGCGGTTTACACCAGTAAGCAATGTATATTTATATTGCCCCCAACAATCTGGGTCCTCATTTTACCTACCTCGGAAGGAGGGAAGGCTGAGTCAACCTTGAATGCCAAAGACGGGTAAGACAGCAGCCAATACTACGCATCAGGTGAAGGGGGTTACGTTTGTCCTATCGGTTTATTGATTACGGCATTCATGGCAGGTCTAATGCCATAACTTGGTATATCAGAGAGGCAAGAGTAAAGTTAAGGTCAGCCTATGAACTCATTCCTTCATTACAAGTTCTGTGCCAGGCTGTGGTTAGCTGTGCAACCCATGCAGTGCTTTAACATTTCAAGGAGATGCTTTGCAAAACCACTGTATTATTCATAAAGGAGAATATTTGCACCTCAGCGTTGAACTGTGGGATCCTTGGTACTCTCTGAGCTTGGTTGTTTTCTTAAAGACATGTCATTACCCAAACTAGGTTAACATCCTCAGGGATAATGATCATCATGAGCACGGATGATGTTACTTAGTTTGGATAATGAAACATCTGCAAGAAAACAACCAAGCTCAGAGAGCACCAAGGACCCTCACTATATTATTGTGAGGGAATGTGCACCTGTGGGAGCAGATGGGGCAGCTTTGGGCAATTCAGAGCTTTCCCAGAAAGAGACCCCAGACCCATGCGGTCTTGAGCTGAATGGAGAAGTCGGGAAGAGACTCAATGTAAGGACACCCTAGAACCGTGATGGCGAACCGCAGAGCCATATCTGAGGGCACACGAGGCACTGCCCTATGTCAGCTCCAGTGCACATGTGTGCACTGGCCAGCTGATTTTCAGCCTTCCAGAGGGCGGGGGAGGCCATTTTCGCCCTCCCCAGGCTTCAGGAAAGCCTCCGGAGCCTGTGAATAGTGAAAAATGGATCCAATGGGCCTACCGGAAGTTCATTTCCAAACTTCTGGTAGCCCTATTGTGCCCATTTTTCGCCATCCACAGGCTCCGGAGACTTTCCTGAAGCCTGGGGAGGGCGAAAAATGGCCCAACGGGCCTACCGGAGTCCAAAGGCGTCAGTGAGGCCTGTGCGCATGAACGGAGGGCAACGCGGGTGTGTGTGTGCACATGCGCGCTGGGGGAGGGCATTACATTCTGGGTGTGGGCACGCACGGGCTTGCCCGTTTGGCACTCGAGCAAAAAAAGGTTTGCCATCACTGCCCTAGAATTTCCCAGGATATACTGTATCTAGGAGGTTAGAAATTGATACCTTTAGTTTGACAAGATTCTGTCTATTAGATGTAAGCAGATGAAGAACTGAATTTGATTGGATCTCTCTGTCTCCTCTCCTCCATACAAAGTTGAGCCATGGAGTCCTAAGTATATGTTTTAATGTCCATCTTATGCATGGAGCCAGTTTTTGAGTTTGGAAAATTTGGGGGAAAGGATCAGTATCAGATTTCAACTGGTCTTGTGTTCCAATGCTTGTGCAGCTGTGAATATTTGCACCTGGAACTGCAAATCTATCCACATGAGTTTTTCTGGGCCTCATTATTCCGTGACACTTTTTTTAAAAATCACAACTGCCAGCAATAAAGACATTATACCAAGACTTTCCCACAAGGGTAAGTTGAATAAAAATTCTCTGGCGCCTATAAATCTATTTGAAGGAGTTAACCTAATCACTCGGATGCCTGTCAAACTGCAAGGAAAAGTGATGAGTAAACCAGTAATTCCACGAAATATGGACTTTTGCTTATCTGATTTGACCTTTCCCCCTGTTCTTTAACCTTTCCTGTCCTTCAACTCTCTGAACAGTTGTGTACAAAGGCTAATGTGTAGCCAGCAGCTACTTGGCATCCTGGTACTGTTTTTGCAAAAATAGAAGGCTTGTCTTCTTGGAAGAAGGGAGGTTGTGTGTATTGGTGTGTACATCCATGCCCTTAGTATCTTGTGCTTCCTACAGAGTTTTAAAACTGTCACGACACTAATACTGGGGGAACTACTATTGTTTTTATGGCAAGAAGATTGGCAGGTTTGTTTGAAGAGCCAGAGGTCAATTAAAGGAGCGGTGGGTAGAATTTAAATTAGGTTGATCTCTCTTTTTTTGGTTGGAGACAATGGGGTTTTTTTTTTGGGGGGGGGAAGGGGAATCTCTGACTGATTGCAGCTTCTATTCTCCCTTCCCTGATTTTGAAGTCTAAAAGTGACTGTCATAACAGTCATTATTTGTCTTAGGGCAGACCCTGTGGAATTAAATGATTTGTGTTCCACTGGGTTTGGCTAAGGGTCCCTTTCTTCATTCTTTCAAATATATTGTGCAAAGGAAACAACACTATCAGAGTAGAGTAGAGTAGAGTAGAGTAGAGTAGAGTAGAGTAGAGTAGAGTAGAGTAGAGTAGAGTAGAGTAGAGTAGAGTAGAGTAGAGTAGAGTAGAGTAGAGTAGAGTAGAATAGAAAATCTATTCTATTCTATTCTATTCTAATAGAATCTTCTATTTTCTAGTCTATTCTATTTTCTGTTTTATTCTCTATTCTATTCTATTCTATTCTATTCTATTCTATTCTATTCTATTTATTCTATTCTATTCTATTCTATTCTATTCTATTCTATTCTATTCTATAGAATAGAATAGAATAGAATAGAATAGAATAGAATAGAATAGAATAGAATAGAATAGAATAGAATAGAATAGAATAGAATAGTTGGAAGGGACCTTGGAGGTCTTCTAGTCCAACCCC
>JALIGW010000078.1:2042500-2199575 GCA_023053685.1 Diadophis punctatus similis
AAAGCCTCCTGAAGGCTGGGGACGGTGAAGAACAGCTCAATGGCCCAACTGGAAGTTCTTTTCCGAACTTCCAGTTGGCCCGTTGGGCCATTTTTCGCCATCCCCAGGCTTCAGGAGGCTTTCCTGAAGCCTGGGGAGAGCGAAAAAACGAAGTCCGGAGACTTCAGTGAGGCCTGTGTGCATGCGCGGGGGGGCAGCGCGGGGATTGTGCGCATGCGCAGGGGGAAGGCATTGCATTATTGGTGTGGGCACGTGCATGTGCACCCTTTTGGCACCCGAGCCAAAAAAGGTTCGCCATCACTGTCATAGGGGTTTTGATTGCCCACAACAGAAATTTTCGTTTGCCTATGTCAACTTCAATCCCACTAACATTTGCATATTAGATTGTAATAAGGCTCTCCAAATCTTTTGGGGTTGGTAAGCACATCAGAATTGTTGAAAACATGTTGTGGTTGCTCTGATAAAAATAGATACTGGATGGGCTTGTCCTTTCAGAAAATATTACAGCGCTATAACTACTTACCAGATTTATGGGAATGCTTACTTGTCATTCCCTTTGCTTACATTTGTTTCCTCTCTGGGAAGGGGAACATACCTGTCAATCATTTTTATTGTCTCAAAAGTTTATGGGCTTATTTAGGACACAGAGGAATTTTGGGAAATAAGGAGAGTCAGGCACTTTGTTCTGCAGTTTCCCATAAGAAAATAAGTCAAGTCAAGTAGGAAGAGGAGTCAAGGGAACAGAGGATTATTGGCACATTGGCAGGAGTACTTCAGGCACCATGTTGGGGATCCCAAAATAATATTGATGCCCACCATTATGCAAAAACCAAATACAGTGCTTAGGAGCTAATTATAAAGCAAACAGAACAGATTCTCACAGAAAATTGCCTAGCTAAATAATATAAATTGGACAGTGACAGCTAGAAACATCTAAGCAAAGATCCAAATAACCATAAGGTGAAGCAAAAATTATATTTGCATTGTTATTTGAGCAGTGCTCAAGGAACCCTCTTCTAAATGTATTAGAATATGAGTCCAGACAAAGCCTAGGTGACCAATAGGATCTTCTGAAAGAGCATGTGAAGAATTCTGTAAAAGATGTCGCATGCATGGAAGATCCTTTCTATTTCTAGGCTCATTTCTAGGCTCACTTTTTCCCAACTTGCACTCTTCAGCTAAGTAGAACAGTCCTTTTGTGGGTATAAAAACACTTTTGGATCCCAGCCACACGGTGAAACTAGTACAATATTTTGAGCAAGAAAATCTTAAAATAGAAGATAAATATATCTGAATGTTTGGAATGCCGAATTAAGACTTAAATGTATCTGATTTTTAGAAAATTGTTATACACAATGAATTAAATCTGAGATTTCATTATGTTTATAAGTAATATTTCATCAACAATTAACAATGCACTAAATGCTATGGAATGCTGCAAGACTATTTTTGCACATGTTACTGAAACAACAGATTTTGTTCTCAAATAAATATGCTTATAAATATTAAGAAGGAAATATACACTGTCCGGAAAACATGCACTTTTCAAACATTTCCTATATATTACTCAATTCATCTCATATATGTTTTCCCTTTTTAAATCCTGTTATATTCTTATAATGCATTCTTTCAAATAAATACATCATCATGTTGTTTTAGAAATTTAGGAATTAAAAATAGTGTTTGAATGAATTTTGCATGTATAGTTTTAAATGATTTTTCAGAAAGGATGCTGAATTTGATTAGAAGGGTTAGGTTATAAACTAAATCATGAAGAAGTTGATGGCAAAGCTCAGATGTAAAGACACAATTTATAAGTTGCTGGAAAAAAACTAGTAAAACTATTGAAAATACAGGAATAAACATTGTAACATTTAATGCAAGAGGATAAATATAATCTGATGAATACAAGATATTATGAGATGACTCATAATAGGTTTGTTATGGCCTAAATACTACACAAATAAAATTTGAATTTTGATCCCATAATTAGCATAGTTTGGCAGTGAAGAATGAAACTTGTTCAAAATAAACAGAAAGGGGGAGGGGAAAGGCAAAAAATGAACTACAATGTTTATTTAAATTATATACAGGTGTTTACTTAAATTATGTGTTTAGAAAAGTAGGAAAACTGAGAAAACCATTGGTAAATCTAAATTAAAGTAAGTGGAGGAAGGGACTAAATAATGGTTCATGTCTATTACTATCAGCCAACAAAGTAGGTGTGGATTGTGTGTTTTTTTTTAAAGGAAACTGCAGATCTTTTAGAGAAGTGTGAAGGGATTTTTAATTGCACTGACATCTGTTAGAAAGCAATCTCTGCCAAGACTGGTCTCACTAGGAAATTTTGACTGGCCTGGCTAACAGCTTTCTCCATCAGTAGCTGAAAGAAGGCACAAGGGGATCAACTCTCCTTGACGTGATTCTAACCAATGAAAAGCATTTTTGTTAATGATATGGAAATAATGACCAGGCAGCACTGGAGTTCTTGGTTTTATGGAAAACTATATCTGAGCATATCAGTAAATACATAATTCAAGGAAGTAGATTTTAATAGAGCAGTAACACCTAAGATTCAGTGACATGAAACCCTAATTGGAAAAGATGGATTTGGACAGAAATTCTTAAAAAAAATCTAAATTACATAAGATGTGAAAAGAAAACAATATTACAGTATTTGAGATTGGGGGGAAATGCTAATAATAAAAAGGATTTTAAATGGTTTGGTATGAAAGTGGTGGGAAAGAAACAATAAAATTGAAAATTGAAGAGGCAAGGTTGTCACTAAAATTGATAGAGCATCTACATTTGAGATGCTCATACCGTCAAATAAATTAAATATTAAAGAAAGAACTTGCTGAGTATTTGTTATTTTTGAGAAGTCCCAAAGATTAGGAAAAATATAGGGTCCTATCATCACAGTTATTACAAGTTGGGAACAAGTCTTATCAGTCTAAGTGCATCTTATTTATTGATAAGGTAATTTTCTTGATAAAGTATGGGAGTTTTTTTTCACACATACACTGATTTGCCAACTAATTGGTTTATTTAATATTATTGGATTTATAACCACTCAAATCACAGATGCCTCCAAGCAGCTGACATTTTAAAACTAGAAAGCAATAAAAGGAAAAAGAAAAAAAAAGTCTTGAGAAACAAACCCAACACACCAGAAAACGAAAACCAAGAGAGTTTGACACCAATTCACTCCAGCCTAGAAGGAAAGCCAGGTTTTCAAGGATTTTTGAAACACCTACAGACTGGGTGCTATATGAATCTTGGAGAAGATGCTATTTCAAAGGACAGGTGCTGCAATCATATATGATAATGGAAGGGACTTCAATGAGTAACTGTAGTATAATGCACAAGATAAAGGAAAGTTATTCAAGGATGCCTAAGTGGCATAATAAAAATGAGAGAAGATCAGAGAAGGATTCATTTTTAATGAAAGGGGCAAATGAAAAACAGCATTTCAAAATTATGTTCTAATTTGCATTGAACCATCAGTTTTGACGCCCATCTTCACAAGAACTTAAATAGTTTTTACTATTTTCCTATATTAGGAAATCTTTACAATGTACCATCCCTTCCAAAGTATAACATAGTAAAAAAAAAAAGTGAATTTCATGTTTGTAAAAAACAACATTCACATTCCCTTTAACCGATCTTATATATGTTAACTTTTCATACTTCATCACAGAAACTGAAAAACACATTAATTGGAACACAGGAATACAAAAGACTATATACCCTTTCTATTTTAAAGGAAATATTTCAGAATCTCCAATATAAAGTCAGACTTGAAAATGTGTACATGTGGCTAAATTTCCAGAGATAACTGACTGGACATCAGTACCATGAACAGCAGCTAATCTTCTCAGTTACGATTATAAGAAAAAAATTACAAACTGAGACTATGAAAACACAAACACACACACAATGTGCCTAATCAGCTTTTCTTAGCACATGGTTTTTAGAAGAGAATATGCAAGCTGTTTATCTGGCAAATCTGTGCTACAAAGCTCTGGCTGCTGAATATCACATGGCAACCAACTTTTGTTATGAATTTTGATGAGATATGTAAATAAATGGCATCTATTAACTGCCTCAGCATTATTTGTTTCTGGTCAGAGATCTGTTGGAATAATGTAATTATATGCCATACAAAACTAAATAATTTGGACCCTAGGAAAAAAATGAAAATAATAATTAGATTATTTTCTCATCAGCTTTATTATTATTGCATTCTGAGTGTTTTAAATCATATATACTTAATAATCCGTAAAACAACTGCTTAAAGAATGCTAGTATTATTCCCATTGGGAAGAATGAGATGGTAGGTGTACTGTTTATTATGTTCTCATAGTGAAATTTAGTCTCTTAGTCTCTATATTGAACCTGTAATAAATATACATTTTAAACTATAATGCATATATTGTGTTTTTGCAAGTTTTTCTATAGTTATTCATATGCAAGAAAGGCAAACTGCATTTCTAATGTATTCATAAAGGATAAGCATGTCTGTAAATTTTATATAATTGAAAATCATTTCTGTTAATAACAAAAATAAAACGCCAGGTCAAAACTTCATTTAATGAATTATAGAGTATGCTATTTCATAGAAATTAATGCATTTCAGAAATTTAAAAAAAAAGTGCAAACAATAATTTAGCACTCCAGGTACTTATTGGTAATGCTTTTGTATTTCTATTTTTGCATTCTTTTTTTATTATTTTTACACATATTTATGATGCAGAAAATGAGCGTTGACTTACCTGATACGCTCTTTCTCATCAGGAGGAGCCAGCAGTCAGGATGGGTTGTCTCCGCCTACCAGCAGTCCAGGACGAGTCACTTTTTTTCTTTAAAACCCCTGGATCCGCCCTCTGAGACCCAGTTTTGACGAATCCGAAGGGACGACTCGATGTGGCGAAGACCCTAATTCCAAAGGACGCATCATCCCAACTGTCTGTAGACTGGTTCGTTAGTGTCGAAATAAAGGCCAAAATCCTCGAGACCGTGTCGGCTCCTTTTTTTTTTTTTTTTTTTTAAATAGAAATATACAAATAGCAGTGCTTAAGAACAGGGGAACTGGCACTGACCCCTGAAACCAACGTCCAACATGGACGAAACGTACGCCTCCCCGTGGTGATGCAACTAAACAACGGAACAGTAACAGGGAGGGAGCTGACTGCTGGCTCCTCCTGATGAGAAAGAGCGTATCAGGTAAGTCAACGCTCATTCTCCATCCTATGAGGAGCCAGCAGTCAGGATGGGACATACCAAAGCAGTATTACCCATGGGAGGGACCAGATGATCGTGCGTTGTTGAGAACTCTTTGCAGCACCCTTCGTCCGAAGGCCGCGTCCGCCGACGCGTATTTGTCAATCCTGTAGTGCCGGATAAACGGAGTAGGCGAAGCCCAGGTCGCCGCCCTACAGAGATCTTCCAGTGGACACTGAGTCGCCCATGCAGCTGAAGTGGCAGCGCTCCTAGTAGAGTGGGCCGTGATGCCTGCGGGCCTCTGGAGGGATGCCATGTCGTAGGCCTTTGCAATTGCCCCTCTGATCCAACGGCCTACCGTTGCGGACGACGCCTTGAGACCTTTTGATTGAGGCAAAAAGGTAACCAGGAGCGCCTCTGTCCGGCGGAAGGGACGTGTGCGGCTGATGTAAATGCGCAGGGCCCGGCGGACGTCCAAGGTGTGCCAAATGCGTTCAGAAGGGTGGGACGGAGAGGGGCAGAAGGATGGCAGGATGAGCTCCTGAGCGCGGTGAAACGGGGAGTTGACCTTCGGGATGAAAGCCGGGTCCAGACGGAGAACGACTCTGTCAGCGTGAAATATGCAGAGGTCATCCCTGACCGAGAGCGCCGCGAGCTCTGAAATCCTGCGAGCCGAAGTGATGGCAAGGAGAAATGCGACCTTGAGGGAGAGATGCCGTAGGGAGGCCTCCCGCAAAGGCTCGTACGGAGGTTCTGTCAGCGATTGGAGCACTCGAGGCAGGTCCCAGGATGGGTACCTGTGGATCGCTGGAGGATGGCAGTTGGTGACCCCCTTCAAGAACCGACGGACGGTCGGGATGTGCGACAAGGAGTCCCAGTGACCGCATGACAGGACCGATGACAAAGCCGCCAGCTGACGGCGTAGGGTGTTGGGCGAGAGGCCGTTATCCAGACCCCGTTTCAGAAATCGTAGGACCATAGGTAGGGGAACGTTGAGAGGGGAGAGACGTTGAGATGAACACCAGGAGCAGAAAGCCTGCCAGGTCGCTGAGTAGATGCGGTCAGTGGATGGCCGGCGAGAGGCCTGAATGTAGAAGATGACATCTGGATCGTAAAGTTGACACCTCAGGTCGTTCCGCTCAAGCGCCAGGCGGTCAGTTGGCACCACCTGGGGTCCGGGTGGAAGAGTGTCCCTTGGCTGAGGAGGGTCGGTATGGGAGGTAGTGTCCAGTGGTTCATCACGGAGAGATCCACGAGTTCGGCAAACCAGGGCTGTCGCGGCCAATACGGAGCAATTAAGATTAGCTCCGCTTCCTCCTGGATCAGTTTCCGGAGGACCAGAGGTAGGATGGGAAGGGGAGGAAAGGCATAGAGAAGGCCCCTGGGCCACCGACAAATCAGGGCGTTGGTCCCCTCCGACCCTTGCGTCCGGTATCTGGTGTAGAATCTCCGTAGGTGAGAGTTCTCCGGGGTCGCGAAGAGGTCCACAAGGGGGGTGCCGAATCGGTCCACGATGGACTGGAACACCAACGGGTCCAGGCGCCACTCGGCCTGGTCCACCGTTGAGCGGCTCAACCAGTCTGCCTGGACATTGGCTGTTCCAGAAATATGCTCCGATGTTAGGGACAAGAGATGACGTTCCGCCCAGAGGCCGATCCTCCTCGCCTCGTCCATCAGGGTCCGTGAGCGGGTTCCCCCCTGACGGTTGACATGCGCCTTGGTGGTGATGTTGTCCGTTAAAAGAAGGACGTTGGATCCCGCTATCGTGCGATGGAAAAATTTCAGTGCGAGGAAGGCGGCGTGCAACTCGAGCCAGTTGATGGAGCACCTGGCTTGTGCCTCTGTCCAGCGACCTTGTGCTGTGGCGCCTTCGCAGTGTGCGCCCCATCCTGCCAGACTGGCGTCTGTTGTCACTGTGATTTGGGGCTGCGGAAAGAACAGTGTACCTTTGGTGAGAGCGGGAGATCGCCACCAGGTGAGGGATCTGCGAACCGAGGGAGGCAAGCGGACCTTGCGAAGGGATGATCCGAGGTGCGCCTTCTGAAAGGGGAGAAGGAACCACTGCAATTCCCGGGCGTGCAACCTCGCCCATGGTACGATAGAGATGCAGGAAACCATTTTGCCCAAAAGAGAAGATAAGGCGAGGAGTGGAGAGGACCCCGCTCCCTGAACCTGAGCAGCCAAACTCCTAAGACTATCCTGTCGTTCCCGGGATATAAATACTCTGCCTGCTATGGAGTCAATAACGGAACCCAAGTGGAGAATAGAAGTTGCAGGGGACAATTGACTTTTAGCGAGATTAATGGAGAACCCATGGTCAGTTAAAACCTGGGTAACAGTGTGAAGGTGCTGCTGTGCCACCGCTTCGGAGGAAGCATGCACTAAAATGTCGTCCAGATAACATTGGACCTTGATTGGGAGAGCCCGAAGGTGACCCGCCAAGACGGATAAGACCTTCGTGAAAACCCTGGGAGCGGAAGAGAGACCAAAGGGGAGAGCCCTATACTGAAAGTGCTGATCTGCGTAGCAGAATCTAAGGTACCTGCGGTGTTGACGTGCAATAGGAATGTGCAGGTAAGCCTCAGTCAAATCCAGAGAAGCCATGAAGTCTCCAGGCCGGATGTTAGCTAGGATAGATTTTAGGGAATGCATCCGGAATTTTTTATATACTATATGATGGTTTAGGCGTTTGAGATCTAGAATCGCCCTCCAGCCCCCCGAAGCCTTTGGTACCACGAAAAGGATGGAGTAAAAGCCCTGAAATAGTTCACCAGAGGGCACCCGCTGAAAGGCCTTAATATCTAGCAGGTGTTGTACCGCCTCGGCCATGAGAGCCCGTTTAGCGGGATTCCTGGCCGTGGGACACCGGATAAAGGCCCCGGGGGGGAGGGAGAGAAATTCCAAAGACAAACCGTATCGAATTGTGTTGAGGACCCAAGAATCATGTGTTGTCGTTTCCCAACAAACAGCAAAGTGCTTCAGACGCCCCCCAATAGGAGCGTCTGTGGGGGAGAAACTACTTGCCTCGCTTGGCTGGACGCCCGCTGGCGCCACCACGAAAGCGCCTCCTGAATTGTCTTCCCCTACCGGCCCTGTCCTGATTGGAACGGAACCTCCCCGAATACTGACCTGGGGACCGGGGAAAACTGGATCCCTGGTCAGCGGGACGAAAGGGCCGCCGGGGGTAGGGGGTCTGTCGAGGAAGGCCTCTACGAGAAAGTGATGGCAGAATCTTCTTCTTGTCCTTCGATTCGATGAGAAAGGGGTCCAGAGAGTCCCCGAAAAGTTGTTTCCCTTTAAGGGGCTTAGACGCTAGACGCCATTTGTGGCGAGTCTCTACGGGCCACTGTTTGAGCCATAGCATGCGTCTGGCTACTATGGTAGATGCCATTGCTTTAGATGTAAATTTGGAAGCGTACAGCGTGGAGTCAGCGATAAATTGGCAGGTAGCAAAGATTTTGCTGAGGTCCTGATGTGCCCTTATGTTGGTCTCAGGAATCAGGTCCTGTAATTGTTTCACCCAAAGGAGAGCCACTCTAGCGAAGAAGGAGGAAGTAGAGGCCGCCTTGATGGCCCAGGCCGCCGCCTGGTGTGCGCGTACCAACGCCTGTTCCACCTTCCGATCTTCAGGCTTGAGGTTCTCCTCCGATTCACTGGGAAGAGTGGTCTGGGCGTGTAGTGCCAAGACCGGTGGGTCCACCGCTGGAACCTCAAGAATGTCCCCCAGTTCAGGGGCCACTGAAGAACTGGCGTTCGAGTGTAGAGGGGTTAGACCCTGTGGCCGGAGCGGCCCACTGATTTCTTACTGTATCTATGAATAGGGAGGGGGCCGGGACTGAATCCGGTTCTGGGGTGACCGAGGAAAATATAGGCCCCAAAGGAGTATTTAGTAAGGGCGCCGGATTGGCGGGAGCCGAGAGGCCAGCGGCCGCCCTGGCCTTGCTTAGCAAAGACTTGAACAGTCCAGGCGGAAAGAGCGCAGCCGTCTGAGGCTGGGAAGGACCAGCAGCTTCATCCTCTGAGAGTTCACCCATGGTGTCCATCTGGTCTACCTGGAAATCATCTAGGTTCTCCTCCTCCGAAATGTTGGACAACTGATCCGCTGCCAGGAAATCAGCGCTGGTTCCTGGTTGGGGATTCAGCTGAGGGGAGGAAGTCCCAGAGCCCAAAGGTGGTAGTGAGGCCGCCAGGGTTTGGAGGTTGGCGGTGATGCTAGTTTGTACCGCAGAGGCGATCCATTGTTGAATTAGAGTAGGATCAAAGGGGAGAGCTGGTGGTGCCTGAGCTGGGCCTGGCTGAGATGAAGGCTCAATCCCCTGTACCACCGCTGGAGGAAGGGGCGGTTGAGGCACCTCCTGGGCCTGTGGTGCAGAATTTTGGAGGCCTAAATTGTCCTCCTGACCTGCTGCAGCTTGTGGGGCAGCAGATGGGATCCCCAGTCCCCCAGTGCCCCAAAGGGAAGATGGAATCTGGGGAAGGGTTGTGGCTTCTAGACCTTGGGCCAGTGCAGGTTGAGGGGCAGGGGCCTGAGATGCCCCTGCATTGGCTGCCCTGTCGTGCATCTTCTGCAGGGCGCGGTCCCTGCGCTGCTCAGCTCTTGTAGGCCCTGTCCTGCCTGCCTGAGATGCAGAGGCTGCAGCCTCATCATCGTTGGGCCTATTAGTTTTGTGCTTCCTCTTGCCCCCCGGCTTGGAAGAGGTGGGAGGCATTCCTTTGGCCATGTGTGTGCCTGACCTTCTCGCCTCCAGCGCCTACCCGCAGTGATTTCCTTTTAGGGATCCGCTAAGGCCTGAATCCGTACTGGGGCACCTCTCCCTTCCCTTTGCTAGCCAAGCCTCGAGACGACGCCTTTCGATTTCCCCTTATTAGTGCTGAGGGGAGAGAGACAAGGCCTCTGTCGCGGGCTCCTGCTTTCGATTTCCCCTTGGTCAAAGGCGAAGAGGGAGAGAGGTGCGGGAGGCCTCCGGGGGCGCTGCCGATCGCTTCAAGGGAGCCGCTCGAATGGCGCCAAATTTAAAGGCTGGAGCCGGCAGCGAGGCTCCTGCAATCGGCGTCTCCACGCGGCAAGCGGCCCGATGGCTGAGCCGCTAATTGCTTTCGCTTTCCCTTCCGGCACTGAATACGGGCGGCAGGCGGCGGATCGCTCCTTCCCTCGTGGCTGTGAGCGAGGGGGCGGCAACGGGAGAGCCCTTCACAGCCAGAGCCGGACCGAAGCCAAACGGCGAAGAAAGGGCTGGCTGTGGCCGCGGAGCGATCGTTCCCCTGTTCCACCCTCCGTTGAGAAGAGGATCGAGAAGGTGGGAGGAGAGGGGGGGGGCTAGGCTTGGAGCCCAAAGCCCCACGTGGCAGCCTAGGCTAAGTTGCAGCGGCTTGCCACGATCCCCTCGCTCACAGATTATAGAATTAAAGGTAGAATGAAGAAATCCTGATACGACCTGATTTTCTTCTTGCTGAATTGAATTGAGGAGCTTGAAGGAACCAGCAGTTG
Organism: Diadophis punctatus similis; assembly: GCA_023053685.1. Lineage (NCBI taxonomy): Eukaryota > Metazoa > Chordata > Lepidosauria > Squamata > Dipsadidae > Diadophis > Diadophis punctatus. The sequence continues at coordinate 2,053,212 of JALIGW010000078.1, forward strand.
GATGAGCTGTCTTCGCCACGTCCTGCTCTGCTGAGGACGAGTCAAAAACTGGGTCTCAGAGGGCGGATCCAGGGGTTTTAAAGAAAAAAAGTGACTCGTCCTGGACTGCTGGTAGGCGGAGACAACCCATCCTGACTGCTGGCTCCTCATAGGATGGAGAATACTAATTTTGTACATCTAAACTGTATCTTCAGACAAACATATGCTAAGAGACCAGCAATGGATAAACAGGAATGCAGATTATAAGCGTAAGTCATTGGGGGGGGGGGGAGGAGAAAAAAAGAATCACTGGGTAGTTTCTGTTAACAATGTACTCACATCTGCATAATGACCTCTCATATCACAGCGGTTGCAATGTTTTTTCCAGTACATTCTCTCAGAGCACTCTCTAGAGCAGTGTCCTGGCAAACAACAATTTAAACAAAATCGTGCTGGACAGCTGTTTTGTAGGTGACCTCTCTGTGCACAAAGACAACAGGGTGGAATTTTCTGCAAAATAAATGTGAAGAAACAAAAATGATCAGAATCAGAGGAATTTAAATTAAGTAAAATAAACAAGGCGTTTCTATTTATATTCACAGAGAAACCCTCAATTAATAATTAAAACATAAGGTAAAATGAAACAACAGTACAATAAATAAAGAGCAGAATGTTAAGATATTCATGAACTGGGAGAGCCAGTGGTAACAAGGTTAGCCAATGAATAGGCATAACAACTGAATCAGCCAATGGGAGCTAACCACTTCTGAGTCTGTGCAGAGAATTGAAACTGGAACTTAAGCTTAAGGCTGGGTGTGGCTCCAGTCTCCACTCTGTACTCTTCCACTCTGAACTCTGCTGAAATGAAACTAACTGTTCTCTGCTATCTGTAACTACATTGAAGAAGAACTCTGCTAACACAACCGCGGCTGGCAGGCGGCTGATTTTCAGGCCTTCTGGGCCCACTGGGAGTCTGGAAACAGGCTGTTTCCAGCCTCCGGGGAAGGGGGGGAGAAGGCCGTTTTCGCCCTCCCCAGGCTCCTAGAAAGGCTCTGGAGCCTGGGGAGAGCGAAAAATGTGCCATTGCGTGCTGGGAGCGGGGGGGGGGGGGTCACGTGCGCATGCGTGGGGGGCACATGGAATTATGGGTGTGGGCATGTACACGTGTGACCCCCCCACACTCCCCCCTTTTTGGCACGCGAACCAAAAAAGGTTCGCCATCACTGCTCTATATACTCTTGTTTACCGTTCAGTTTGCCACATTGTTTAATTTTTTGTGTGGCTGTTCTTTAAATGTCTCATGGTATTAATGATATTAGTGTGTTGTACTCATAGTGAAATTTTACACTTCTGTTTCAACCATCATCTTTCAGCCAATGAGCATACAACTAATAAAATATAGACATACTGCTAAAATCTATCCTGGAGATATTTAATCACGTACAGTAAGTTTTTGCTATTATCCTGATGAAAAAATTATTAGCACTGGGTTGCCTACCACTATGCACAATACTATGGATTCTGTATTCTGTAGGAGGAATTCTCTCATCAGCCCAGTGGACATTTTTTCCCTATTCTTCTAGGCATGCATATAGAAATAGAAAGTGTGTGCAAGGTGGACACGGTACAAGGTGTAAAAGCTGTGTTTTATCATTTGCTTCCTCAATGAGGGCAGAGTGGGGACTAATTATAGGATGCATGCCCTATAATGCCCTATTGTTCTGTCCACTCATTCACTAAAGTGGGGGAAAGAGAAAAGAAATCTTCAGTGAGCAGGTGGTAATCCTCAGCATGGGCCACTGGGTCTCTCTTGATTGGATTATATTGCTGAGAGCCACTGAAGAAAGCACCAACTTCAAATACTCCATCTCCTTTCTTACAAGGGAATCATGCTCCTAATACCGCTGATTAATCTCTAGGATAGGATCCACAATGCAAAGAAATTAGCAGGTAATGTTCCTTGGGTCTAAACTGCCACTGCAGTTGAGAGCATGGAAATTGCTTTCTTTCTTTTTTTTCCCCTTTCTCAAAACGCCAGCCAGTAAAATTATTTCAGACCAGCGCTTTAAAGTCTGAAAGTCTCAGCTAGCAATAAAACAAATTGAAATACTACATTTACCTTTGGGGCAGGACAATTTTTTGATAAATGACCTCGTTTATCACAATTTCTGCAAGTGACGTTTTTGTCCGCTGTGTAGTATCTGTTGTTATGTCGCACTGAAACATAATTACCAATCTGTGCCTGAGGAAACAAAAGGATTTTTATTAGAAGTTGAAAGCTTAATGTTCTGCCACCCTAAGCTTTTATAACAATCAAGCCTAAGATATTGAATTTTTAAAAGAAAAGTGTTTATTTTTATAGTTCTTACACATATACACCCTCTAGAATCAAGATAGGCTTCCCATCTGTAAATAAGTACCGTATAAATATTTTTGCAGGATTGTATTACGTCCTTTTCAAAGAAGTTTTTAGAAGTTACTTTTTTCTAAAACTTTTAGTCAATAATATTGACAATATTGTTTAATAATGTATTTTGCAAAATACATTTAATTTAATTGGGAAAATAACTAATCTACCAATGAATGTAAAGGTGACATTATTAAATCGCATGCATAAAATGCCATGAGGAAACATCCACTCAATTGCCCCCCCCCCAATGTATTTTTACACATAGATCAGCAATTTACAAGTTGGTCAATATACCTTACTATTCAAATAAAACTGAAAATCAAAAGCTAGACTATGACTTTAAGAAAAAAAAATCAAGTATTTCTTTTTCCAAATATGAAAAGCTTGAGGATGACTTTTTCCTCAAAAAACAGAAGTATTATTCTATATTTCCATACACTGCTCTCTTTTAGTTCCAAATATTTCTGATATTCCATGGTTCAAGTTAATGCTCCAATTTCTTATTATACACCACCTGCATTTTACATCTGTGCACACAGCTCCTTGACCTTTGGTTTTAAACCCTAATACCTGGCTCAGTATGTGCTCCTCTAATTAAATAACATGGTCACTATCAACTGTAGCCTTTTGCATTAGAAAGCCAGTAGGTGCCCATTACTGCCATTGACTATTTTGCATCACCCACATAAATAATAAATTCTCACTAAGAAATCTTACTAGCTATGATTTTTTTTAAAAAAGGAAAGAAACAGGTTCAGGAGTGCATCAATGCCTTGAAACCATGACTGGAAACTAGGAAAAAAGAAAAAAAAGAAAAAAAAAGCAGTTGCTACATTTGGGCAGATGTTAGTTTATTCTAGACATTCTGCCATTCAGCTCGCTACCAGACCAGTCAAGCAGAACTCCTAAGTGGAGTGAGCAATAGCAGGTTTGTAGGTGTAGGTGTGTAGGAGTGTGTGTGTGCGAAATCTGCAAGAAAATTCACCTGTAATGAAGCAGAAGATTCCTCCATCACCTTTTCTGCCTTCTTACATTGCCACAACCCATGCCATTGTTTGAATTCTTATATGAAAGGTTTTTTTTAAAATCTTTACGTGATGATTAAGGAAAACAATAAAACTGTTAATAACAACTCATGCTCTTATGTAGAATACTTCCAATCATTGGTGGAGTGTTTTTTAGGAAAACAGCTGACAGGAAAAAAGGAGACTGAAAAATTCAACCTCAGCCTGGTTCCCCTAATGTGATGAATACTAGAATCCAACCTTATGGTTAACAGTCCAGTTCACATTGGCCTTTTTCCATGAACAGTGAGAGAGAAATTATGTAACAGGAATTGGGCTCCTGTCTGTCAGCATGATAATTCTGTGGAGATAGGCTAGATTAACTAAATATAATGTTCTAGGACAGTGATGGCGAACCTATGGCACGGGTGCCACAGGTGGCACGTGGAGCCATATCTGCCGGCACGCGAGCCGTTGCCCTAGCTCAGCTCCAGCGCGCATGTGCGTGTCCGCAAGCTGATTTTTGGCTCACGCGGAGGCTCTGGGAGGGCGATTTCGGCCTCTGGAGGGCCTCCAAGGTGGCAGGGAGAGCGTTTTCGCCCTCCCCAAGCTCCAAGAAAGCCTCTGGAGCCTGGGGAAGGCAGAAAACGGGCCTACCGGGCCCACTGGAAGTCGGAAAACGGGGGAGTGGGGGGGTCACACACGCATTCGCAGGGGGGTGGGGCGAGTGGTGGGCTTTGAATTATGGGTGTGGGCACGCACGCACGTACGATAGTGCACGTGCGCACTATTTCGGCACCCGAGGAAAAAAAGGTTCGCCATCACTGTTCTAGGAGAAACTAGCAAAATAAAGAGATTGAAAATGGACAAGATCTGCTGGAGGGGGAAAACAAAACAAAATCCTCCAATGAATCCCTATGGGTGAAGTAGTTGTATATGCTGTGAATTGTTCGATTTTAAGCCCTTCCCTCCTGGTTGTATGACTCAGAGTAGAGTTGATATTAAGTGGTTGGAAGGAATACCAGAAATCACAATTTCCAAGCTTTCCTTATTCTATTTTATTTTGTGGGGGATGACGGTTAAGCAGATTTTACATTGTCCCAAAGGTGCTTTTTCAAGAGGCAACTGGACTTTCTGGTTTTTCGTTGAAGACGTTTCGCTTCTTATCCAAGAAGCTTATCAGCTCTTGAGCTCAGCTATCTCAGAGCTGAAGAAGCTTCTTGGATGAGAAGCGAAACGTCTTCAAAGAAAAAACAGAAAGTCCAGTTGCCTCTTGAAAAAGCACTTTTGGGTCAACCATGACCTGGATGATTTAGGATCTCCATAGACAAGATTTTACACTGCTTACCTTTACAGTATAATGCAGCTTGGTTGGCTTGCCTGGATTGTCCAAATTGATTAGAAATGGCAGCAAATGTCTCAGACTTTGCAACGGGTATAAAACATTAGTAATGAACTGACCTATTGTGTAGACATTATGCTTTCAATCTGTATTCAGACCTTAATTTGGGAATAGAATCAGCAAATAGCTGAAATATTACTTTCTTTAACAGGCAAAGGGAGGCCAACTTCATCGATTCTGCTTGATCTTTCTGAGATATTTTATATCATCTGCCAAGGGTTTAGTATGGCAGTTCCTCTTTAACTTGTAGGAGTGTTCTCAGACATACTCATGAATATCTTTGCCAAGACTGGCCATGAAACATCTTACAGATGCTTGTGATTTGGTGTTCTCTGTAGTGGAGCCTATGATCTGAACATAGGCTCCATGTCCTGAAATTCATGAGTTGAATTGTCTCCTAATGGATTGTTTTAAAGACCTATTTTTTCACCAGGTCTTTCTCATGAATACCACTTGAGGGTTTTAATTTGACTCTATTGCTCCTTTTAGTGGATACATTTCACACTTCTTACATTTTCTGCTTTGTCATTATGTTTTAATAAGTGTTGAGACCTAATTGTCTGGGGAGCAGTTTAGAAATCTGAATAAACGAATGGGATCTGTAAAGGAAGGATCAGAACCAGTCATTGGTTCAAGTCACTTTGGTGGCTGGGGATGGATCAATTCCTGAAGAAAACTGGGATCACTATAGCAGTCGCTCTATGCAGGAATGGAAGATCAGTTGAGAATATCCTCAAGAGTGACTACAGCCAAATAATTCCTCAATGTTCTGGAGAATGTACCAGGTGAAAGGGCTGACCATTCTGTCATAGCTCTAGTTTTTGCTAAGGAATAAATAGCAAAGTTACAATATCACTTCTGAACTCCCTTCTCTGACTACAAGAAACTCAGAAAGCATCTTTTCTGAGAACTCCAAGCACTAAAACAAGTCAATTTATGACAAGGTCAGGCAGCATAAATCTCACAGTAAATCAACAAAGCATACATTAGAGAAGCATTTGTTAGCAGCAAATATATTTCTTTTCCATCACTGCACTGCATTTGCTACGACATTTATATTATAAACTGCCTGTTTCAATGCTTGGAGTTCCTCAGTTAATTGCCCAGCAGAATTTTCTTGAGGGGTGAGTAGATCGGGACTTTGAGGACCACCTCATTCACAAACTCTTCAGACTTTATGCCACAGACCTGAAAGATCAGTTTTCAAGGTCAAAATGATGCTTGAAGGAGCCTGCTATGTTTAGTAAGAATTTGTGGAAAGATTACAGGCATTCCTCGACTTACAAGAGTTCATTTAGTGACCGTTCAAAGTTACAATGGCACTGAAAAAAGTGACTTATGCCATTTTTCACACGCATGACCACTGCCGCATCCCCATGGTCATGTGATCAAAATTCTGGCACTTGGCAACTGACTCATATTTATGATGGTTGCAGTGTCCTGGGATCATGTGACCATTTTTTGTGACCTTCTGACAAGCGAAGTCAATGGAGAAGCCAGATTCATTTAGCAATCATGTTATTAACTTAAGAAGTGCAGTGATTCACTTAACAAATGTGGCAGGAAAGATCATAGAATGGGGCAAATCTCACTTGTCAACTATCTCGCTTAGCAACAGAAATTTTGGACTCAACTGTGGTTATAAGTTGAGGACTACCTGTATAGGGGGTTCAAGAAGCAGTTAATAACATACTGGAGGCATTAAGTTGTACTCCTTGTCTCCCTTGAGAGGGAGGGGGAGGGAGAGGGAGAGGGAGAGAGATCATAGAAATGAACTATGATTCTCTCAGTGATGCTTAATAGCACTGACCAGTGTGATTTTTTCTGGAATTATTTTTGTGACATGCAAATTGGAGTTGCTACATTAAAATAACATTCCTCAGTAACAGGTCACAGCATTCTGCTAATTCTACTTGACTTCATAGTTTCTGGATTGTAGGATCCCCCAGGATTCCATTCTCTTCCTTCTGATGTGTAACACTTATAACAAACCATCACAAATTATAATCTAGATATCTGTGACATGGTGTCAGGACTGTGCTGATTGCAGTTCTGTTTAAGTCCTCGGAAGAACAGAGGCATGGATGATTAAATAAACCTAAGATGAATTTTGAGAAGACAGGGGCATTGTGGTTAGATGGATTTTAAGTAGTTTAACTGTTTGTAATATGTAACAAGTGGTCATATTCAATTTAATTGCCCAATTATGATGCTGGACAGGATGCATATCTTAATAATCCAAGAATGGTACTATTATAGAACATGTTATGTAGCTGTATTATGAAAGCCTGTCTGGAAGTTTCAGCTTGGACAGAAAACAGTTTAGAGATAAAATAGAGCAGCTAGGTGAAATCAATCCTCTATGTATAGCACAACTTTACTTAAATGGACATATCTAGGAATAAAACCTTACATGAAGCTCTAATTAACACAATTATTTAATTATCTTCTACAACACAGTTTCCCAAACTTTATGGCTTTGCGGGCCGGAGCTTGTGGGCAGCAGGGAAGCGTATGCGCACACACAGCTCCATTTGCGTGAGCGGTGGGCACACATGCCCGCCGCTCACACAAATGGACCACATGCATGCACACCCTCACCTTCTGCTTGCACAAGAGGGGATGCACAGGTTCATCCGATGCTTCAGAAGGCCCGGGTTCAAACAGTTCACGGCCCAGAAGTGGCCTGAGGATTGGGGACACCTGTTCTATAAGATTTTAGAGAACACACGAGATCCCCAGAAGTGTTTATGATTTATTATTTCAGTAATGAAAAGACATTAATACAAAATAGTCAAAACACAATATTGTACCTGTAAGTCTTTATCACTGATGGTCCATCCTGTTCTATCTTCTCCTGCAAAACAATTATTTGGAAACAATTGAAATGGATTTCAGGAACTATAGGATTTGTCTTATTAGTAGCAAGTTAATGAAAGAAAGTTATAAAATTTTCAAAGTGTTGTCACAAAACCTTTTTAGATTTCACCTATTTTATCTGCAGAGTATCTAATCTGGTGAGGTAGGTGACATACAAATTAATAAATAATAAATAAGCATAAGCATAAGCAGTGCATTTTGAGACAACATATAATGTTTTAATACTAAAATAGTATTTTAATTTAGAAAGGAAAATTTCAGGGATTCTTTCATGAGAAGGTTAGTAATGACCTTTTTTATCACCACAAGTAATAAAGGAATGTTAATGAACTGTATACAAAGAGCAAGATCCGAAAAGTCTTTTGAAGCTTTTGTAGGTAGCAAATTCTGTTTTAACAGCGCATCAAAAGCTTCACTGCCCAAGAATCTTAATGCTAGAATAAAATAAATTTTCCAATGAATGTTCACTGAGTTTGAAGAGTTATTGAAAATATTTTGTAACATAAAAATATAACTGGAATATCAATTATCATTTGGGTGGTTCTAACATGGGCACATAGGATAACGTTGTAGGTTATTCTACACATTTGACATAATATTCCTCATCAATTCTGTATTTGTTTTTTAAGTTAAGCTTTCAAAGCAATCATTGTAACCATATGCTATCTATGTATTTCTCATTAAAGCAACCAGATAAATATTAGCTTTCACTTGGTTGATTAATATGCAGTTCTCAAGTTATAAGAAGCTCTTCATCGTTTATAGTATAACATAAATATTTATCTAAAATCTTTACAGATTGCCTTTTGGGACACATATATAACTAGCAGCATCCAACAAAAGATGAATCCAGTTGAGATATAATGAATGAATAAAAACGTAAGAATCCAGTATAATAAGGAAATACCATGACTCAGGAATTAGTGTTATAAAAACCCTCTTAGAGAAAGGCAGATGGAACAAATGGATTTTCAAGGATATTTGAAAGCTTGTACAAAATGCTCTTTCATAGTGCCAAAGAAAACAGTCCCACATCCAGGAAAACACCAATAAGAAGGTCCTTGACTGGCACTCAAAAAGGGCCTCTATAGTTGATCTTTACAGAAGGATCATACAATTGAAGGCAGTCTTCTGTATATCCCGTTTAAAACTTTTAAAAGGAAACAAATACAAGGGAAAACAGTCTTCTATGTATCCCCAAATTGTTTAAATCTTTAAAAGGTAACATAAGGGCTTTGAAAAGAACTCAGAACTGCTCCGATAATCATATACAACTGGTGCAAAATTAGTGTAACATGTTTGGATCTCCTATTCACACAGATACACAGTGCACTAGTATTTTTAAATCATTTTCCTAAGTGGATCACATTTAGCCTATATGGGTAATCAAATGTGAATGGTCACTATTTCCTAGACCAGATGCCAAACCACAGGTAACGTAGATATTGCCTGCTGTTGCTCCCCAGCAATGGTACCAGAGGATTATTGCCATTCATTCAAAAGATAACAGCCAACATGAGTAATAGGCACTGAATTTGCATAATGTTTTAAAATAACAATTGGATTGAGTTTGCAAATGTCAACATTAAAAATAATATGCTGTGTGAAAAAGTAGCTTCCTTTGTTATTCTACCTCTGCCCCCATTCATCTTCATTAGTGATATTAGTACTAGCACTATAGATGATGATACAAAAAAAAATGCCTTACCATTTTCCCCTATGGTAAATATATATTTGTCTGCTATATTGATTGAATTAAAGTAAAACACATTCAAATCAAGTTCAGATTAAAATAGTTTTTGTCCCATCCCACAGCTTTTCTTATGCAGCACAGCCCACAAAGACATAGCCCTCAGCTCCAAGATGGCTGCTCCTTCATTTAAAAACACAACTACATCTACAAACAATTTGACAATTTTCAATATCCAATTCTTCATATCAAAGTACTGGAATATGCCATGTAACCAAGTTGATTTATCTTTTCAAAGATAAATTAGTCTTAGTCAACTTTTCTCTGACTGGCCTACAATTTATTTACATATTTCTTTAAGAATATAAAAACAAAAATCTTGTAATTTTTTGTTCTTGAACTGTAAATTGAAGATACGACCTGTAGCTATTGTTTCTTTCCATTTTATATACGTCATACTTCTATCAAACATTTGCTGATTAATGGAGGGAGGGGACAGAAGTGTTTGCCTTCCCCCCAGCAGTTTTACATTAATGAACAATGCTATTTTTATCATCAAGCATGGCTTTCCCATCACAGCTATTCAGTAATCTCATATTTATGACCTGTATTTTATTCTAAATCTCTCTTTGATCTTTGCTGGAATTAATTGTGTAGCTTATAGACCAGTGTTCTAAACAATTAAGTTCATTTCTATCCAAAACGCTATCCTCTAAAGCATTTACAATCAAATTTTACTAGTTTATTTATGAGAATGTCATGTGAAACTGTGTCAAAAGCACTGCTAAATTTGATTACGCTGAAGATTATATCTACTGCATTCCCTTTATCCACTAAACCACTTATCTTATAAAACTCAGAGATTAGTCTGTACTGGCATGTATTTCTTGCGGTGGTGTAGGGTTTCCTGCCTAAGCAGGGGGTTGGACTAGAAGACCTCCAAGGTCCCTTCCAACTCCGTTATTCTATTCTATTCTATTCTATTTTTACATTTACAATACCTTACTAGCAACCATTTCTGAATCTTCCTCCCAACCCATTTTGCAAAGTAAAAATAAAATCCATTGTTAAAGTACTTTAAGTGAGTAAAATATTATTGTTCAAATAGCTTTTTGTTTTCTTTTATTGTCTAAAAAGACACAAAAAATTGATAGCATGTCAAGAGTACATGCTTGTACAATGGCTTAAATAACTGCAATACTTATCCTGCATTCATTCTTTTAAAAAAACCCTCTGTTTTATTACATTATACAGTATATATAATAACCAAGTACAATGATATTTATATAATGGGAACTAAAAACTACTAATACCATAATGATTGAATTAAACCTTTCAAAAAAAAATTATGAAAATGTTAAATATGATATGTGAGATGTAAATGTAAATGGGCAGTTATTCTTGTGCTCTGTATATGCTGTTTGTTACACCACAGTTGTATATTCTCCAAATTTTATCAGATATTATCCATATTATATCTTGCATCAGTTCTTGAATGAAACAGGTTGTTCAGCAATTAAGATGCATAAAATATTTAAGCAATTTTAAAAAATATATAGAACCATGCCTGATAACTTAGCATTTTTATAATTGCTTTTACAATGATTTTTATGAAACATACCGAAACAGATTTAGTTCGGATATACTGTATAGTCTATTCAGTATACTCAAAACTGCATTCTGAATTGTGATGTTGAGTCTATGCAAAGCATTGTTAACAGGACTCTGGCCTGCCAAATAGAGCACCATAGTCTTAACTCCTTGTGACTTCATGGACATAGCTATGCAGTTTTCTTGGCAACAGAAATGGCTTCCCACTACCTTCGTAGGCTAACCTATAATCCAGTGACTCACTGGTGGTCTCCCATCCCATCTTCCAGCCTCAGTAGGTTGAAACTGGTTTTGATTTTCTGAGATCAGACGGTTAAGTGCTGGGCAGACTCTAAAAGTTTAGCTTTTTATGTGTAAAAACTGAAGTATGTTTTAAAAAGATAGGTTCCTGCCTATTTTACAATATTTGTTTCACATATTTCCACTAAGCAGCTGCAAGAAACCAGAGGATGTAATTATCTATATATATAAACGCCAAATACCAAAGATCACGAAATCTCCAGAACTATAAGGCCTACAAACTTGAAACTTGGCATGTATGTTCCTCTTGGCTTCTAGGTGCTCGCTAAGAAAGGATTTTTTGAAATTACCATCAGATCATTAGTATTTCTTATACACTATTATATTAACACGCTCTGATGCTGAGACGTTCTACTCCCCCTCCCCACCTGAAAAGAACTCTGTTCCAACTGCCAGTTGCCTTATATTAACACGCTCTGATGCTAAGGAGTTACACATTCTACATAAATTTTCAAGCTTTAAGTGTCAATGTATCAAGCCCAATCACATAGTTTCGTAGTGAAGCATGGGTATTCAGCTACTAGTTCTGGAATAAAATAATATGGTCTTCTCTAACAACATTAATTGATCAATCTGACCAATTCTACTTTATGTTCTATTAGAATTTTAACAAAGATATAGCTAATTAAAAACTGAAGATCTTTATGGATTTACTTGGTATAGTTCTCCCGCCCCAAAGGACAATATTTGGCTCTTTCTGACTTAAGTGGAATTCAAGCAAAACAGTATTTTGTACTAAAAGTAGATCTAGATTCAGAATAGTGTAGAATATAAATTAGTATTCTGTATATTTTTATATGTGGAAAGGGTCCTCTGAATCTAAGAGGACCATAAAAGAAAGTGATTTGAGTCTGGGGTTACAAGAGGAAGGTGGGATCAGGAAAAAGCACTGTAAGTTTTCTTCTGTAAATTTTTTCTCTGTTGCATTCTGCTGCAAGGTCAACTCTTTATCCAACACAGTGAATCCATCATCTTTTTAAAAATTTAGTATGAAGAAATACCTGCAGATCAAGGGTAAATACTATAAAAACCACTGCTGATAGTTATCATTCCCAACTGGTAACTTCTGAATAATTTCTATTTTAAGAGTATCCCAAGCGCCCTTTAACTCATAATAATTTGATTAACCATAAAAGAGTTAATCTACAGATGGAATGGATTCTTTGTTAACATCTTGTTTGAAAAAATAACTGAAGAGCTTCATAAATTTCCTACCCAGGATTTAAGTAGTTTCAGGAAAGGCCCATTTAATCATAATTTTACTGTAACAACCACACATTTATGAGAATCTCATGTTAGAAATCACAGTGTAGAGGATTTTGCAAATTCTTTAAAGTGTTAATGACAAATTCTTGTTTAAGTAGGATTATTTTCTCTTGCTACTTTTGTTTCAGTCTTAAACAATCCATGCAAGAGATCACTTCTGTTAAAAATTTGAAATGAAACAGGACATTCATTTCAAGTGTTAATATTGATAGAACAGCTACTAATTTTTATTGAATTACAAAAAGTAACAATTTTTTAAAACAATCTTATGCTGCCTGATGGGCATATTTTTGAAGGATATAACAGAGGGAGGTTAGAATTTAATATCTATTCAGAAAATAATATTACTTAATCCAAACATGCATGAATTATATTTAATCCAAATGAAGACATATATACCAAGCAGCCTTTGTGATCTTTTTAAAAAGCTTACTAAATGTTCAAATATGTGCATTTTTACTACATATTCCTCTATGTATTATGGTAATTTATATTAACCTTAAGATTCCATTTCAATTTATTATGTCTGCAGGAAATATTACATGAAAGAATGGTATTATATATCCCTATCTGTTGATACTAAATATACACATATTTGTAAAACACTGCACCTTAGAAATATGTCACAACTTGCAAAATGAAAAATATATCAAGGCAATGACTACAGACATTCTTTGTTTTGTTTTCCACTTATTTTGCATTTTCAAAATATGAAGCTCTTGATAATTTAGATTTTGTAAACAGGTAGTAATGTTTACAAACAAGTATCAATAGTTGGTATTTTTCAAAACTTAGTGTAACATTTGGAGAACAAAGTAATCTCTCTCTCTCTTTTAGTAGGTACAAATGTGGGGACCACAGGAACAGTTAAATTCATGGCATGGTTGGTCTACCACACAGTCGGGGGAATTCTTTAAATAGAGCCTGTCACTCTCTTTGCCCATCAATGGGATTTCCTTCTCAAACTGCTGATTCGTTCAGGTACACAACAGAGGAAATTTCAGTTAACCTTTGTTTCACCCCAGGGAAAAATCTGTCTGAGAAGTATAAAATGAATAGTTTAAAAAAAGTAAGTAGCCAAGCTTCAGTGCTATTCTTTGTAGCGTTCACAGCAGTCAGACAAAAATAAAACAAATGCTTTTACTGCCCCTGGAGAATAAATGATATAATGCACAATTTAGAATCTCGGTTGTCTACTTTTTGTTTTCAGTTCATAAAAAGGTAAACACCAATCAGATCAGAACTATTGCTCTCGGTGCAAGATTGTTTTGCTCAAACCATTACCCAGTAGTTATAAAAAAATTGGTTACAAAAACAGAATAAAACCTCTGAGTAAATAAGTCTCCGAGTTTTTTATCAGTGGGATCTCCTGGTGTGTCCTCTGCATTGAAGACCACAGGGTGCCAACAACTTCAACAGGGTATTTATTTTTCTTTATTTGTTCAATTTATTTTCCTTTCATACAGGAGTTCAAGGCAGCCTACATAGTAGTCCCTTCTCTTATTTCCACCAACAATCCTGTGAGGTTGGACTGAGACGGCTGGTCAAAGCCACCCAGGGATTTTCTATTACTGAGATGTATTAGAACTTGAGTCTCCCCAATGCCAGTCCAATTCCTTAAATACTATATCATGCTGGATATATCAAATATATTAGAAGTATAAAGTAAGACTAATCAAGAAACAGTCATTATTGGATATAAAGATTAGAAAAAAAGGGTTCTTATATAAAGAAATTTAAATGGAAATAGCTCATGTTATACTTCACATCTCCCCCCCCCCCCCAATCTTAGAGTAAGTTGCCACCTCCTAGTTAAACTGTCAGAACATCATCTTTTAGGTTCTCCCAATTTAATAGTATCTGGAGATATTAATAAGGTGCTGTGGGGTTTTCTTGGATTCAGCTCAGGATTTTTAATAGCTGTGAGAGTCATATGCTAATATCAAAATACAGAAAATCAACAGCAAAGCAGAATATAAATTGAATGTGTACATGTATACTGGATCCACCACAAGCTATCCTGCTCTTGCATCAACACAAAGAGGTGACTGGGAGTAAATCAATCCCATATCCCACAATCTGTTACATCACTAGATTAGCTCTAATGATCAACATGTATTTGCAGGGAGGAAGAAGCAGATTCAGTTGTTACAATTCAATCGCATATGCAAAAACAACCTTCTAAAACCAACTCAAAAAAGAATATAGCTAGAGCGAGTAACACTGCTGAGTACGATGTGCAATATAGTAATGTGATCAATATTTTGTCATGTGTGAAGCCTGGGGGTATAGGTGTATACTAGAGGTGGTATTCACTTACCTTCCCTACCGGTTCGCAAATGTCCACGCATGCGCACGCCCTTATGCATTTGTGCTTTGCTCGCGGCTACAAAATGAGCCTAAATAGGACGGCATAGCACTGGGGCAGGGGGGCAGGCCCACCCCCACCCGCAGGTCGCTACTACCAGTTCACCCGAACCGGTACGAATCGGCAGAATACCACCTCTGGTGTATACACCCATAAACACACAACATATATGTATATGTATGCACATGTCTGTGTGCATATATGTATGTATGTATATATTTGTGTGTGTGTGTGTGTATACACATATATAAATAATGGAACAAACTCCTATTATGAAGAGGGAGAAATATTTTGGAGGCAGACTTCCTATCATAGTATGACAACATATGAAAGAATTGTATTAGAGCCACAAAATATGGGTCTTTGTCTTCTAAGTTGAGCATTCACTTTTTGACTCTCTCAATGGGAGAGGGGGAGGAAGCCAGAACACCACTGTACTACCATTAAGTCTCAAACTTCCCGATCATGTGAGTTAAGTTTCCCTGAAAACCAATTCTGTGCAAATAGGGGATTTGTTAGAGCTGAGACCTAAATATACAGTATAATGCAATTACTTTTAAAATATCACTAGGTAAGAGAGACAACTTTAAGATGGGAAAGGGAAACATCTCAGTGGTCTCAAACTTCTCAGTTCCATATTGAGGGATAGTATTAGTCCCCTTACCAACCATATCAGTCACCCCTGCTTCAAACCTTACACACCTCTTGCATCTAGCCTGGCTTTTGGAGAAGCCCACTGTATTCCTTAATAATTTGTATTGTCTTTTTGGTCTCTGCAGATCTTTACTGGACATGTACATTCTTTCTCCTTATTAGTTACTCATTGTTTTCCATTTTTTTCTTAAAATGGTTATTAAAAATAAGAAGAAAAATAGGGGGTAATTGAAGAATGGAAGCATAACCACTGGCATCATTCACCTTACACTGAGGTGCAACCCATTTGTAAGTCTAACATAATTCACTACTGAAAAATCAACCTCTCAAGCATTCACTTCTAGCAGAGGCTACAAAATATTTCATACTGTTTTATAAACTCCCCAAATATCTTTCTAGTTTCTGCCACACCTTACATATGTAAAGGACATGCTACTTATTTTCTATTCCAGTCATGAATTAGAAAACATGTTTTGAAGTTGCCTGGGAAAAATAAATCAGTTTGGCCTGATTCAACAATAACCGCAACACAAAAGTACTATCTGGTAGAATTATTGCATTAAAGTTCCCTACCTTATCCTGAGCAATGAAAAAAATGAATAAAAATTAATTGTTATGCAATTTAATCCAGTAATTTTGTTCATCTTAGCATTTCCAATTTCAAAAAAAGCTTACATTACTGAAATTTCTTTTAAAGTTTGTTATACAAAATATATACTTCCTCTCAAATTCATCAGCACTTCCTAATCAATTCTCAGTTTATTTTCTATACACGTTGTCTATATTGCTTACCCACAGATGTTTCATCTAATCGTTAAACCACAGAAAAAGAAAGAAAAAAGAACACAAGAGGAAGTTAGAATGGATTATATCTTTTGAGCGGACGTTCTCAATATCTTTTAAGGACTACCTCTGAATGCAACGGTTAAAAAAAATTCATTTAAGTCCTTTGAATAAGTCTTTATTCTTACTAAAATTCTGACAATATTACTTGCACAGTTAACTCAAATAATGTATCTTGTATTTTATGCATGTCCCTGAGTTGTATAAAAAAGATATGATACAAATCTAATAAATCAATAAATAAACAAGCGAGCTGATTCTATTAAATCCATTTCCCTTAGATTCTGAATTCAAAGCAAAATATTCGTTGATGGAATGGGCTGCATCCTTCACAGTAAACAGATAATTGTGTAGGTTTGCAATACCTCAGCTATATCCTATTATTTTTATACATTTCATTACATATATATTATATTATATTATATTATATTATATTATATTATATTATATTATATTATATTATATTATTAGTATATTAATTATATTATTATATTATATTATATTATATTATATTATATTATATTATATTATATTATATTATATTATATTATTATATTATAATATATATGTAGCATTTTTGCTGATAAATGAAAATAAAGGGAGACTATATATATATAGTCTCCATATATATATATATATATATATATATATATATATATATATATATATATATATATATATATATATATATATATATATATATATATATATATATAATATATATATATATATATATATATATATATATATATATATATATATATATATAGTCTCCATATATATATATATATATAGTCTCTCTCTCTCTATATATATATATAGTCTCCATATATATATATATATATATATATATATATATATATATATATATATATATATATATATAGTCTCTACACACACACACACACACACACACACACACACACACACACACACACACACATATATAAGCTAACAGAAAACATAACATATAACATATAACATAGCATAACATAAAAATATAATACAAAAACCAGTTATAACCACTATCTGTCAATATGGCCAAGTGTAAGAACTGAGTGAAGGAGGAATAAAGGAGACACCTCCATATTGTATGTAGCAAAACAATTGGCTATGTATTAAGTTTAACTAAATATTTCCTATGGAGGTAAAAATGCTTGAGACCTCTATGGCTCTTTGGACACTATGGTTAATTTTAGTTTGCAATAGGAAGTGAAATTTCACATGGCAGTCTGGAAGATAGGGAAGCCTGTACACCTTTGCTGGCTACCTCTATCCCTTGAATTGTGCAAAGTACAAGTTGTTCACATCTAAGAGCTAACTTGCTATTCTAGAGTACATCTTAGCTAGTCATATCATTCCTCCAATGTATTTTGAACTGCTTAGTATCATTAATTAATGAACCATAGTAAATTATGTTTATACTTAAGGGTATAAGAATTGGAAAGAGCAGCAGCCTTCGATTTCAAGAAAATTAGTCTGAACCTAAGTGTTATTTAAAATTCTCTCTCTCTCTCTCTCTCTCTCTCTCTCTCTCTCTCTCTCTCTCTCTCTCTCTCTCTCTCACACACACACACACACACACACACACACACACACACACACACACACACCCCACACGTACTTAAAACAGTTTCTGTTATTATTTAATAGACAAATTTGGATAGACACACCTTCTGGGATGTGCATACATATACATACATACATACATACATACATACATACATACATACATACATACATACAATGCATACATACATACATACATTTACAGCATTTACCCAAATGCATTTCAATTAAAGTCTCCAAAATGCATTTTTCTAAAATGCTGCTGTAACTTCCACTATAGGATTAAAAGTATTGGTTCTGAGTAGCAACTTTTTCCCAAAGTAAACTGCAAAATCATTCTCATTTGTCCAGTTCCTCCAAGTGAAATAAATCAAAAGCTTATGCAAGATAATACTGCTTCCATGAACATCCAGATGCTGAGAGCCCCAAAGCAATTCTCAGTTTAACATTTCCAAAGGCATAGACTAGTGATCACACGATAGTGGTGATACTCTCTAGTTACCCTTGGCAACCCTTCTCAACTGTAACGAGGCTCTGCCCCTACAATAGCTCACTGGGCAGCTTTCTCTTCACTTAGCTGAATGCTTTGGGACCATCTGCGTCGGTAAGCATAAAAGGCCAGCCTGCCTGTGGGCCCGTCACTCTGAACACCACCTCTCTGACCCTGATTAAATACAACTTTCAATCCTTTTTGTCCTCCCTGTTGACTTCTCCTATTAAGGGAGCCCTCTGACAAAGAAAGCGGAAGAGTGGACTAACTGCCCCCAAGAAAGGTGATGTCTGATACTGCTCAACACAAGGATTAGCAAGCCAATACATAACAAAAGCAAGTTGGGATGAAGGGGGAGGGAGGGAAAAATGGTTTTAGCTAGGCCTTTGAGCGATTCAGTGCATCCACAATTCAACAAGAGGCATGTTTTGAAAGAAAAGAACTATGACAATATTTTGGGAAACTACCTTTAATCATCCAAAGCTATGACCCTGTTAAAAACATAACGTTAAGGGCCCACTTTTTGAACAAAAAACCCTAGGCGCATTAATTAGAAAAATAGTACGTTTGGATTCCCAGTATTCTCAAAGTCTTCAATTATAGCAAGAGAGCCCTCCACATTTACAGTAGACACAGAGACCCTCTGTGGATGCTTTAAATAACTTGTGCAGATCAAGGCAGAATTGGCCAATTTAATGTGTCTCTAGACATATTTGTTTACACCCAGAAACTCCCCTGTGTTTTCCATGCCTAACGAGCAAAATTTTGGTAACAGATTCAGGTAAGCCGCATTTTTACTATTTGAATCTGCTACTATAGGGAGGGAAACAGCAAGGAGTGTCTTTGGTTTTGGCTTAGTGTATTGTGCATGGCCACTTTTCTGTGAGCCATGGCATGATGGTTTGTTCAAACTAATGTAGTCAGCTTGCTGTTGATTCAGCAGGAAGTGCAAACAGATTCACAATATTTTCTTTGCATGTATCCTGTAGAGATAAACTACTCTTATATTATTTATTAAAATTATATTTTGACTTTCTACCAAAGTGGCTATCCCTCCATTAATGAAATTTATTCCTGAGACATTTGTTTTGTGCCAATATTCTCAACTAGTGCAGGTAAACATGTTTATTTAATATGTATATGTAGTGAGGTTTTAAGGTAGTGTTATTATAACATATTATCATTTGTTTGGTTTTGTGCCTTTGAGTCAGTGTTCATTCCTGGAAACTGCTCGGACAAGTCCCTGCAGTTCTCTTGGGAAGATTTTGGAAGTGGTTTGCCACTGCCTCTTTCAGGGGTGGGTTCCTCCCGGTTCGGACCAGATCGCCTGAACCATAAGCGACCCGATGGTGATGTAATTTTGGAGTCACGGATCCGGTTCTGTCTGTGCCGGTCCATGCTCGCCGCCATCTTTTTTTAAAAAAAATTTCGACCGTTTTTTCTGACTTTGGATGGCTTCACAGCGTTTTGTGCTGTGAAAAAAGCCCTCCCGCCCGCCCCCGGGTTAATACTGACCTTTATTCCTTCGCCGGAAGCACAGCTGATGAGCTCCTCAGCTGTGTTTCGGGCTAATCCACCTTCTGAGCATGCGCGGAAATGAAATCGCGTGAGGGGATGCGCACGTGCACGTGAAACATCGTGACCCAAACCGGTGGCGAAGGTAAATGAAACCCACCCATGGCCTCTTTCCAAGGACTGAGAAAGAGTGACTGGCCCAAAATTACCCAGCTGACTTTGTGTTTAAGGCAGTAATAGAACTCTCAGTCTCCCAGTTTCTATCTTTGTGTTTTAACTACCACATCACTGGCTCTGTTGTCATTTACTGCATTTTATTTTGAATTTTGCATACGGACATACTAAAATTAATGAAACATTAAAACTAAAAATGCATGATTTCTAACCCCAGCCCACCTCACATGTTGGTTTTTTTCTGTATAAGGCCTCATACTTTTCCTTTGAATTTTTTGTTTGCAGAGACTGATTGAATATTCAGAAAACAGAGATGGAACCCGAAATTGCTTGAAAAGAGAACAAACACATTAAGAGACGCAGTTTCTCTACAGACAAGCCTGGGAAATGTTTTGTATTTATAGTAGCACACATGATTGTTACTAAGCATTTAATGTTCATGCTGCCCTGTTGAAATCTGTATTAAATATGAATATTTCAAACATTAGCTTCTAATGAGGGTATGTTTGAAGTATTAACTGTAAATTAATCATTGAATTCAATAACATCCAAATGGCAATGACATTATGGTTTTGATCATACAAAAATCAGTTTATTAAAAACATGATCAATCATCCAAATAACTAATTAGATGGTATCTTTAAACATATTGTCACAAAATAATTTTCCCCCTTCTTGTGACTGCAGTGATATGGCCCAACTATTTCTGCTTTATTTAGAAAAGTATAAGATTACATAGTTGCTTGCCTATAACATTATCTAAATTATTCAAAGTTATTTAGCATGGTCCACTATGAATGCTACATAAGCATTTACTGAAATAAATACCATCTTAGAACAGAAATAATACACATCGGCACAATGCTGATTTCCTAATTAACTAAAAAATAAATAAGAAGAACTTACAAGAAATCTGACTCAGATGTGGAAGGGACTGGGTAGAGACTCCTTTCCATTTTCTCTGGCTTGTATTAATTCACTCTCTCAAGTGGCATAGTTAATTAATTAGTTTGGAGACAAGCATACAAAAAAGTCTTACGCAAGCAGACACATAGCACCATATATAATCACACATATATTCTGGCATAAATCTTACATTGTCTCACATAAAATCACAATATGGAGAACAATATATCAAAAACACAATCTTCATATCTTATATTAGTATAATTCTAAAAGTTTGGATGAGGGAACTACTACTAAAAGAACAGTCAACATTCACAGATTTTCTCTTTCCAATAGATCATATTGCCTTTGCCTTAATAACACCAAAGGAATAGTTGACAAATGGAGGAAAATGGGGTTACTGAAAAAATATCTCCCTCTTTCAGCTGCTCTGAAATATATTCTATGCCAGCCAATGTTCTCAATCTATTATTAGAACATAGAATAACATAGAGTTGGAAGGGACCTTGGAGGTCTTATAGTCCAACCCCCTGCTCGAGCAAAGAGACCTTATACCAGTGATGGCTAACCTTTTTGTCGCCGTGTGCCAAAAGTGCGTGTGTGCGCATGTGACAGCATGTGTGTGTGTGCACCCATAATTCAATGCGCCCCGCACATGCACGCAAGACCCCCGCCCCTGCACATGCATGCACAATCCCCCACATTCGCCCGTGCATGCGCGTGACACCCTGCATGCGCGTGACACCCTGCTCACCCGCCCCCTGCACATACACGTGACCCCATGCTTCCCCACCCCCTGCACATGCGTGTGACCCCACGCATGCACCCTGCACATGCGTGGCAGACACCTGAAAACTAGCTGGCTGGTGGGAGGCATGCACGCATGCACGGTGGAGCTGAGCTGGGGCGACGGCTCGCATACCCGCAGAGAGGGCTCTGTGTGCCACCTGTGGCACGCGTGCCATAGGTTCGCCATCACGGCCTTAGATAAATGATTGTCCAGTCTCTTTTTGAAAGCCTCCAGTGATGGAGCATCCACAACTTCTGAAGGCAAGTTGTTCAATTGGTTGATTGCTCTCATTGTTAAGAAATTTCTCCTTAGTTCTTTTCTACCCTCAAAATAAATTTCCTTTTCTATAAAGGTATGCCCAGAACACTTCAGACTATTTCTGGTTCAGAAAATGTGACTTCTGGAAACTGATAAATCACATACCAGAACAGGTTGGTATGGAGAGAAACAGGACATTCTGGAAGACTTGGAATGGATCATTCCCATATTCCTGTATTGATCAATTCCGCCAATTTCTATGTGAGAGTATGATGTGACCAGAATGAAAGTACAAGAGGAAATGGTCACTAACTGCCACTATTTAAAGAGAATCTTCTTGTTTTATAAGGAAATATACAATGTGGAACAGTAAGAAGCACTAACCAAGGAAAACCTGGAACTGTCACAATGACAATTTGATGGTTAATAATAAAGTTAGGTGAATCAAAAGAGGTCATTTTACAGGTGAATATACAATTCAGGCCATAAGGCTATGCAAAGTAATGATGTGATCATGTTACTCAGAAAAATATTCTGCTAAATATGTGTTTGGCATTCAATTAAGGATGATAGTACCGATTGGAATTCATAGATACCTGATGAAGGCTGATATGACTCCAACTATTGATGATGGAAGACACTGAGGGATTCTATGGCAAACTGTAGAAGATGTTAATTGAGAAAATCTACATGATTAATAGATGATTGGAATATAAAAGTTGGAGAAATGGAGGAATATGGAATTACAAGATGGGACTATTTGTTGGCATTCTTGGTTGAGATGTTATCCTTACTTGCGTGATGTTAAAACTCTTCATTCAATCATCATAAACCTGACTGTTTTTCAAGGCTTTCATCCTCCAGCTTTACTCCAGTAATAATAAAATATAGGAGATAGGTTAATAGCAATTAATGGAGATAAATCTTTTTTCCTTATCAATACCTGCTTTAAACAATATAAAACTCTGTAAATGGATATCAATACATACACCCTATTGGAATGTAATTGACTACACAACAGGAAACAGAAGATTCCAGGTACTTATTGTGGAACTGATCATGAATTATAGATGATGAATATATACAGATTAAACTTAAAAAACTAAAAGAGTAAGATATTAGCAAGATTTGACTTGGAGGATATACATCCAAAATGTAAGATCAATGTAAGGAAGAGATTTTATAAGTTTAGTTTAGGTGAAGGAAGACTGTAAAGCTCTGGAAAGAGTAAAAATATGAAAACTGATAAAAATGTCCTAAATTTCAAATAGGAAAAGATACAGACAGGTTTTAGAACATGTTGATAGCTAGCAAAAGTTGGAGGATAAAAGCCTTGAACAACAATCAAGTTCATGATGATTGAATGAAGAAGTTTTAACATCAAGCAAATAACATCTCAACCAAGAATGCCAACAGAGGTAAATAACAAAACAAAAATATTTTGAAATGTTCACAGGGAAATTTACAGTGAAGATATTATTTCTCAGCATTACAGCATTAGAATATTAAAGGACATGTTCTTGTACAGGAACAGGAATCTCAAATACAAAGTCCAAAGGAAGTATTAAAAACCCAGCCACTCTCAACTCCATTTTATTAACTGTCCCAGAACTGCCCATTGTGTGTGTGACATGAGTCTTTATTGATTAGCCCTTGGGCCATATCAAAGTGCAAACTTCCAGAAACAAATTATTACTAAAATTTGATAAAAGCAATTTAAAATGGAATTGGAATAAATACAATTTAAAATGAAGTTGGAATAAAATACAGTCTAAAATGAAATTGAACAAAACACAATAATTTAAGATATAGATAAAATATGATAAAATTATATTTCGGTGTCACCCGTGCAATCTACCCCAATCAGTCCCACGTATTCAGATCTCAACAGAACCATTTTGTTTAAGTACTGTGCTGTGTTAAATGTTATTTTCAGATTCTGGCCACACATAAGGTAAGTTGTTTTGATATGGGGATCCCAATGGGTCATTTGTTTGGTATATAGACCAAGGTACCTGTCTCTCACCCCCTTATACAAGCAACAATCAAATAGGATGTGAGCCAGGTCTTCTACCTCTGCCGCTCCACAAATGCAGAGACGCTCATTGTAGGGTATAGAATGGAATCTCCCATATCTGACCATTGTGTCAAGCTGTTCGAATCTTGCTCGCGTAAATATCTCCCTAAGATGTTTTGGCAATTGTAAACTTCTCAGCATTAATTATGGGAGAGATTTTATAAAGGAAAAGGAAGGTACTAATGGAAGAGATTTCATAGGGAAAAATGAAAATAATGAGAGTCATTTAACAGAGGGAAAAAGAAAGTAAAGGAAATTGAAACTCTTTACAAGCGAGATTATGCAATGACAAAAAATTTTGCAGATGCAAAATACATTCAGGAAATGATTGTGCTGTAAAACTGAAGCAGAAGAATCAATGGGTCAGTTGTCAGAAAGCTTCAACCTTAGATTATATACTTACTGCTCTGTTTAAAGTAGCAAGAGAAGAAACTATAAAAGTTCTAACTTCTCTATGTGAACAAATATAGAAAAAGATTGTTTCTCTTAGAGATGGAAAAACAGGTTTGTATCTGTGTGTGTACACAGACAGGGTTTATGTTAAACATGACAATGACAAAGATGATGTGAACCAGTTTGCATAATAAATTCAGTTGATGGAAAAGGAAAGATGGCAAGTGTTAGTTGTATTTTAAGGGACTAAAAAATAAAAATAAGTATGTTATACATATAAATAAGAGATTAATTCAATGGAGAAAGGCATGACAAATTTGGACAAGACCATGAAGGACAAAGATATTTCTATGACAACAAAAATCAGAATAAAGTAATTTCCTCCCCTGATAACGTACCACTGTGAAAAGTGGTTATTACGACAGTGTAAGAAAAAGATGTTAAATGCCTTTCACTTATGAGTTTACTAAGAGTACCATGAAATGATCGGAAAATCAATCAAATAATCCTAGAAGAAATAAATACTATTTCATAGAGGCTATTTATTAAAATGATTCCTTGGATCCAATTTATAACAGAAATTCCCATTCTTTAGTCATGTACTTGGCAAGAGTGCTGGAAATAGACGATAATAATATAGTGAATATAAGGGTTCAAGGAGAGACTCTAATTTATTTATTTATTTGTTTATAAAATTTGCCACCCATCTTGTATCCAATGACTGTAGGGCAGCTTACAGCAGTGTTTTTCAACCTTTTTTGTGCAAAGGCACACTTTTTTCATGAAAAAAATCACGAGGCACACCACCATTAGAAAATGTTAAAAAAATTTAACTCTGTGCCTATATTGACTATATATAAAGTAATTCTCTTGAATAGGAATCAAATAAACAAAAAGAAATTATTTTTTCTTTCTTTCTTTCTGTCTGTCTTCTTTCTTCTTCTTTCTTCCTTCCTAACATCTCTTTTTCTTTCTTTCTGTCTTCCTTCCTTCCTAACTTCTTTCTTTCTGTCTGTCTGTCTTCTTTCTTCTTCTTTCCTTCCTTCCTAACATCTCTTTTTCTTTCTTTCTGTCTTTCTTCCTTTCTAACTTCTTTCTTTTTCTTTCTTTCTTTCTTTCTTTCTTTCTTTCTTTCTTTCTTTCTTTCTTTCTTTCTTTCTTTTTCTTTCTTTCTTTCTTTCTGTCTTCCTTCCTAACTTTTCTTTCTTTCTTTCTTTCTTTCTTTCTTTCTTTCTTTCTTTCTTTCTTTCTTTCTTTCTTTCTTTCTTTCTTTTTTCTTTCTTTCTTTCTTTCTTTCTGTCCGTCTGTCTGTCTTCTCCTTCCTTCCTTCCTTCCTTCCTTCCTTCCTTCCTTCCTTCCTTCCTTCTGTCTTTCTCCCTGTAGGAGAAAGAAGGAACCTCTGTTGCCGTCTCCCGCGGGGCTGCAGCCACCCGACTGAGTCCCAGACCGTGGCAGCATCCCTGCTGTTCTCCGGCCAAGCGGCGAAGGAGCCCTGGAGCCCTGACGCCGCCCTGCATCTCGGTCTCTTGGGGCTTGTCCGGCAGCCTGCTGGGAAGGCTGCGACGCAGGGAGGGAAGGAGCTGCTATTGCCGCTCCGGCATGTCTCTGTGGCTGACCAGGGAGCCGCGTCCTTGTTAACAATGGAGAAGCTGCGCGGAGCAGAGGCGCCTGGCGAGCGAGGCGAGTGGCTGCATCGGCGGCAGGCTCCTGCCCGCGTCTCCCGCCCGCTTGCCCACCTCTTGCCTTAGCATTTAAAAGAATGAGAGGCGGGCGGGCGGAAGACGCGGGCAGGAGCCTGCAGCCGATGTAGCCACTCACCTCGCTCGCCAGGCGCCTCTGCTCCGCGCAGCTTCTCCATTGTTAACAAGGACGCGGCTCCCTGGTCAGCCACAGAGACATGCCGGAGCGGCAATAGCAGCTCCTTCCCTCCCTGCGTCGCAGCCTTCCCAGCAGGCTGCCGGACAAGCCCCAAGAGACCGAGATGCAGGGCGGCGTCAGGGCTCCAGGGCTCCTTCGGCCGCTTGGCCGGAGAACAGCAGGGATGCGCCCGCCCGTTTTTGAGCTGCCCCCAGAGCGGTGAATCAGCTGGGATCGGCGTTTAACACGCAGGTAGAGTTTTGGCTTGTAATTTTAGTTTTAAAACTGCGTGTTATACGCCGATAAATACGGTAATAGAGGCATCTCTGTGTCCCGAAACCAACTTTCGGGACACAGAGATGTCCCGTAGCAAAAACACCCGGCGGGTGTTTTACCCACGGCACACCTTACACTATGTAACGGCACACTAGTGTGCCGCGGCACAGTGGTTGAAAAACACTGGCTTACAGTATAAAATGTCCTTGAAAGAACTGTAGATTATAATCAGGTGGTGGTCGTTTCTCCTTAGTACAGTGGTTCCCAACCTTTTTGTGATCGAGTACCACTTGGAGGTCCCATACAGTTGCCGCGTACCACCTGGTTCCAGAGAAACTAAATTCGATCAGATATCACTTTATTTCCATAATTGTACCGTTCCTTTTTTGGCCCCGCGCATCCAGCAACTGGATTCTCGGGCCGCTGGGACCAGGTGGGTGGCATGTGGCAACAGTTGCAAATCGTTGCCAGATTATCTTGTGTTAGGCAGTAAACATTTTTGTGAAGTAAAAAATAACTAACTAAAAATCGTTCATGACCCCGAAAGTGTTCGCGTACCACCTGGAAGGCCCTCGCGTACCACTAGTGGTACACGTACCACAGGTTGGGAACCACCAACCTGTATCATCAGAAGTCAAATAAAAATACTATGTTCACAAAAAAAAAATCAGTTACTTAGTTTTGAGCAGCACAATTCCATAAGATACATTAATTTTGTTGTGTTACAATCTGAAATATTATTTAGTACTATGATTGACATTTTTTCTCACTCAATGGTCACATTCTGTTGGCAGCCACAAGTGATCTGTAATGATGTTCATCCATCGTGTTCAAAGAGGACCTTGATATCTAACAGGCTGTGGGCTGTCCACGATGTGTCCGCAGGTGGCTGGTAAGGCCTATACGGGCACGAAACGTTTTGCCACGTCGAGCAGAATGTGTGGGCACCATTGTTGTAGCATTTGCAGCTCTGGCTTTGCGGAGTGCTCGCTTCTCTTGTGCTATGGTTGTTCTTCTGTCCTCAGATGTCTGGCAGCCTTGGTGAATCAGCGTGCGCCGTCGATCAATCTTGTGCCAGGGTTTCCCAGGAGGTGGTGTCGATATCCAGGGACTTAAAGGAGGCTTTCAACGTGTCTTTGTATTGTTTCCTTTGTCCCCCTGCGATCACTTTCCTTGAGACAGCTCACCATAGAGGAGCTGTTTAGGGATGCGATGGTCTGGCCTGCTCAGCGTATCTGGGCTTTCATCAGCAGGGTGTGAACTGATGGCATGCCTGCTCTGGAGAGGACTTCTGTGTCTGGCACCTTGTCCTGCCACCGGATCCTCAGAATCTATGGAGGCAGGTTGTGTGGAAGTGGTTCAATTGCCTAACGTGCCTCCTGTAATACCGTCCAAGTCTCATTGGTGTACATCATGATAGTTAGCACTACTGCTCGGTAAACTCTGATCTGTAATACTAGCAGATGGAATTACTGCTTCTCTTTCTTTCTGATATCCTTTTTTCTCCAGAATTCTCATTTCTCATACTATTTTCTTACTTCATGAAACAGGTTGATGGGAAAGGAACACGTCATTCTTACTAAAGGTATAAAATTGATTGTATATGCAAATTTTTGAAATTGTGTCAAGGCCCATATGTAACTTGAGATAACAACCTTGTGTTTGTATTTTCCTATCTCTCCCTGCATTACAGTAAAATGTGCATTTATCTGATGGTCAACAGCTATGAAGCTACAAATGAAACAAACAAAATGTTAAAAAAATATGATATTTATGTAATTACTTACCAAGCACATCTAAATTATATTAAAGTAACCAAAATATCTTTATGATTCCCAAGGCATGTCACAACTTTTGAGCACCCTTAATGTTTGGAAACTGACAGTTGAAAAATTTGACATGCCCTACAAGTGGATACATGTGCAGTGCTCATCAACAATTACCTAGTTAATGAAGTTGGCTTTATTCTCTCTGTCTCCCGATTTTGGATTAAATAATAATGGACAATTTTTAAAAAATAAAAGTCTATCTGGCTTTGGAACTTAAAAGAAATTTAAAAGAAATTTAAAAGAACTTTAACTAGAGGCTTGGCTTTTTCTTTGTTCTCCACTGGAAATACTAAAATGGCTTCAAAATTTGGAAAGACTGTTTTGAATAAAAGAATGGACTACTCATCTGGTTATATCTCTAAAATGCAACTTACCACTGAGCTAACACCCCCAAAGTCTTTAACACCTGAAAATTTAATAAGTACCTTAAAGATTATGAAAGATGAACTTATTGTTGAATTTAATCAAAAACTCAATGAAATAGATATTAAGATGCAGGCTGCCTTAAAGAATATTGACCAACAAATTAGAAATGATGTGTTGGAGGTATGTAAAGGTCTAGCAACAAATATTGAAGTTTTGGCAAACCGCATTGAAGAAAATAAACAAGTTTTGACAACTTCAGTAGAATATATAGATAAAATACAAAATGACATTGCAAATTTTGAAACAGAGGTGTTAATGACGCAATTCAGATCCATGGAATTTGCCATAAGGGTCAGGGGGTTGAAAGAAGGATTATATGAAGATTTGAAAGGAAGGATGGTGGAAGTTTTGGAGCAGGTGTCTGGACTGTCTAAAGAAGAATTAGCCAGGCAAATTGATAAAATATATAGAATCAACTCCTGGTATGCAAAACAAAAACACCTACCAAGGGATATTGTAATATATTTTACTACAAGAGCCTTACGGAATAGGATTATACAGGCGACGTTTAAGAATAACCTTCAGGTGAATGGCCAGGAACTAATGATATGGAAAGAAATTCCCTCTAAAATGCTCAAAGCCAGAAAAGATTATACTTTTCTGATTGATGAATTTAAAAGGTTAAATTTACAATACAAATGGGAAGCACCAACAGGAGTCGCAGTGAAATTTCTGGGAAAAAGATATCGGCTTAATACAACAAAGAAAGCTATTGAATTTTACGCCAACGTCTTAAAGGCTGATATATCCAAGATTCCAGAGGAAAGATGTATGAAAACAAAAGAGGAGGAGGAGGGAAAGCCATCCCTTCCTATTCAAATCGAAACAGATTTGCAGAATTCAAATGATTGGCAGAGCCAGACAGATGTCTACAGTGTGGAAAAGGAGATGGAAGATCGGAGTCAGATGGGAGGCGAGCTGACAACTACAAAATTATCAAGTTACAAAAAGATGCAGCCATCATCAAGATACAACAAGATGCAGTGTTGAAGTTTATTGGACAGATGGTTGCTAATATGACTGTACTTTTCTTTTTCCCTTTTTTCCTTAATTTTTTTTTCTTTACTTCTTGCATTCTTTTTTCTTCTTTTGTTTTTTTTTTTTGGGCTTATTCAAAGTACTATTAATTTTTTTTTAAAGATTTAGAACTTTTCTAAAGCTAATAATTTAATATATAGTAATATTATGTTACTATGTTATGTTATTATGTTGAATTTATGATGAAGTTTAAGGTTTTTGTATTATTATTTAGTTACTTTCTGTGTAATATCTATTTAAGTTTTATTTAATTGCGAGAAAGATTTGGAATTGTTATCTATTCAGTTATAAAATATTACAATTAGATTTAATATTTTTTTTCCTTTTTCTTGGGAAGAAGGTTATTTAAAGTTTGGAACTAGTGCTTATAATCTGATATATAGTAATAGTATGTTATTTATATACTGATTGATTTTATGATGAAGTTTAAAGTTTTTGCATCTAATACTTAGTCATCATTTATGTAATAATCATTTAATTCTTAGTTAACAGTGAAGAAATGTTGTGAAGGGTAGATGATTGAAAGGAGGAGGAAGGAATCTTTTATTAGTGTACAATTTGGAGTTGAAGTTTTTTTAAAAAAATAAGGTGGAAATCAAATTTTTTTAATTTAATTTAAATTTATTTTATTGATATTATGCCCTGTATTCTCTCTGGGAAGTCCGGGGAGGGAGGGGGGAAGGAAGGGGGTGGGTTAGGGGGGAGAAAAATTAAAAAAATGTTTGTACTTTCTATTTAATGTTTAGCTATTATCTATGTAATTTTGTACTAATAAAACTTTTTGGAAAAAAAACAAAACAATTACCTAGTTAACAAATTTCAATCTTATTTATTTCTTGTATACCATCTAAATCACCAAACTAACTCTAGGTGGCTTACATACTAGGTTTAAATCAATGATAAAAGCAATATAAATAAGAAAACAAATACCTGTTTTTTACCTGACCATATATCAGATACTCAGAACAAACGAACTATCAGAATAGATTACCTCAATCTATTCAATTAAAAAAATACACTATCAGAATAGATTACCAAGAAATAGATTACTGTCCTTGGCTTGTTAGAAAAGCCACACTTTCACAGCTGTATAAAACCCCAATAGAGGTAAGGCTATTCAAACTTCAAGAGGAATGCTGTCCAAGTGGGTAGGGGGAGATGCACCTTCCTTACTCCCAGAAGATGACAATGCTTTACAGACCTTATGCTGTGACCAACACCTTGCATGCAGAGATGATACATAAATAAAGCAAGACATATCCATAACAACTGACATTCCAAATAACCTTAACAATAGTTTCATGCCAAATGGGAATATTGACTAGTTTATAATATCAGGTATTTCTTTAGCTTCATTTTCTATTAATAGAATAGAATAGAATAGAATAGAATAGAATAGAATAGAATAGAATAGAATAGAATAGAATTCTTTATTGGCCAAGTGTGATTGGACACACAAGGAATTTGTCTTGGTGTATATGCTCTGAGTTTACATAAAAGATAAGATACATTCGTCAAGAATCATAAGGTACAACACTTAATGATAGTCCGGGTACAAATAAGCAATCAAATCATATTAGGAACCAGTCAATATAAATCGTAAGTATACAAGCAACAAAGTTACAGTCATACAGTCATTAGTGGGAGGAGATGGGTGATGGGAACGATGAGAAGATTAATAGTAGTGCAGACTTAGTAAATAGTTTGACAGTGTTGAGGGAATTATTTGTTTAGCAAAGTGATGGCGTTCGGGAAAAAACTGTTCTTGTCTCTAGTTGTTCTGGTGTGCAGTGCTCTATAGCGTCGTTTTTAGCGTCAATACCATAATTTTTTTATAGCATCAATACCATAATTTAAAGAAATTTTTACTTCTGGTATTTTTTTTCCTGTTTCTTGTTTGAAAACTAACCACATATAGATATTTCTTTCCAATATTGTAATCTTCATGATATCTGGGGGAAATTCTTTTTAGGAATCATTGCTAATAAAAGGGAAAAAATATTCAAAAGTGAGTGTCATATGTGAAATCAAAAGCTGCACTGACAACTCTAGTTTCCTGATTCTACCAAATTAATCATAGATATGTTCAGAACTGGACATCAGAAATAATCTCTTTATCTGCATACCTTCCCCATTCAATTCTATTTTAAGTTTAGGCAATTTTTCTATTCAGATGCATTTTTTTTCATTTCAAAGTCTCATTTTGATATGTGTGGTAAATATTTGCATGATAATTACTTCCATTAAAATTAATACTGAAAGTCCAAGAAATTACGTATGAGAGTAATAGAAATACTCCTTTAAAATAAATTCAAAATATATAGACATCCTTTAATGCCATTGATTTTCTAGGCTGCCCTAATCTAGACCAACCAATTTCTGTCTGTCTGTCTGTCTGTCTGTCTGTCTATCTGTCTGTCTGTCTGTGAGAGGGAGAGAGACTCGTACACAGAAAAAGAGAGAGACAGAGACAGAAATATTTACAAAAAAACGTTTAAAGCTTTTAAAATTGCTGGATAATTGAGTATCTAAGAACAATAGCAACTGCAATACATTTGACCAATCTTTTGGAAATAAGATCTGTTCGGTAATGTGGGGCAACAATGGATTTCACGTTATTAAGAAATTTGCTACACCCTGCAGAAAAAGCAGTGCTATTAACAAGCTTGCTTAGTGTGGCTGGGTGCTATGACATTCAGTGGATACCTAGCTAAATCAAAAACTGTTTTCGAGAGGTGATCCTCATTATTTTTTTTCAGACTAGAGTACTTGTATCTGGTGGGATATCACAATCATCACTTTGGATACCCCACTCTTCAATATTTTATTAATAATTTAGATAAAAAATAAAAAATGCTTATAAAATATGCAAGTAAATACACCCCAAACTGGTTGGGAAAGATAATAAGCCAGAAGATAAAAATACAATTTGAAACAATCTTGATAGGCTACAGAAATGGACTGAAAGTAGCAGAACCAAATTAAGCAGAGTGCAACATTTTTCACAAAGCTAAATGCATAGATATAGGATAGGAATATATGGCTTTGTAATAGTACTGGTGAAAAAGATTTTGGAATAATAGCTGACTACAAACAAGATATGCGCCAGTTGTGTGGCGTGGCTGCAAAAAAGACTTTTAAAAAGTCTAATTTTCAAATCGCAGGCATGCTACTATATTCTGCTTCTGCCAGTCCCTACCTCAAATACCATGTCCCATTCTGGATACCAATTAATTTTAAGAATTAATTGGAATAGGTTCAGAGAAGGACAAAGAGAATGATTAGGGACTAGAAATGAAATCCTATGAAGACACAGTTAAACAGAAGAATATGTTTAGCCTTGAGAAAAGAAGATTGAAGAGAGATACAATATTTTTTCAAATATCTGAAAGGATGCCACACAAAAGATGGTTAAGATCTGCTGTCTTTTTTCCAGAATGTATGACACAGAATAATACATTTAAGCCACAGGAAAATAGTTTCTGATTGAATGGTAGGTTTCTAACAGTAGACTATTTTAACAATAGAACTAATTATCTAGAGAGATGGCGACTTCCCCTCATTGGCTGTAGTCGGATGGCAGCTAGACAGTCATTGTTTGGGATGATTTAATTTGAATTCCTACACTGAGTATAGGGGGTATAGGTAGGTGCTGAATTTAATAATTTAAATTGTCCTTTCCAACTCTAGTACTTTGAGATCAACATAACTACGGTAGTAAACCATCAATATAACTAAATCATCATGATTTTTATTGTTCAGAGGAATGGAATATCTTTGTGACCATATGGTGGTCAGTATCATCTAGACTCTAGATCAGTGCTTTTCAACCTTCCTAATGCCGCGACCCGTGACCCGCCCCCGCGACCCACCCCGCCGCCACACCCGCCATCACGACCCCTGCCCCGCCGCCGCCATTTGGGTTATTTTACCCTCTGCGCATGCGCAAAGCATTCTGCGCATGTGCAGAGGGTAAAATAACCCAAATGGCGGCGTCTGGGTGAAGTCTCCCAACCCCTGTGAAAGGGTCGTTCGACCCCCAAAGGGGTCGCGACCCCCAGGTTGAGAACCGCTGCTCTAGATGATTGTAGAGAGAAGTTGGTCACAAATAAAGTTTAAAATGTAATTACATTTTCTGACATATCTGCAAAAAATGCAGAATTCAGAACCAGGTTAAGAATATCTTTTGTTAGTAACACACATTGTTCCCCGTGGTCTCATAAACAGGCTGTTGCTTTAACTACTGCAGCAGGCCTTCAATTTAAATTTATAGAATTTGAAAAAAGCTGAAACATAGAAGCTGAAACATAGAAGCCTGCACTCAAAAAAATTTAATAACCTATTAAGTTGCGACTTCAGATTCATTTTATAATCATGTTCCTCAGGGAGCAGTACTATCTGGATAAAGATAGGTTTTTTTTTCTTTTAAAGATAAATAGCATCATTAATCAGCAACATTTCTTTTCTATTATCTTTCAAAATGAGGAGTTATTTTGTTCTGATCTTGAGGTAATTAGCCTTCATTCAGCAGCCAGAAAATGACTGTGTTCAGAAAATTAAAAATATGTCATTAAGTGGAATTTACCATAATGTCATTTATCTTTATATAGTTCATCAGTGACAGCAATGGGCCTTGGAATCCATCAGCTTTTACTAAGGAAGCATTAAAACAAATTGAAAAACAGAATAATCCCAGACACTATTTAAGAGAGTCAAAGCCATTTGGGTAATTAAATAGTGGTATTTAAAGTTTTAATTTAGATTTCCTATTTCTCTTCATCAACAGTCAAATGAGATGTCCATATTCATAATTGTTTGTAATAAATGGCTTCATAAAGCAAAAAATATCATTGTTATCAAAAGTGAAGAACACAAGAATCTTTCAGACATTAACAGAAAGTCTTAGTTTTTACTGAAATCGTTTTCTAAACTATGGCAGGTGGGGGGAATCTTGTTAGAACCTTTTCGAATTGAAGGATATAAAAATATTGAATTAGTATTACCCCTTTGAACCCTTGTTCAAAGACAGATACAACAACAAAAGTTCAACCAGACTTTATGAGAGATACTGTCAATTCTAAGAGGTCACAAGCATGGTTAATGAGAATTGTCAAGGAAGCTATTAGACAAGGAAAAAAAGTTCCCTTTAGAAAATAGAAGACTTATCCAAACAAGGAGAATAAAAAGGGACTCAAACTTGCACAGAAGACAAGGAAGAAATCAAAGGGTTTTTTTTAAAGAATCTTAAGTCACACATTAAAAACATTAACACCAACAATTAAAGACAAAATAAATTTTATTCCTAATAAATGTATTGAAAATTATGTTTAAAATATACATAGTAAAAGCACTGATAAAGAAGAATGTTTATATAATATCTATCTTCTTGGTGCAAAATTCAGTGGTCCATATGCATATGGCATAATCATTACCACATAACATCAGTACTGAAGGAACTTGCACTGGCTACTTATTTTATTTCTGAGTACAAGTCTAGGTGCTGGTTTATGGGTGATACGCCCTGTTTGAGAATATCTATCTACTGCCTACCAAATTTGAGGACAGAGAGAATCCCTGCTAAAGAGTCACCTATTGAGAAGTATACCAGGAGAGGGATGAAAAGAAGGTATTTGTAAAAGACCCCCTACTCTGGAACAGTTCCCTCTAACCCAGTGCTTCTCAAATAGTGGGGCGGGCCCCCCTGGGGGGGCGCAGAACAATGCCAGGGGGGGCGCGTGGCCCCGGGGAACGTGCTTTTTTTTGCCGCAGGGAGTAGGGGTTTTTTGCACCGAACAATAGCACACAGCACAGAGCAGGAGATATGAAGTGCAGATAACAAACCCTTAAGAGACACCATGGAAAAATATTTAACAGGGATGAAAAGAAAGGAGGAGAGAGACAGAGATAATGAGACAAACGTAAGTCTCCTGAAAGCTAAGACGAGGAAATATGACGAAGTGTATGTAGCGCTTGGCTTCACTGTGACTACGGTGGGAGACGAGGAAAGACCGCTATGTTTACTGTGTCTAAAAATGTTGGCAGCGGACAACATGAAGCCAAATAAATTAAAGCGTCACTTAAACACATTATACCCCAATCACGCTGATAAGCTGCTTGAGTTTTTTCAGTGAAAATGTGCCGAATATTGCAAGCAATTGTCCCGGTGGAGAGTTGGGGGGGCTCGTGAAATGTTTACTTCTTCCTAGGGGGGGCGTAACAGAAAATAATTGAGAAACACTGCTCTAACCTAAGGGTAGTTCCTACTCTCTTGGCATTCTGGAAGTTTGTAAAAACATGGCAGTTCTAGAAAGTCCCAAAGGTGCTTTTTCCAAATGGTTTCCAATGGTTTGACAACCAAGACCTGAATGACTGAGAATCTCCAGACACTTTTAAAAAGCTTTTGGACTCAAGTGCAATGAAGCTCTTAGTGCTAGGGATGTTATACAAATTGTATTTTCTATCTGTAATAACATACTGTATACCATACTCTGAATGAATGAATGAATGAATGAATGAATGAATGAATGAATGAATGAATGAATGAACAAAATACTGTAGTTTTTTTCATTATCTGCCAATGGATTTGAAATTATTCTATTGCCTATAGTTGCTGTTTTGGTAATTTGAAAGAGGATTCCAGAGTCCTTGGAGAATATCGATAAGCATATGGATATGGGAAAACCTTTACACTTGTACTTTGCCATAACCTTTGATAGTTGCTCACTAAAGGTTCCTGTGCAAATTAGAAGTGATTGTTAAACAAAGTCCTTTTCAAACTTAAATTCTGGATGAAGAATAAGCAGAAATAAATTATAGATCATGCAACAAAAAGATGTAAGAAGTACCATCCTTTAAGGTCCTACATTGGGATGAATTTACTGTATTTTAACTTGTTCATAAATGTGCTAGAGTTAAGATGAAGAGTGAGGAGCTCAAATTTCTTGATAACCTTAAATTATTCAGGCTGGTTAAAGTAAAAAATGCACAGAACTAGAAGAACTAGAGAACTTAATATGAAGCTTGCAAAGCCAATTAAGTGCCAGCAAGGGTCAAGGAATGCATACTGATGCAAAAACAGCTAGCCATATATATGCTAATACGGTGTAAGCTAGTAATGACTAGAAAAGAAATACTGTAATTGTAGCAGACAGTTCAACAAAACATTAACAAAATGTTTGGCCGCAAGCTGCAGATTATCCTATGATTATATTGACAAAACTTGGCAGACAATCACTAAATTATAACAGTAAGATTTCTTAAAAAAACAAATAAGCAATAAGCTTAATATATTTTTCATTTTTTTCAAAAAAATATATTAAGTCATATATCAAAAGCAAAGTGTCTGCTCTGACTATGGATCTATTTCAACTTATTTCTTGGCAAATTGGGATTTTTCTGAGAAAAAGTGGAGGGTACCAATATTTTCTAGATATGTCGGTAGCTATCATCCAAAGCCATGTAAAGTAAACCTACCTTTATTTAATTAGACATTGCTGTTTTCTTGACATTCTAAAGCTCTCCCATATCTTTCCCACATGGAAGGAAGGCAAAAAGAGAAATATTTCCAATTATAGTGATGGAAGGTATTCCATAGATGATAGATGATTGATAGATATACAGACAATCACTATATAAACCATTCATAACAAATCTATTTGTTATGATATTGTAAGTCACCCAGAGTTACCCTGTAATAAGATGAGGGAATTTGATAAATAAATAATTCAAATTATAATTAAAAATGTGTTCAAAAGGCATTGGTGATCTCAGAATAAATTCTAATGGTTAGGACAGTGATAGCTAACCTTTTTGCTGACGCGTGCCAAAAGCAGGGGGAGTACGGGGGGCACGTGCCCACACCCATAATGCGCCCTGTCCTGCCCCCCCGCACATGTGCACACAACCCCCCCGCACTCCCCCGCTTTTGGCATGCGATGGCACAGTGGGCCCGTTTTTCACCCTCCCCAGGCTCCAAAGGCTTTCTAGGAGCCTAGGGAGGGTGAAAATGGCCTTCCCAACCCCCCCAGAGGCCCTCCAGAAGCCGGAAACGGTCTGTTTCTGAACTTCCGGTGGACCCAGAAGGCCCGGTTTTTGCCCTCCCCAGCCTCCAGAGGCTTTCCTGGAGGCTGGGGAAGGCAAAAACAGCCTCCCCCCACCCCTCCAGAGGCCCTCCGGAGGCCAGAAACACCCTCCCAGAGCCTCCATGCGAGCCCTTTACTTACCTCAAAACAGGCTGCTGGAGACTCCTGGGAGGGTGGGCGTGGCCAGCTGAAAATCAGCTGGCCAGCGCGTACATGCGTGCTGGAGCTGATCTACGGCAATGGCTCCCGTGCTGGCAGATATGGCTCCGCGTGCCACCTGTGGCACGCATGCCAGAGGTTCGCCATCACGGGGTTAGGGTATAAAGTACATGCATATCTATATCCTGTTTTTTCCAGTTCCAGATACTGAACATATTTGATAGATTCATTCCCAGAAAAACAATGTAAGAAACTTCAATGAATAGTTACCAAAATATTTATAAAATAGACTTTAAATTTCTCATTTGTAGGATCAGCAATTACTTCATGAAAACAGCACTAAATAAAAATATATAGATATCTCTAAAGATAACCACAAAACTATCATAAAAGATGAGGATGGCTATCTGGTTTCAAACCATCCTATAATGCTCTTCTTAAAAAAATATGTCATTGATAATACTCCATTTTATCTTAAAGCAATATTATCACTAACATACTACTTTTTATATCCAAGAAAAATATGTAGAGGTTTTTTTGTTAGCATAGATACATCCATAGCATCCGATCTAAAGTCATAAGGACTACTTGTATAATATATGGATTGTCAAGCAGATTAGAGAAACACAATGTGGGATTTTAAAGCTTATATGTTATAATAGTATTATGAACATCAGCAATAGATGGAAACAAATCATCTTAGAAGTATTTAACTAAATATTGGTTTCATTTATACTGTATATAGTTGTACTGATATATATAGAAATAAAATGATAGCTTTGTGGTGGAAAGTGGGCAATGCCCTTATGACCCATCACAGGGTTGCTGCAATGGCCCCACATCTCCTTCTCCCACCCCACTGGAACCCTGCAGCACTTGGGCCTGTAGTAATTGTGCCTGCACATTATGGTT
Organism: Diadophis punctatus similis; assembly: GCA_023053685.1. NCBI lineage: Eukaryota > Metazoa > Chordata > Lepidosauria > Squamata > Dipsadidae > Diadophis > Diadophis punctatus. The sequence continues at coordinate 2,092,369 of JALIGW010000078.1, forward strand.
GCATGTAGCAGCAGTTGTTAGGAGAAATCTTGAACCTAACACCCTCCTGATCCCTGATGACTCCAATGAAATATTAAAATGAATGTGTGGGTTGTTAAGCAGAGCTCCTGGGTGGGGGAGGGTCTTGACCTAACCTAACTGCCCTTCACCTAACAACTGCTGCTAGATGCGACCATAATGTGCAGGCACCATTACCATCGTATCTCGAGGACTATCTGTAATTGAAGTTTTATTTGACACAGCCTTCTAGTGGTAGAACACTAAACATGACTTCAGGTATAGCAAACCACTTCACCGTAGCCAACTATTTATTCTAATTGCCTTCTTATAAGATATGTCAGTTCTTATAAGATCAGTCATGCTAAATGCAATATCATTGTGTAAAAATAGCATGATTCTATCATACTTCCTAGTTCCTCTACAGTTGTGGCACATAAAATGATGTTTTGTGGTCCAATGGACTAACTGCTGAACACTTATTTATTTATTTATTTATTTATTTATTTATTTATTTATTTATTTATTTATTTATTTATTTGTTTGTTTATTTATTTATTTGGAGGTTCTTCTATGCTGCCCTACTCCCTGAGGACTCAGGGCGGCGTACAACATTTTAAGAAAACAACCAACCAAATCATTAAAAGCAATTTAAAAAAAACAATTAAAAACACATATAGCACCATTAGAGATACGGTGCCAGTTCAAAATTGATGTACAACCCTGGGATATTTCTCGCTGCAAGGCATTGCAGACATATCTTTAAGAAGGTGGAATAACATCTTCATGTGAGTCAAACTTTTCTCACAAGAAGCATATCTAAAAATCTAAAGAACTTCCAAGAAAACTCAATACTTGGTTAAACATACTGTTCAGGAAACTGTCATATGATTTTGCATGACATTACAGGCATCAAACATAGGCTAAAATATTACAATTAAGAACAGTGATTGCTAACACCTAATGGTTTTCCAGATTTTTTCAGATCATATATGATAGTCCTAAATTTGTGGTTGCTGTGTTGCTGACTCCTTGGACAATAGATTTTTGATGGATGGGATTAAGTCAGGGTCTTCTAAAGATCTTTGTATTTAGCTCTGTTATATTAACTAAACACCTTTAAATAAGGTGAAAATGCTTCTGTATTTTTTGAGCATTCCAAAGCTCAATACTTGTACTTGACTTGTAAAAAAAGTCAAAGCATTTTGACTTTTACAAATATATCTGGGTGAGATTAAAGCACAGAGCAGTCAACATGAAAAATCGCATATTATAATACTATTCCTCACGCGGCCCCCTCACCAGCTTAACATGCTCAGTATTATGGTAAAAATTCTAAGAATATAATTAAAATAAATAATTCTGGTGTGACAGTCCTTCTATACAGAACAGGCTAAATAAAACTATCAGCATACAAAAGCTAGGAGTTGCAAAGAAAAACTGTCACGTGTAAGCATTCATTTTATAAAACTCGGCCACTTGGCTAAGAACACTAGTAAAACAAAGTTTCAACATTTAACTTTGACATTTTAAAAGTAAAGTGTAGACTAACGAATGCTACAACTCAGCTGCTTTGAAAGAAAAGGCCAAGGAAGCCTTCCCATGACTAAATGGATTAATTCTTTGGTCTATCACAATTACTGTTCTTCACACTGTTTCACTGGACATCTAAATAAGTATCCAAAGCTTATTTTGTGCAATGAAAAGATTTAAACCTAGGAATAATCCTAATGTTCAAAGATCACACTTTGTATGAAGAAAAAAAATAAAGAAAACCTATTGCAGAGATCAGAATGGTAAATGGTCATTTTAGGCAGATTTATGGGTGACATCTATCGACTAATGGATATCTTTGTCAAAGTAATTTTGTCCAAATGTCTATTTTATTTCTAGACATCTTTCTCAGAATAATGTTTTCCTCCATGATGTCGTGAGGTTAGCTTCAATTTGTTGCAAATTTTAAAGTCACATAAAGATCTATTTAGGAAGTACTAAGACCTAAAAGGGAAAAGTATCTTGCAAACCATTACTGTACATGATTACATAATCCTACAGTAATAGGAACTCATATTATGTATACATTTGTTAATAGATGGCTGTTGTGTCAGCATGCAGTCACTCTAGACATGGAAGGAAGATAAATATTTCCTTCTTAAAGACACTATTTTAGGGATTGAGCTACATAAAATAAAAAGCATCTTTAGCAGCACCTGATCACTTTCAATACTACTATTACCTATTGGTTCCCATCCTATAAAATGGCCTCTGCTGCTACAAAATTGCTCAAGTGAGGAGTGAAAAAGTCCACATCCAAGGTATAAGAAAAGGTGTCTCTTCTATTTTGTTTCCCTTCACGAAGTAGGAGAAGTCTTAGGTCAGTTGGTTGTTCATCCAAATAAAAATGAGAAATAGATCATTTTTGTTGGTGCAATTATTTCTGGGATACAAAAACTACTCACCCTCCATATCTTACATTCTTGCATCATGTTCACAAGTTAAGCTAATACTTATTCATAAAAGTTATTTGCAATCAAATACTGTCTAAGCCCTAAAATCACAGAAAATTTTTAAAAAGGCTAATCTATAAAAAGAGGTCATCCAAGATTGAGTTTTACAGTTTTTCAACTATTTTTCCTTTGATACGTATGGAAACTGTTCAGTCGGCGGCCAATTCACCTTTTACCTCTGGTCTAATTGGGTATGTAGCAATAAACAATTGTATTAGGCCACAAACATTCCGTAGAATTAAACCATTCTACTGAAATGGTTTAATTTCAATAGAATGGTTTAATTTTACAGTCTTTTGAGAACAAAGATTATCAAAACTAACTTGTTCCAGAAGAGTAAAAGGGAACTTAAGAAAACCAAATCCAGGATGTATTGGGTTTGATCCATCTACCTTTATAATTTAAGCTCCAGTGGAAAAAAAAGACAGGAATGAGTCTGTCCTGAAGGCAGGATTCTTATCACATTCCCTGATTATCATTTAATACCATGAGGTGAAGGGGATGAGAACTTGAAGCCAGAAAATACTGGTTTTCCATCATAGTACCCTGGAATCATCCCCCTCTAGAAGCTAGACCCTTTCAGAAGGTTGAACTCTTCCAGAGGGTCTTTGGGGAATAATTATGAGCTATCTGAAACTAGTTTTAAACTAAACAACGTATATAATTTATTGGCGTTCAATATTATTTATTGCAGATTTTATCTGAGTTTGATATTATGGTATTTCAATTTTATACTGTTGCAAGCCATGGTGTGTTTTTATTTATTTATTGTGACTAATAAAATCTTGGTGAACAAAATTTTAAGGCTGATTTTGAGTTGGATGAAACAAAAGAAAAAACTCAAGCATAGAAAGCATTTTAAATTGTAGGTCTTTTGATGAATAAGAAGTTTTTAGACAAATCATAAATCCCTCTGAAACGATGAGGTAACTTATTTATTTATTTTATTTATTTATTAGTGACATTTATATACCGCCTCACAGTGCAAGCACTCTCTAAGCCAGTGGTTCCCAACCTGTGGTACATGTACCACTAGTGGTACGCGAGGGCCTTCCAGGTGGTACGCGAACACTTTCGGGGTCATGAACGATTTTTAGTTAGTTATTTTTTACTTCACAAAAATGTTTACTGCCTAACACAACTGTTGCCATACGCCACCCACCTGGTCCCAGCGGCCCGAGAATCCAGTTGCTGGATGCGCGGGGCCAAAAAAGGAACGGTACAATTATGGAAATAAAGTGATATCTGATCGAATTTAGTTTCTCTGGAACCAGGTGGTACGCGGCGACTGTACGGGACCTCCAAGTGGTACTCGATCACAAAAAGGTTAGGAACCACTGCTCTAAGCGGTTTACACCAGTAAGCAATGTATATTTACATTGCCCCCAACAATCTGGGTCCTCATTTTACCTACCTCGGAAGGATGGAAGGCTGAGTCAACCTTGAAAGAAATCTGAGTCAACTTTATCATGATTGGTACCTAACATATGTCATAGGTTTTAATGGCCCTTTTCAATAGCTTACTTGGATTAATTTTTCATTGCAGAGCAGCAGAAAATGATGCTTCTAGCTTTCAATCACTTGCTCCTGAATGTGATTGTTCTACAACCTGGGGGAGAGAGAAGATTTGAGGAATCTGCAGCCACAACTCTTGAAATGGAGGCTCCTGTTTGAGTCTTAAAGGATACCGGGGAATAAATAAGCCCAAAAGGATTTGGTTCCAGGAGAACAACCCAAACTGGCTAGGTAAGCAACCAGGATTTGCCTTAAAAGTGAAGGGAGTTTGAAACAATGGACGTAAGGAAACCATGAGAGAATCTAATCAATACATGGAAGAACAATAAGCTTCTCAGAATCATAGTCTGGAGAGGAAAGAATTGAAAATGATGAAGCTAATAACAGCACATGGGAACATCTAGGCAATTATTACCAGAAAGTGATTAAAATCAGTTTTAAGCACCTATTCTTTTCTAATGAACTTAGTATTCCATGTATATTAAGATGGACATTAGATTTATGAAGAATTGACAGAAATGCATGGTTGTTTATGAGATGAATGGAAGCAAATAGGAATTAACTATTATCTATAAAATAAGCTTCAAAACTCTTGAAATAGACATAGACAAAGATGCTCAGAAATATCTGAGGGTTTTGGGTTTATTTGAATGGTGAAACACAAACAAAAAGATAAACAATTTAAGGTGTTGGTTTTGACCTTTAAAGCCCTACATGGCTCAGGGCCAGGATACCTGTGGGACCGCATCCTACCGCATACCTCCCTACGACCAGTTAGGTCCCACAGAGTTGGTCTCCTTCGGTCCCTTCAGCCAAGCAATGTCGGCTGGCGGGCCCACGGGGGAGAGCCTTCTCTGTGGGAGCTCCAGCTCTCTGGAACCAACTCCCCCCGGAGATCCGGACTATTCCCACCCTGGCCTTCCGTAAAGCCATTAAAACATGGCTCTTCCAGCAGGTGGGGTGATATTGAGATCAATCCCCCATGTATGAATGTTGATGTGTTTTTAATTTTTTGTAATTTTTAATCATTTTATGGTTTTATATTGTTCTTATATTATGCTGTACGCCGCCCTGAGTCCCATGGGAGTTGGGCGGCCTATAAGACCCATTAATAAAATAAAATAAATAAATAAATACAGTGAAGAAAGAAAGCTAAATATATTAAGTAGTTAAAATAAATGAAATGTAATAAAATGAATCTAAATAACAACAAATCCATGTAATTGAATGTAAACAATTGCATAAAATTAATTCAACCATTAAGTTTATCATTAAATATAGCTCATATAGCAACATATATTACCTTTTCATTTTCAGAAGAGAGATTTTTCTCATGTTCCATTCCTTAAAATAGAGTACATTTCATTCCAATTACATAATATTGTCTTCTTGCTGTGCCCCTGACTCATCAAAGCCAAAATGTCATGAGAAAGCTAATTCCATGTTTTGGGGGTATAATTCAACATCACACTGAGATCCTTAATTAAAACATTTCTTTTTAAGATTAAATTAACATATCTAGGAATTCTAAGCCAAAGCACGGTTATAATAGAACCAAGACCAAATCATGTGAGTCAAAAAATCTTCAAATTTTTTACATATAAGAAGTCTAACATTCATCTATTTTTCAACATTTTTTGTGGAGTCCATTAAACATAGAATAATATTCTTTGATCTGGAATGACCTGAAAGATTTCAAATTCTATGCAATCTGGAATACAGCTTGTAAAACAAAATGTACAATACTGCAATAAATTCACATATAATAAACTGTCAGATACAGAGCCCCTCAGAGAAGACAAATAATATTCAGAGATGTGTATAATGGGTAGGATAGTGGAGGTAAAGAAATTGGTAACCTGGAAATATGTCTTCTACAAATCCTCCTGGAGACACAACATAAACATTAATGTGGCATTGCAATTTAATGTGATTCTCATCTAAATATAGAAGAGACCAAATTAAGGATTTTACCACAATTGTCACAACTCTTAAAAGAAAATATTAATCTTGGAAAAAACAAGGTACCCAAATGAAGACTGGAAAAACTGACAATAGCGCAATACAACAATAATGAGTATTACTGAAACACATGAAAAAAAATTGACACAGGACAGGGGGAAAACCCCAAAGTCATGAAGTCTATCACGGGCTTTCACGCCAGAGTTGCTTAGAGCATGAAGGAAACATACTCATAAACTGATCTTGTTTCTTTTTTAGGAAAAAGATAACTTTAATAGCCATCTTAAATTCCAGCAAAACTAAATGAATGCAAAATAATACATGAAATCTCATGCATATTTTACAACAAGACAATAAATGCCCATTTTATGGTGGAGTTTCATTAATTGAAATGATAACTGAATAGGAATACAGATTTTGAGTTGTAAGCTGTAACTGAAAAAATATCATTATCTGTGCTACAAAATTAAGAGCGTATCTGAAAAAGTTACAGACTATAAAACAGCAGAGAGTTAGCATTTTCTACATCAAAGAAACTATTCTATAAAATTTTGGAAATTTTATTCTGATCACACTGTACTAAGCTCTCACCATTATGTATCTTTAGTATCTTTAGATCATCCTTTAAATGAATTGTAACCATTTCTAGCAGAAAACATCTAGGAAGTAATTTAATGTTGTGAACCACTTTGAGTAGAATATATTAAATAATAGAGGGAATAAAGTTTGTTTACATTTTATTGCAAAGTAAAAATAAATTACCGTGGCTATTAATAATATCACAGTGTGTCCTTGTGTTATAATATTATTCTAGGAAAACTAAAGATCTTGCCTACTCACGCTGATATATTTGCAATACCCTAAAGATTAAAAAGCATAAAGTAATAAATCCTATTATGGTGTATAATCTCCACATTACATTAAAAGGGATAAAAATTCCTAGCCTTTTAATGAACTTTATATTTTTCATAACACCATTAATATAGCATACAAGAAGTCAGTTATTTTAGATAAAAGTTTATGAAAATCCATTTCTCAAGGCTATTCAGCACAACATATTCTGCTACTTCTTAGAATTTGTTATTTTGGTAATGTTCTTAGCATTAAAACTGGATTTCCATTTTGAGGATTTACTGACATGGCATACTATTATGAGAACACCAGAGAGCGAGCTAAAGAGAAGAGGAATAGAAATTATAGTTTGGATTTTCTGAATACTAAATGGAGAGGAAAGCTTCAAATAATATTTTAATGCCATTGGGAAAAAAATCAATCTGTTTTCTTAACGGGTAGGTTTTAAGACACTGAAAGTATGGAAGAGAAACACAACACATTCAAAGCCAAAATTCCACCGCCTTTAACATAAAGAACAAGTTTAGAAGTTCCTGCAAATTAAACATTCCTTTTTCTTTCCCACTAAAAAGAACCACAATCTATATTGTTATACTGTAGAACAGTGTTACACAACTCTAGGACCCCCCCTCCCCAAATAAAAAGAATACTAGACTTTTATAAAAGGCCTCTTTGCAATGGATGAGTGAACCTTTTTTTAGTCCCATACAAATAATATGGAAACTAATGTAAATCTGTGCAAGGAGAAAAACTATACTACTGACTGCTAGGCAGTCAAAATCCAGTTGTAAGGATTACATTCAAGAAAGTATTACATTTATATGTGATGGTTTGTTTAAATAATTCTAATAGAAAAAAAACTGACCTTTAAAATAAAAAGATGTTAGTTTGAAATATTTTAAAGAAGCTATTCCTATTACTTAGGAAATTATTCAAATTCATTCAGATGTATTTATAATTACTCCAAAGTTCAAACACATCTTTTTATGGTTTTAAACCTGCTACTAGTAGTAGTTTTGTCATGGGTTGAAAATGATTTCAGTCTATGTCTTTTGCACTGTATGTACGTACATAAGTACATACATATCTACTGTACGTATGCATGTACTGTATGTATATATTTCAGGGGTGGGTTCCAAAAATTTTTAATACCGCTCTGTGGACGTGGCTTAATTTTGTGGGCATGGCTTAATTTTGTGGGAGTGGCTTGACTGTCATGTGACTGAGTGGGAGTGGTTTGGCAGTCATGTGACTGGGTGGGAGTGGCTTTGCAGTCATGTGACCTTTGGTGGGAAGGTAACAGTGTTCCATGTGCCTTCGGCGTTTAGTCATGCCGGCCACATGACCACAGAGTCGTCTTCGGACAGCGCTGGCTCTTCAGCTTTGAAACGGAGATGAGCACCGCCCCCTAGAGTCAGGAACGACTAGCACATATGTGCGAGGGGAACCTTTACCTTTTACCTTTATAAGCAAGGAGCAATGATCTGCCAATCAAAGCATTTTGTCAAACCACACTATCATAATTTAAACGATGGATCAGAGAAAACATATCTTTAAGACAATTGAAATCTCATGAGAAGATTTTGTCTCTCTCACTTTTGAGATTTCATATGAGACTGTGAATGAGAACCCAAAAAACTCACAGAATTTCAATCATTTTATAAATGTGATGTTGAGGTTCCACAAATAAAACTAGGGATGAACTACCAGCCCTGTTAGTTCCTGAATTAGTAAACTAAATCTTCTTTCCTCTTTTTAGGAAACCACTTGTGGCAGACTAGCCAAATCTTAACATTTTAATTAGGAGCATCAATCCGTCTGAGTCCCTGGTTGCTGCCTGGAACAGAGCGGCATCGGGGGCATTGGACCGGGTTGCGCCTTTGCGACCTCTTCATGGCAGTGGACCCAGGAAAGCTCCTTGGTTTACTGAGGAGCTCTGGGGGATGAAATGCCACAAGAGACGTCTAGAGCGACGCTGGAGGTCCAGTAACTCTGAGTCCGACCGAACACTTATATGAGCCTTTATTAGGACTTATTTAGTGGCGATACAGGTGGCAAAATGTTCGCATTTTTCTGCACTTATTGCATCTGCCGATTTGTGCCCAGCTGCCCTTTTTAGGGTGACCCGTTCCCTCCTTAATGTTGAGGGAGCGGAGGAGCCCTTACAGGGTAGAGCTGAAGAATTTGCGCAGTTTCTGGCAGATAAAGTTGCTCAGATTCGGACAGACCTGGACTCTGATTGGGCAACGCAGGCTGAAGTGACTGGGGCAGATCTTAGTCCTATTGTGTGGGACGAGTATGAACTGGCCACTCCTGAGGATGTGGACAAAGCTATGGGAGTGATGAGCTCCTCCACTTGTTTGTTGGACCTGTGCCCCTCCTGGCTGGTCTCGGCCAGTAGAGAGGTGTCATGTAGCTGGCTCCAGGCGTTGGTCAACACTTCTTTGAGAGAGGGGTCCGTTCCACGGCTATTAAAAGTTGCAGTTGTGAGGCACCTCCTCAAGAAGCCTTCCCTGGACCCAGCTGACTTAAAAAACTATCATCCAGTCTCCAACCTTCCCTTCGCGGGGAAGGTTGTGGAGAAAGTGGTGGTGCTCCAACTCCTACGGTTGTTGGAGGATACTGATTATCTAGATACCTTTCAATCGGGTTTCAGACCCAGCTACAGCACTGAAATCGCTTTGGTGACGCTGATGGATGATTTCTGGTGAGCCCGGGATGGGGGTCATTCCTCCATCCTGGTGCTACTTGACCTCTCAGCAGCTTTCGATACCATTGACCATGATATCCTTCTGCGCCGACTCAGAGAGATGGGAGTGGGAGCCACTGTGTTATGGTGGTTCTTCTCCTATCTCTCTGATAGGTCGCAGTTGGTGTTAGCAGGGGGACAGAGGTCATCCCCTAGGCCCCTCGTTTGCGGGGTGCCGCAGGGTTCGGTCCTCTCTCCCCTTTTATTCAACATCTACATGAAACCTCTGGGTGAGATCATTCGGCGACATGGGGTGAGATTCCAGCAATATGCTGATGATAGCCAGCTGTACATCTCCACCCCGTCGCAATTCAGTGAAGCGGTAGAAGTGATGTGCTGGTGCCTGGACGATGTGAGGGTCTGGATGGGAGTGAACAGGCTCAAGCTCAACCCCGACAAGACCGAACGACTGTGGATACTGCCTCCTAAGGATTATGTCAATTGTCCGTCCTTGGTTCTGGGGAGAGAAATTAATCCCCTCAGAACAGGTTCGCAATTTGGGTGTCCTCCTAGACCCACAGCTGAAATTGGACCAACATCTTGCAGCTGTGGCTAGGAGGATCTTTGCACAGGTTCACCTGGTGCACCAATTGCGACCCTACTTGGATCAAGAGGCCTTACTCACGATCACTCATGCCCTCATCACCTCCAGGCTTGACTATTGCAATGCGCTCTACATGGGGCTACCCTTGAAGAATGTTCGGAGACTTCAACTGGTCCAGAATGCAGCTGCGCGAGCTGTGGTGGGTGCCCCGAGGTACACCCACATGAACCAATTCTCCGCCAGCTGCACTGGTTGCCGATCGGTCTCTGGGCATAATTCAAGGTGTTGGTTATTACCTTTAAAGCCCTATATGACTCAGGACCAGGCTATCTTTGGGACCGCTTACTACCACATACCTCCCTATGACCGGTGAGATCCCACAGAGTTGGGCTTCTGCGGGTCCTGTCAGCTAGACAATGTGGGCTGGGGAGAGCCTTCTCTGTGGCAGCTCCAGCTGTCTGGAACCAACTTCCCCCGGAGGTCCGCACCATCCTCACCTTGTTGGCCTTCCGGAAGGACATCAAAACCTGGCTGTTCCAGCAGGCCTGGGAATAACTGATCTTATTATGTAAAAACTCTGAAGGTCTCCCCCTTTACGATAAGTATGAGTGAAATTGGTTTTTTTAATTTTTTACTGTATTTTAATAACTTATTTCTATTGCTGTTTTAATCTATTTGTTGTAAGCCGCCCAGAGTCCCCTAGGAGTTGGGCAGCATACAAATAGAAATGAATGAATGAATGAATGAATAAATAAATAAATAAATAAATGTTTCAGAGAAAATAAATTATTAGTGTCATTAGGAAAAAGACATTGTCTGTGTTGCAGAACAAAACCATGTAACTGTTCCTCTGCCAACCACAGAAAAAAAATGAATTATGTTTAGACAAAATATGGGATAATTTTATCTGATGTGAAGAAAGATTGATTTATGTTTCCTCCCACAATATCATCAATAGGCAGTAATTCTTTTAGAATCTAATTCATATAGCCATCTCATACAGAAAATGAAAACATTTGCATCTTCTCAAAAGCAGTTAAAATACTGGAGTAAGTACAAGAATGATTTTGATTCCTGATTACCATTGACATCTGTTTCTTCAGCTCCATCTACAGTAATCTGCAAATCTGGAATATCTAGTTAAAATGCCGAGGACAAGAATGTTTTTGAACAGTTCTTTCTGGCAATTTCCTTACCCCGACATGATTACAAATGACACAGAACCCACATCCATCATACAGAATCCCATCAGTATCAGGACATGGATTTTCTGTGAAATGACAAGATTTCCTAGGTGTTAAGACTACTATCATTCAAAAATCTAAATATTTACATTGCCACTTTTTAAAAAAAATCTAAGAAACTCTGTACCAAAATGTAGTTTTAAAAGTGAACATGGCTGATTAGACCAAGTAAAAATTTCTCTAAATAAACTTTTCTAAGATACTATGAAAATGGAGAATGTGGATTAGCAGCCATGGTAAGATGAGGTCATCTTGACATACTGAAAGAGCATTCTAAACCTTGAAAACTGACAATGGTGCAAATTCAACAAATCCTCTGAAGTGCTCACCCTTGTTTTCCATAGAGCATGGATTAGTCTCAAAAGATTTTCAAACAGTTTCTAAATTGAAAAATACAATGAGCTTTTTTCCTTCAGGCACATGAAGAAAATGGTCACTCCAAAAGAGAAAAAAAAATCTCCAGAAATGACCATTTACATATTCAGCATTTTAAACTTCTTTATGATGATAATTTCAATAGTACAACTGTTAATAAAACCCCAAATATACATAAATTAAGTGAAATATTTTAGAAGCTTTTTTTGAAAAATAAATAAGAAACATACACAAGCCATAAACTTCTTACTTCCACTATGGGATGAAATGATTTAATAGCATTGACTTGATAGTTCAACTTCAAAGTCTCCTTTTGAGAAATATAATTCTACCAGATTAGCTGGGAGAATCTGCTGCCAATGAGGATGTGGAAGAGGAATGCTCTTCATGGATAAGCGTACTTCTCAGACTAAGTGTATCATGCATTTTATTTACTGCTTTTATTTCCGACTCTTAAAATATGAGGGAAAGCTTCCCATATTTTCATTTTTGAAGATCTGCATTATTGGCTGATGGGACTGGGTTTTCAAATTTTCAACACTAGCATTTATTTAAAGATGCATCTTGTTCCAAAATTATTCTTCCTCTGACTGGATATTCCACAAAGCTTCAACGTCTGTCTATCTCTATCTAGTACTGAACATTTTTGTAAATGCTTAATATGAAAAATGTAAAAGATAAAGAGATAAAAGAAACAAGGAGAACAGTGAAATGATTGAAAAATGGCAAGCATGGATAGGAAAAGCAGATAGCATATTTTAATTTAATATTGTCTTTTAACAAAATTCATTATTTATATTTTACCTTTCCTAATTATACCTATATTGTCAATTTAGTTTTGGATATTTGAATACTAATTCCCTTGTATCTGTTAATAATCACAATAAAGTTATTTCGAAAGATAAGAAAAGGAGCTGTGGCTGCTTAAAGAAAAAGGGAAATAAAAAATATTCTAGGAATCCAGGGCTTTAAGTGGTTCAAAATAGAGCATAATAGGAAAATTTCTAAAGATGATTACTACACACTAAAATCATTTACAGATTTTCACTGATTGTTTTGTTATTAGAAAATATCTGCAAGCTATCAATAACTTTCACCTCACATTCATCAATATCTAAAGAAAAAATTGTCTAATTTACCTGGTTAGCAAAACTTGTAAAAGCATGTTTTGGGACAAACCTGGTAAGAAAATCCAACTGATGTTTTGGTTATGATATTTGGATCATGGAACTTTTTCTACCAGGGAATAGGTTTGCTACAATATTCTACCATCAACTTCTATTATTTCAGCAAACATTTGGTCTGTCTTCTCTTAAAAGAAATAATTTGGGTTGTTACATATTCTGAGTGCTGTTTTCTTTGTTCTCTGCAGCTTAATTCTTATTTTATTATGATTAATTATATTGGATTGAGGCCAAAAGCTCCTTCTTCTGCAAAAAGATTACTGGTTCCATCAAAGAAAATGAATCTTTGGACACAACCCAATACTATTAAACTGCACTGAGCATTTTCATCTAGAAACTGAGAAGCATAATAAAAATAAACAAATTCTTTTCAGTGAATGGTGTAAAAAATAGATTAATTCCAATTTCTCCTGAGGCTGTGATCTGACTAAATTTAAAAATGAAAGGCATATAGGTGGCATATAAGTTGGCAAATAAATACATTTCTACTTTTTCATTAAAAGAGCAAATGAACAAGTTTGAAAATACTGAAGATTCAAATTTAAACAAATTAATATTATTGTACTTAATAAAACAGATCCTTTCATTCTTAGTGCACTGCAGTATTAAAGCTTTTAACTATATAACTGGGCATATATCAGTCTAACAATATTTTTTTCAAGTTCTCTTTCAGAAGAGCTATTAGTGGCAAACTTATTTTGAATCTGATATTATACTGCTTTCTTCCTAAACCTACAAAAACAATATATGTGAACCTTCCATTCAGAAATTCCTTTTAAACTAAATACCATTTGGACTGCTTCATTTGCTACTAAAAATATTAGAAATTCTGAATAACATAAAAATGATAAGATACAATTGCCCAATTTTTTTGTTATATTTGCAAGTTTCAGGCATTCTTAAATCTGTTTTATTCTACAGTAGTTCTCTAACTTAATTTTTTTTAAAGTGTTCCACTAAGGAATTTATGGTTCATTCAAATGTTTATAAAGCAAAAGTATAGCTCCTAATCTAATTCCTCTAAAATATTTTTGCAAGGTAATTTTCATACATACAACAAGCCCCAAGGGACAGCCAAAAATTTCCTGCACCCATATGGTTGGCAAAGCTGTCAGTCATCTTGATGAGCAGCAAATAAATGAATGTCCAATGATGGGATTTTGCATTATCCATAAAGAAATCCATCCACTAAACATCAACAAAAGTAAAAGCTTATACCCGACAGCTATCAATTTCAACTATTCATGCAAAAAAACCAAGTGAGCTAAACTAGTAAACCTCGAAATTAGAGATACATTAATCATCTACTCATAGCCAAAACAGATTTTTTAAAACAGTAAAAATATCATTTTTCCTTAGAACTTTATTTGCAACATATAAGTCCTGTTACATTTTTAATCAAACAGATGAAGTTATTTTTAAATTGAAAATCTGCTGCTCTCACTAAATCAGGCAAGCAAATACCAAGATGATTGAATGGCATTGCAGAATACACTATTACAGCAGGTAAATTGTAAATTTACCTGTCACACCACAGAAGTTATCGCACAGTCATTGCATCTGCCCTTAGAGGCAGAGTAAGACAAAAAGGAAAGGCTTGTTAAATATTTTAAAATGCATAATATTTTAAGAAAACACTATTATAGTTGATAGAATAAAAAAAATACAAACTTCCTTCATGAAAAGGCCAATGAAATCTTAGCAGTTTCATGTTAGCGCAATACCATACCCCAATATTTAAAATAGTCATGAACGCTCATATTGTTTTTCACAATAAAAGCTCCCAGAAGAATGAGGGCATGATTACATCACTATACTTTTGTCAGAAATTTTATAGTTGACTTGATCCAAGTCACTAATAGACCATTCTTAAATAAGTTTTTTAAAAAAAGTTTCCTTCAGGTTGAAACTTGACTGTTAGTAACGTCATGGACACCAGGCAATGGTCCAAGTAACAGTATGTTTGCTTGGCACTTACCTTCTTCTGATATACAGTAAGTCTCCCTAAACTCAATGGGTTTAACCACCAATAAGTAGGTTTAAGATTATGCGTTACAATAACCATACCTTTTCTATTCCACCTGCATAGCCTTAACAAGATGGCCAGAACTGTATTTAAATAATAAATATTTCGAACTTAACTGTACTGAAGATGAGAGGCTCAGTGCTAAAAGTATCACAATAATGAAACCATATCCATAAGGCTGTTTTAATCTATATAATAAGATTTATACTGACCTATATTCATGACATTTATAAATTATGTATACCTAAGCTTATTTCAGTCATCTTATTAAAATGAGTGGCAGCATACAACTCATCTGGCCAACTGTCAGTTACCCTGATTTAGAAGGTGCCAGGTCCTGCAGTTAGTTACAAATATAGCTCTGCTGACCTTGAAGGCAGCTGTTTTTGAAATACAATAGTTAATAAATTCACCTCATTAATCCTTTCCTTTCATTTTTGGATTCTTATCATTATTACCTGATTTATACCCCATCTATGCATATTATCAGCAGTAGTACCGGTATAAAGGTGGCTAGTCCACTATTATTTTGCATTTTTGAAAAGAATTTTGTAATTTTTTTTTTATTTTTTTTTTAATGAAGGAGTGTCTGTGCATAGCGTAAAACAAATGGACAGCATTTTCAGGTCTAACCAGGCACTGTTATCTATTAAGAAATAGTGTTTCATAAAGGTCATGGGCATGCGCAAAGAATTCTCCATGTAAAGTTGCAACAAAACAATACATTTATTCCCTGAACATCTAACACAAGTGTATTCAGTAATGTGGTTTGCCTCTATACTATATAACACCAATGCCATGGCAGAGGTTCAAGTCATAAACAATGGAATATATGTCACACAAAGAATTTCCACAACAGAAACCAGATAATATTATAGTTATTTCTGAAATTAGCTACTGATATCCACTGAATTAAATATAATAGCATGAGAAAAAATGAAATCATTTATTCAGGGATCTCCAATCTTGGCAACCTCAGCAGCATCAGGGGCATTGGATCGGATTGCGCCTTTGCGACCTCTCCGTGGCAGTGGATCCCGGAAAGCTCACTGGTTTACCGAGGACCTCTGGGTGATGAAACGCCACAAGAGACGTCTGGAGCGATGCTGGAGAGCCAGTAAAACCGAATCCGACTGAACACTTCTAAGAACTTTTATTAAGTCTTATTTAGTGGCGATCAAGGCAGCAAAACAATTTTATTTTTCCGCTCTTATTGCATCCGCAGATTCTCGCCCAGCCACCTTGTTTAGGGTGACTCGCTCCCTCCTTGCTAAAGGGGGAGTGAGGAACACTTGCACGGTAGAGCTGAGGAATTAGCTCAGTTTCTGACAGATAAAGTTGCTCAGATCCGGTCAAATCTGGACTCTGGCTGGACAGAGCCCATTGAGTTGACAGGGGCAAGTCTTAGTCCAGCGTTGTGGGAAGAGTTTGAGCCAGCCACTCCTGATGACATGGACAAGGCCGTGGGTGCAATGAGCTCTTCCACCTGTTTATTGGCCAGCAGAGAGGTGGCACGCGGCTGGATCCAGGCAGTGATCAACACTTGTTTTAGGGAGGGATCCGTACCACAGCCTTTAAAGGTTGTGGTGGTGAGACCCCTCCTCAAGAAGCCTTCCCTGGATCCGCCGGATTTGAAGAACTTTCGTCCGGTCTCCAACTTACCTTTTATAGGTAAAGTTGTTGAGAAGGTGGTAGCTTTTCAGCTTCTTTGATTATTGGAGGAAACTGGTTATCTAGATTCCTTTTAATCAGGTTTCAGGCGCAGCTACAGTACAGAAACTGCCTTGGTTGCCCTGATGAATGATCTCTGGCGAGCCCGGGATGGGGGTCATTCTTTCATCCTGGTGCTACTTGACCTCTCAGCGGCTTTCGATACCATCGACCATGGTATCCTTCTGCATCGTCTCGGCGAGTTGGGAGTGGGAGGCACCGTTTTACGGTGGTTCTCCTCTTACCTCACAGATAGGATGCAGTCGGTGTTAACAGGAGGACAGAGGTCGCCTCCTAGGCCCCTGATTTGTGGGGTGCCTCAGGGTTCGATCCTCTCACCCATCCTATTTAACATTTACATGAAACCGCTGGGGGAGATCATCCGTCGACACAGGGTGAGTTTTCAACAGTATGCTGATGACACCCAGTTGTACATCTCCACCCCATTTCAATTCAGGGAGGCAGTGGATGTAATGTGCCGATGCCTGGACAATGTCAGGATCTGGATGGGGAGGAACAGGCTCAAGCTTAACCCCAACAAGACTGAGTGGCTCTGGATATTGCCCCCTAAGGACTGTCGATTGTCCCTCCTTGGTTCTTGGGGGAGAAAAATTAACTCCTCGGAACGGGTTCGCAATTTGGGAGTTCTCCTAGATCCACAGCTAAAATTAGACCAACATCTTACAGCTGTGCCTAGGGGAGCCTTTGCACAGGTCCGCCTGGTGCACCAATTGCGACCATACTTGGAGAAGGAGGTTCTACTCACAGTCACTCATGCCCTTGTCACCTCTCAATTGGACTACTGCAATGCGCTCTACATGGGGCTACCCTTGAAGAGTATTCGGAGACTACAACTGGTGCAAAATGCGGTTGCACGTGCTGTGGTGGGTGTCTCAAGATACACCCACGTAACACCCATACTCCGCCAGCTACACTGGTTGCCTATTGGTCTCCGGGTGCAATTCAAGGTGTTGATTATCATCTTTAAAGCCCTACATGGCTTAGGACCAGGTTACCTACGGGACTGCATCCTACCTCTTACTTCCCTTTGACCGGTCAGGTCCCACAGAGTGGGTCTCCTCCAGGTCCCGTCAACCAAACAATGCCGGCTGGCGGGGCCTAGGGGGAGGGCCTTCTCTGTGGGGGGTCCTGTTCTCTGGAACCAACTACCCCCAGAGATCCGAATTGTCCCCATCTTGCTGGCCTTCCGAAAAGCCATTAAGACATGGCTCTTCCTGCAGGCGGGGTGATTTGAGACAATTTCACATCTTAGGTCTCCCCCACGTATGTATGTTTTTTATATGTTTTTAAATTCTTTTTAAACTGCTTTTAAATTATTATATTGTTTAGTTGTTCTTTAAACAACAGCTGGCTGTGGAATTCTGAAAGTTGAAGTCCACAAGTCTTAAAATTGCCAAGGTTGGAGACCCCTGGTATTTTTCTGTTAATTTAGTTTAGTGCACGAAGAATAAATCCTAATTTTAAGACAGCCTGGATGGCAGTTTCAGTCTGTCACAAAAGTAATAGAAATCTTAATCTGGTTATTTTATACATTAGGGCTGTTAAAGCTTTGAAAATGATTTGAAAGAAGTGTTAAAATGGTGCATTTTCTTTCAGGCTTCTCTAGGATGTGGTTGCTTTAAGGAGAAGATTCAGTCAAATTAATATAACTCTTAAAGTAGTCATACAATGTCAGACTTTCAAGAAGCCTTGAAAATAAGCAGTAGCTTTATTTATTTATTTATTTAGTGTTCTTATATACCGCCCTACTCCCTGGGGACTCAGGGTGGCGTACAACATGTAAAGAAGAACTATAAAAAACAGTATCAATAAAAATAATAAGTTTTCCCCCCATGAATGAATGGTTTTTAAAATTATATAATGTCTTTTTAAAATTAGTATGTATTATGTATATTGTTCTTATTCTTGTTGTACGCCGCCCTGAGTCCTACGGGATTGGGCGCCCTATAAGAACTTTTAATTAAATTAAATTAAATTAAAAAATTTAAAAAACATTCAAACCATACATTCATGGGGGAGACCTAAGATATTAAATGGTCTCCAATCACCCCGCCTGCAGGAAGAGCCATGTCTTAATGGCTTTTTGGAAGGCCAGCAAGCTTTAATGAATAGAAGAGAAATGCTATGGTCACAAGAAGAAATAGATAATAACTTTCTAAGTTAGCCTAATAAAAAGTAATAATCAACTATATTTCCATTCCACTGACTGGTAAACTAATTTATCTGAAAGGCAAATAGATTAAAGCCACCTCCTCAAATGGTAATCTTGATTTATCTAAGGAAATTCTTGGTAGTCCACTATCCCAAATAAATCTCCTACATAATCCAAAGGAAATATTTATTTGGTATAAACATAGAAACACCAATAAGACATTAAAACATACGAAGGACAATATTCATTTTAATAAAAGTAATTTTACCCACAAACGTAAAGGAATTTTAACATCCAATTGAACTCTTTCTAAATGTTTCAAAATTCTGAATTTTCTATTTGCAAACTGTATAATTTGGAATTTTATTAGGACATGAACATGGGATTTTTAAAAACATAGATACTAATTACACAAACCTAAAATGAAGCTCTTTTTAGTTCATTTGGAAAAACCGATAGCCGCATTTATTTATTCCTCGACATCACAATCAAACTACTAAATATAATCAGTGCCCAGGAGTTTTAACTGGAAAAAGATAATTCCTTGGGGGAAGGGAATAGCAGGGACAGCAGTACATATAATTTAAAATGTTTGCCACAATTGGGCATTTTTAAAGAAAGTGTGTAAAATAAAGAGGATATTCTGAACTGGATTTAGCAAAATGCACAAAAACCCTAAGAATCCATTTTCAAGTGGTGATGGTGGTGGCATATCCTTAATTATTCATAGTCTTGATCTAAAGGCATCTCCCCAAACCCCTTATTAAGTCAGTTTCTTACTTGAGAGCTGCATTGGCCCAATAAAGGGATTATCTTAATGTGCCTTTTGGAATTTTTCTTATAGCCAGTCCAGCCCATCCTTGAGATTTGTTTGATTTTGTAAAGACCAAAGTTAGTCTTTTAACAGCAGGGTCCTAACACTGCATAAAGAGGCTTGTTTGGCAGCCTATTTAGGATTATTCTAATAGTACACCCCTCCCAGATGCTACCTAATTTGGCCTCGGTTCCCCTTCTTTATCCAGTCCCCTTTTCTAATGGAAAAATGTAAAGATAAGATTTTGTATCTTTCAGTTAGCCCAGTGAAGGCTTTACTTTGTTTGAAATGGGAATTTTTAAGTACCTCAAAACTAATATATAAACAGGCTTTAATTAACCATTATATAAAAGAACTAGAGATTATTTTCTCAAAGCTAAAATAATTATGCATTTCAAGTCAATTATACATTTTTAAGAGAAACAAAATTCATTAATATATTGGGAATTCTTACATAATAGCTGCATATTCTAAACTTCGCATTTAAAAATATTTTGAAAAATATGACAAAGTATACTTTACTTGATAGTGTTACTTTCATTTTAAAAATGTATATGAGTTCCCCTCCTAAATAGTTCATAGTTATTAAAATATAAATACTAAAAATCTTACAGTGGTCATCATAAACAGTCTGTGAGGACTAAATTGAAATGAGGAAGGGAAAGTTTGCTCTACAACAAAGCACCAACTATGAAAACCGCTGCAATCAAATGAACTGGTCCCTTCATAAAAGGAGTGCTTACTATATCTTTAGGGTAAATAAACATTTAATGCATATATTCTGCGTATTCATTTTCATCTAAAAGTTGCCTGCCTGAAGATTTAAACATAAAAGGTTACATTGGTTCTGACATTTTAATAGTGAAGGTCTGAAAACCTGAACATATACAGAATATATCGCATCGTTAGTTACTTTACTATATTTGTCAAACAGAAGAAAAATTCTGCCTCTAGCCAGCCATAATTGTCAATCAGTAACTTAACTAAAAGATAAGCTATTGGCAATTTAATCAATTAATTTTCTTTCAAAGTGATATCAAATAAAATATATACTGATCAAATACTCAAAGAAGAGCCAGATCGGTCTAGTGCAGGGGTGTCAAACTCGCATTGTCACGGCGGCGTCACATGATGCATTGCAACTTTTTTCCCCCTTCGCTTAAACCAGGCGTGGCCAGCATGTGATGCATCTGGCCCGCGGGCCGCAGGTTTGACAGCCCTGGTCTAGTGGTTAAGGCATCAGGCTAGAAAGTGGGAGATTCTAATCTCCCCTTAGACATGAAAGCCAGCTGGATGATCTTGGACCAGTCATTCTCTCTCAGCTCAACTCATCTTACAGGGTTATTCTTGTGGGGAAAATAAGAGGAGGAAGGTGTGTTAAGAGTTATTTGCCACTATGAGTTATCTGTAAAAAATAATAAAGGCAAACAGGCAGGAAGGGAAGACAGACCACTAAATTATTATATAAACCAGTAATACTTTGAATGTATTATTAACAATGGAAAGACAATCAAGAGGAAGTATACAGAAAGTAATTAACCATTTAACCCTTAGTGCCAAAACTCTTATTATATATTTCTCCAGTGTAGTTTTGCTATCAATGTACAATTATACAGCTTTTTGTTTAAAGAAGTTTAAACTTACTAAAACATAAGCATTGGTTAGAAGCATTTAAGGTAGAGAGGAGATTCTAAAATTATCTTAATGGTCTGGTTCAAAACATATGGGTGAAATTTGGCATGGTTTCATTATTATTTTTAAGTTAAAGGATTTCTTACTTCTGTTACTGTGCTCAGATCTTCAAACTGAAGTTTTAGGTAATTTTTTTCTGCAAAAGTGCTGCAGTAAATTTGCATCATTATGTTTAAATAGATATACAAAACATATCTACAATGAAGTTTCATGGTAATCAGGTAATTCTAGGAATGTTTAATTTAATGTCACCAATTCTAGATGTAATACTAATTTGCAGTGCTTTAAAAGTTTAAATAAAATAAATAGTCATTACATGCAATACTAGAGTTTCTATTGGTTTCAACCCCTACCTGGAGAAACATTAATTTAAAGTATCAGTTGCTGTAGGGCTGCAGAATCATAGCTATAACACTGAGGATCACTTGGAAGTTGTATCCCAGTCTTCCAGAAAGTTCAGTCTGGCCCCATCCATTGACTAAAAGGAAATCAATCCTACAGATGCTTCCTTATGAAAAAAACCCAAACTCTAGCCAGTTGCTCTGGGCCTATATAGAACAGGAAAAAAGTACTCCCTAGTTTTTAAAACTTCTAGTTCTTTCGTGAATGAGGGACTCCTAAATTGTAGGTATCCAGCTTTAGGTCTTGATGGCAGAGGACAAGGAAGAGATTCAGGGAAGAATTTAATACACAGAGCAAGTATAAATACACACAGATAAATACCACACTTTCATTCTCTCATACTCCATTAAAAATAAATTTTGCTGTCTCTGATCAGAAAAGTGTGACTTTGTTCTCTACAGAATAGTTTCCATGGTTACTACTAAAATTTAATGTTAAAAGTTAAAATAAAAATACGACTAACTATACAATGTGCAATTTCTATGGAATTTTGTCTACAAATGTCTTGGAAGCTTAAAGGAATATAATTGTACAATGTTGAAAGTAGTGTTTTCTTTCAACCTCACCTTATGAAAAAACAATTACCTTGCTGAATAGTGATGCTAAATCAGAGTTTTTTCAAAAGAAAATCAACTCTATTCACATCCTTGCTTTTTCTTAATTTCAGATTTTATTTTTATGTAACTAGATTATAGCAATATTTTTAGATACAAAAAGAATAATACTTCATAGAAGCAGAATTTTCTGCTTATTTCTGTTTTTAAAATTTTTTGTTTTAAAAAACTTTAAAAACAGAAATGAGAAGCAAAGGGAATCAGATCTTCAAACTAAAATTTTTCTATGTGTTACCATGAAATTTTACATCTTAAAGTCCACATGCTATGTAAGAAAGCTTTAAATGGCATTCACTTATTTTTTATATATTTCATAAAGTGCCATAATATTCAAATATATTCATACCTGGGAAGCTGTTGATTGGGAAAGAATGTGCATATGGAAATTAAATGAACATAAGTATGAAACACAAAGCCAGAAAAAGGTTTATATTACTTTAACATTTCATATTTCCTAAAATTGAATATTTGATCACAAATATTAATGACCTCAGCAATTCTACTGTATTTAACTTTTAACCCAAGGCTGATTTCTCATGAAGAAAAAGACATAAACACATGGTTTTAAAAGAGAAATTCAACTATCATGTGGTTCTATTAAAACAGTATTTATACTAATCTGATAACTGAATTTATAATTATAGATATACTGAAATGATATCAAAAATTTATTTCAAAATATTCAGTTTAATGGGAGGAGCATCAGTTTCAATATTTAGTTCTTAGTTTCTATTTTAACTCATTTTATTTAAACTCTTAGTTTCCATTCTAATCATTTTGCTTAAATCACACTTCCTTACCGTTTTATTTCCTAGGTCATGAGTTGTGCTTCATATTGTATATGCCTGTATAAAATATTTGCCCTAGAAATTCTACAAAAATGACATGCTAAGTTTTAGCAATTAATTATTACTTTGCATCTTTAAAAAACCTTTAAAGTCAAGATCCCGAGTCCCTGTCAAGATGGAAACTTACTTCTTTAAAGAAAAAGCAAAATATTCAAGATTCACCATTCGATTAACCTGAGTTGCTTGCTTTAACAGTTTATATATTTTCCAAACTGATGATTTCCACAGTATATAATAGAAACAGAACTAACAGATTTTTATTTAGCTAATTTTTATCATTTTAATATCTGGCTGAAAAAATGCACTTCTTACCTGATATTGATGTCCTTTCAAACTCTTCTGTGTCTCTGTGTGTGTGCGTGTGTGTGTTAATACAGAAGAGTACTGAAAGGACATCAATATCTCACACACACACACACACACACACACACACACACCTTACCTGATATTGATGTCCTTTCAATACTCTTCTGTAAAGATAGATCTATATCTATCTATAAAATTTCACAGACTGAAGAATATTCCAGAATCTAGAGATATTGCTGTCCATTTCGAGGGCATATGATATATAAACTACAGGACCAGACCAGCACCTTCTTTCAATTCCTTTAAAATAATTTCAAAAGCCTAAAGGTGCAAGTGGTATATAGCAAGAGGGTGGAACAGGCAACTGAGCAGAGAATTTCTCAAAGTTCAGAGTTATGATAAGGTACCTAAGTTTGAGTCTTCTATATATTTTTAAAACTCCATGTTCAAATGCAGCATCTAATGAAGTTTTTTGCATACTTTGCAAAATCTATGGGAACGGCATAGTTACAGCATGGACCTGCAAAGCCACTCAAAACAGTAATTGCAACAGAATCACAATTACTATTACGTGTGTAGCAAATAATCTATGTAATACTTGCAGGAATCTTTAACACATAAAACAATCCTCAGATAGTGAAGGGATTCTTTATTTTGCCGCTATGAAGAGCAATACCATTGTTAAGGATATTTGATTTTGACAAGAATTGGCAAAAAAAAAATGCTTCTGGGAGGTTGACCAGTTCTTCAAATACACTCCATAATGACTATATTAATGTTTTGGCAAAGTCCAAAACTTGCAAGAAAAGCAGTAGGTAAGGGGCAGTAAGCAGAGGACGAAGAATTCTATTAGGACAAAACCTAAAAAAATTCAGTGTTTGTGTCCAGCTGCAGAAATCAAACATTTACGTAAAAGATCTAGCCCAGGGGTGTCAAACTGGCGGCCCGTGGGCCAGATGCGTCACGCGTAGGCCACACCCACCCCAGCTCCATGAAGGGGAAAAACATTGCAAAATGTCACATGATGGCAACGTGACGCCACGAGTTTGACACCCATGTAAAATTAATCCACAGAGATAATCACTGATATGGACAGTAATTACTGTCCCTCCCATTTAGTGCTTTCCTTTTTTTTTGCTAGCTACAAGAATATTAAAAGCTACCAAATAATTATAATTATGGAAAATATCCAGTTTTTCTGTACCACTCCCGATTACAAAAGGAGGCATCCTTTTGATCATTACAACATTTTCTAATGATACTGTCACCAATCAATTGGCCATTGAGTTATGACATGAAGGACTCAGGTGCCAGATTGATAATCCTGAGCAACAACAGACTGATAACATGACTCATTTTCATCAAGCTCTATATCTCCAAGCACAGGTACTTGTAGTGCTGCAGAAAAAAAAGAACATTTTATCATTGCAGAAGAATTTCTTACTATAAATTTCAATCTTTGCTTGTCTAGACTGTCAGATTGTTTAATGTATTCTAAAACCATGTCCAGACGACCTATAATAGGGCTGTGCACAGCATTTGAAAGAAATGTTTCACAAAACACATTAGCAAGATGGAAGCACTTCTCCTCCAAGCAACCACATCTTTTGAAAGCCTTTCACAGTTGCTTGGAAAGTTGTTCCCAGCTGTCTTCACCTGTATATGGACAGCTGTTTCATTTAGTTGCCAGGCCAAAAGAACTGTGTGTGCACATACAGCCAGAGACAACCTTTCTTTGAAATGTCCAAGTGAAAATGTATAGCTATTTCTACACTGGCAAGGTATCATTTAAATCAGGGGTGTCAAACTCGTGTCATCATGTGATGTATTGTGACTTTTCCCCTTCGCTAAAACAGGGGTGGGCGTGGCCACATGACACATCCAGCCAGCGGGCCGCAAGTTTGACACCCCTGACTCAAATTGTAATTCCAACTAGTTCCTTTTTTGAAGGGAGGCCGTTGCAGCGCTGTGACATTTGCAGCCAGTAAACAACTCTCCTGCCAAAGAAAGTGACCCACAAAAGAAACAACCCAGGGCCTCCACACAATCGCCTCTCAGAAGACCCAAATTCGTTTCACACGAGGCTCTATGCGTGTGCCATTTTACTTCAGATTTTGGCTTTACTAAAGAAAATGGTGGGGGGGCAGGGGGACAGCGGCGCTACCAGGTGAAAATGCCTTCCTCCCTGATCCTCAAGTTTCAGGCGGAGGATCTGGCCAGGAGGAAAGAGAAGGTATGTCTGAGGAGGAAGGAGGGCTCTGCGATGTGCATCAGCGCCATGATCCCCTCCCCGATTCCAAAACGGCGTGTGCAGCCAGCGCTGCCACCTCTCTGGGCTACTGTATGGGGACATGATTGCCAAGCCCTGCACCTGCTGGTGAGCAGCTTCATTTCTGGCAACGAGCTGCCTCCTTCCCTGGGCCTCCGCTCGCTCCCATCCACTGCCTCAACGACAGAGAATCCAGATTTTAAGGCATTTGACAACTTTAAGGCATTTGGAAAGAAGGGTCTTGGACCCAAGTGAAAAGTTGCCAAATGCCAAAAAAGTATTTTCCCTGGGGCCTTTCCCTCCCCGCCCCCGGCCCAAAAGAAAAGGCTGCCAGATACGATAAATACACAGTTGTTTCCTTGCCAATTTTCGCTGACTCGGGGCGGGGGGGGAGGAGGCCTGGCCGAGCTCTCTCCGGCAGGGTTTTTTCCAACTTCAGCAACTTTAAGATATACACGGACTTCAGCTGGAATTCTGGGAGTTGAAGTCCAGCCCTAGTTAAGGTACATGGACTTCAAATGGAATTATGGGAGTTGAAGTCCAGCCCTAGTTAAGGTACATGGATTTCAAATGGAATTATGGGAGTTGAAGTCCAGCCCTAGTTAAGGTATATAGAATGGAATAGAATAGAATTCTTTATTGGCCAAGTGTGATTGGACACACAAGGAATTTGTCTTTGGTGCATATGCTTTCAGTGTACATAAAAAGACAAGATACATTCGTCAATATGGACTTCAATTGGAATTCTGGGAGTTGAGGTCCAGCCTTAACTCTAGGTAGCCCTAGACTTACAACAGTTCATTTAGTGACTGTTCAAAGTTACAACGGCCCTGCAAAAAGTGACTTATGACCATTTTTCACAGTTAACAACCTTTGAAGAATCCCCACGATGTAATAAAAATTTAGATGTTTGGCCACTGGCTCATACTTATGACTGTTGCTGTGTCTCACTTAACAACATAAATTTTGGGCTCAATTGCAGTCGTAAGTCGAGGACTACCTGTATGGGCTTCAAACTGAATTTCTAGGAGTTGAATTCCAGCCCACACGGCGCAGGAGGAAGCGAACCGGCAGCGAGGTAAGTCAGAACCCAACCCTGAATCAAAGCTCTATATCTGGAACAATCCTTTCCAGAAAAAAAATCTTTGTATATTTATTAGAGGATAACTGCCATTTCAAAAAAAGAAATATGCACAACATGGTATCACTAAACAATTGAAATTCATTGGGTAATTCTTCATAATTAATCCAAGCTTTGAGTGGAATTTGCATTGGACTGGACTGGAAATATCAAAATTCCATCTGTCAGAATGCTTATATGATCATAATGGATAGTATTCCAACCCTAAACAAGCCACAACTAAGTTGAACATTGATTTTTAAGATTTCAAAACTAATCTTGAAATGGGGATACTGACAATAGCACCTAAACTAACAAAAAACCCAAATGATTTAATGTGCTTCCTGCATCATTTTTATTACCTCCATGATATTAACCATTCAATTGTTAAGGTATCCAAGACTTCTAAATCCTTTGCTGGCATACTCCTTATAGGCAGAGGTAGCAGATCACATGAAGATACATATGAATAAAATCCACTTATATCAATCAGCAGGGCTCATATAGGGCAGTGATGGCGAACCTGTGGCACACAGAGCCATATCTGAGGGCACGTGAGGCGTTGCCCTATGTGAGCTGCAGCGTGCATGCGCACGCTGGCCAGCTGATTTTTGGCCTTCTTTTGGGCCGTTTTCGCCATCCACAGGGTTCAGGAGATTTTCCTGAACCTTGGGGATGGTGAAAAACGGTCCAACGGGCCTACCAGAAGTACGGAGGCTTCAGTGAGGCATGTGCGCATGCGTGGGGTGGCAGCGCGGGGGTTGTGCGCATACACGTGGGGGGAGGGCATTGCATTATGGATGTGGGGACGCACGCACAAGCGCACCCTTTTGGCACCTGAGCCAAAAAAGGTTCGCCATCACTGATATAGGGTATTAAGAGACAATAAATAAAAGAGAAAGACAAAGTAACCCACCCAGTCACATGATCACCCAGCTATGCCCACCCAGTCACATGACCACGAAGCCACGCCTGCCCAGTCACATGACCACGAAGCCACGCCTGCCCAGTCACATGATCATGAGCCACACCCACAAAATAAGCCACGCCCACAGAACCGGTAGTAAAAATATTTAGAACCCACCCCTGGTTTTATCCTTTGAGGTTAGTAGTAGTTCCATACTCTTTTTGTGCACTCTTCCATAAAAATGCCCAGCCAGAGCTATGCTAAATAACTTGTGGTTAGTTGGGGCATGTGAGTTTTCTTTTTCACAGAACAGGAAGGGAGAGAGTTGGTATGTTTATTCCCATAGGATCCTGCGGCAGCAATTGGGATTGGGTAATAAAGCCATCATATTTTATAATCTCACAAAATAGTTTAAAAGTAGAAGAGCATCATTTTTTCTTTCCCTTACTTCAAACTCCTGCCCATCGTAGAAAGTCTCTTTGTCCAAACTACTGTTCAAATTAACTCCTAATCTCAACTAGGGATACCACAGTTCCCTGCACTATACAGATTACACTTGAAAGCTGCCTGAAGTGTTTGCCAAGCTAGAAACACAAAATAAAACTGTTTTGAAATAAATAAAGCATTAAAGCAGCAGAGTTCTAAGGAAAACTAAGGACTACTCAAGGTTTTACCAGATTGGAAACCAGATTTTGTCAAATAAATATCTGTATTAATTTCAATGGATTTCCTGTAGCATTGGCTAAATCCAAATCCATTTAATAAATTATTGAATTAAAAAGTATTCACTGTCAAGCAAATATCTACATTTAAAGTCATTCAAGTTTATTTAAACCATTTACTCATTAATACTTGGTAAATCAATTTAGATACTTGTATCACTGGATAGCACATCATTTAATTATTAATTTGTTTGTAGTAAATTTAAGGTAGCAATGTTTCCTACTATAAAAATGTAATAAAATGCACATCAGCACAATGTGAATAAAATCTTCTGAAAAATCAAAATTCCATTTAAATTGAATGATATTTTTAGTAGGGAAATAGGCTTGATGCAAATAAAATTTACAACCAGCATTTCTTTAAATGTTTTGCCAAGTACACGATTTTTCAATGTAAAAGACTGCAATGTGGAAAGATAGATTACTAAAGGTATTTATTTTATTCATCAAACCAATTTATATAGCTGCCCATCTCACAAACAGCAATCCTGGGCAGTATACAACAGAGATAAAAACTGTTAATAAATTTTAATAAATGTTTTTAATAAACTTAAACAATATAAACACTAAACTAAAACAAATAATAATTAAAAATATATTAAGAACAGCTGACTAACCTCACTAGTTCACTCATCCCCCAGTGTCCCTATCTCCATTAGTATAACCAGGTACTGAGAGACCTCCAGAAGCTCAACAATGATGAGGCCAACCTTGTCCTAGTAACTATTAATAACCATTTAGTACTATTTCTCTAAAAATAGCTAAATTCTGCTAAATTATTTATAAACTTTGCCCACAAATGGATGCCAACAATCTTCAATCTTAGGGGTTTTGCTTTCTTTAATTTTATTGAATGTATTTTTATTGGTGAATGACCAAAGCAAAGTTTTCTGTTTGACTAACTAAAGATATAAATAAATTCAAATTTAAATGCAATCTATTTGTAATTGTAAATGTAATTCAAATGTAATCTATTGTATGATCTTACTGTGGCCAATTTCAAATGTTGTTGCTTCTATTGATCAGATACCATAAACATTCCATTTTTCATGTCATCTAAATACACTATTTTATGCTGTAACAATCAGTATTTCTTATTTTGGAATCTGCTAAGAACCTACTTAAAATGGAAAGAACAGCTTCAGCTCATATACAATATATACATATATAATATATACATATGTAAGAAACTTGGCCTAGTTTTTTAAAGTGTTTATTTCTTTAAACAGTTGAGCTGTCTCCTTACGCCATATAGTAATACAAGCTGTTGAAAAACTCTTCAAAAATGTTGAGAGTTGTCTTTCTAGACAAATGTAAATATTTTTATTTTTATTTCAAACCTTAAGCTAGGTTAATTACTTAGGTGCAAGCTACAAGTAATCAGTGGTGGGATTCAAAAAAATGTACTGCTGGTTCTGTGGGCGTGGCTTGGTGGGCATGGCTGGCGTGGCTTGGTGGGCGTGGCAGGGAAAGGATACTGTAAAATCTCCACTCCTACCCCACTCCAGGGGAACGTTATGGCAAAATCCCCATTCCCTCCGATCAGCTGGTACTTGGAAGGCAGAGAATAGATGGGGGCATGGCCAGTCAGAGGTGTTATTTACTGGTTCTCTGAACTACTCAAAATTTCCGCTACTGGTTCTCCAGAACTGGTCAGAACCTGCTGAATACCACCTCTGTACAAGTTAGATGTGTGATTTGTTTCTGAGATTCGCTTCTTGATAAGGACAAGTTAGCCACATTACATCCAGTACCACTTAAGTCTTCCCATGTTGTTTTATTTATCTAAATCAGTGGCCCCCAACCTTTTGAGCACTAGGGACCGGTTCCATGGAGGGAGCGCAAACCAGAGGGAGTGTGGTTTCATGAGTGGTTTCCATGGCGAGAGTGAGCACAAACTAGAGGGAGCACTGCCTGCAACCTGCATGTGTGCAGATGGGGTTTCACTCCTTTGGGCGGCCCGGTTTCTGGCGCACTACAGACTGGTGCCAGTCCATTGACTGGGGGTTGGGGACCCCTGATCTAAATAGTTCCTTTGCAGGTGATATTTATTCCATCAGGAAAAGACAGAAATACCAACATCTAGCTCACTTTCCTTGCTGAGTTGCGGAAATTCAGAAAATAAATATATGACAGAGGAGCAAAATGCTCACAGAGTCAGCTGTATAGTTCTTAGTGTATATGTGCATATGTGTATGTATGTTTGTAACCCTAAATCAAAGTTATGCCTAAGAAATCTACACAACGTATCTTACACAATATTTCAATAAACTTTTAAATGTTTATTTTGTCCAAAAATGTTCAATTTTGTAGATTAAGTAAAATTAACTGATCTTCAATATATGTACAATACAATTTTACTTGTTAATTAATTTAATGAAGATTTTGAGAGTAAAAAAAAAAGAGAGAAGCAGATACAGAAAAAGAGGCAGTCATGCCAATTTAATTCCCTTCACCTTAGGAATAGAGAACTATAGAAGCAACAATGTAGAAATGTTATTGTCTTATTTAAATATACTATTTTCATTTTCTAGTTGATTTCAAGTTTTATCTTTTTATTATGATTTTCTTCAAAATGCCACTCCAATATTTCATTTACTACATAAATATTCCAATATACACCAATGTGACCACTGATTTAACTTCCTCCAAAGTTTTTCTACAAATGTTTTCTTATGTTGCGTTATGGTTATATACACTGCCCTATGAGGAAAATATTTTGATGTCTAAATGAAAGATGAATTCCTGCTGCTATTTTAAAAAAGCTTTGTTTCAAATCTTAGAATACTAACATAATCATCATGCTGATAGATGTTAGTAAACCATTATGTTATCAAATTACTTGACACCAACACGTCAATCTTCCCTTAGTATATAACTATTGACTTAGTTTTTTTAAAAAAAACATACCTTTCTTTTATTTAGACAAGATACTCTAAATTATAAGAGTCATTTTCCCCCTTAAACTTTATACATAAAGTATTATAAAGATACATACTGCTGCAATACTGAAAACCATTATGTACTATAATATCAAATATTGCTTTGCCAGCAGCTTAAAACTTCATGATACTCAAATACCATCTTTTTATGTAATCTTGAGGAGACTGGTAATGCAGATATTTCAAGCAACCAATTATTTGATTATTTTAAAATTTAATCTATATAGACATTTGCTTTCAAATACTAGGATAAGGGCATAAATAAATAACAGTATTACAACTATGTAATAGAAAAATTACTTACAGATATACAACAGCTATAAACATAGTGACAGGAATAATTCTGAATAAAAGCTTTCAATATCTGAAGTCTTTTAGAAGCCACACTAACGGTTTAGGGATAACATTTCTTCTGCACTTAATGAAAAGACACACATTAAAAATGGAATATTTTTAGGAAATATAACAAGGAATAGATAACTATTTTTTCCATTCTCATTCAGTTGTAGAGCAGATTATCATTCTTTATATTCTATCCAAAACAAATTTTAAAAATTGTCTTACAGTACTTTAGTTACAAATCTGTTTTTTTATCTCCCTTCCCTTTCCTCCCCCTGTGAAGATGTTTTGGAGTAGGAAAGGGAAAGGAGGAAGATGCTAATACCACAGAAACACACACCCTACTTCTGAAGATTTAATATA
The DNA here is from genome assembly GCA_023053685.1 of Diadophis punctatus similis. NCBI lineage: Eukaryota > Metazoa > Chordata > Lepidosauria > Squamata > Dipsadidae > Diadophis > Diadophis punctatus. Next base: position 2,124,545 of record JALIGW010000078.1, read on the forward strand.
TAATTAGAATTAAAAGAATAATCATCTTTCAAATACTCAACTTCCATTTTACTCAAGAATGATCAAAGCACAACGAATAATGTTTTCTTATCAGGCCTGAAGATTTGTCTATGTAGCAACATTAGGCCTGCAAAATTATTTAGCAGAAAACAGATTCCACTTATTTCAGTGAAATAAGTACCTTAAAACTGTATTTCAGTCAAATATTAAATCAAAGATACATAAACTTTGACTTGTAAGTTTGGCAGCAACCACACTTTAATTTGTAGCAATTTTATAATGAAATAAGCTAGGATGTAAATTGCTGACTGATTTCCCACCTCAAAGGTATCTTTAAATCTATATTGTTTACATATTTAAACAATCTGCATGGTGCAAGAAGTTCCATACTGAATACATAAAGAAAAATAATTTAAGTCAAACAAAAGGTAAAATAAGCTTAATTTCCTTGTAGTTTCTATAAAACAATAGATGTCAATGTTGAAAAAGCTTTAACATTTAATCAGGATTTTGTTATTAATACAATTTTTTGCAGATACAACCTTGAAGCCATTTTTCCCGCTCTCCAAGTTTCAAAATTAAAGGTGTTTATTTTTAAAGAAATTCATTTGGTACAGTACTGAAAAGTTAATCTCTCAACTATATTAAATAAAGATACAGCCTTCGTGAGGACATATATACAAGTGTATTCATTCATTTACTATATACTAAAAAGTTTATCTATATTCAAGTATTTAATGTTTAATGACTTTTCATACATGTATAATAAATTAAAGATTGTAAAAATAAATTAAAGATGACTCTATTAATATACTATACAGTAGTTTTTCCAATTTTCAATTAATATCAATTTAAAAAGCAAAAGTGTTATTTTTGTATGTCATAATGTACTAAATTATTCTGAAGCTCTGGTTTGGAAATATTCTTAGAACTGAGTAAAGCTGGAGCATCTTCCTAAAGGACAGGACAAAACCCCAAAATTTAAGGCCAACTCTTCATAAATCATAGTACTACAAACAAAGAAGAAAGCAACTACTGCAGGAAAGGCACAACTCTATTGTTTCTTTTCATTCTGAAGCATAATTAGACACTTTAAAAATTACAAAATGAATACTAAGGGGGGGAAATCATAATGAACCTCTCAGATGAGAAACTAATTGGGACTAAGTACACAACAGCTTACATTTAATCCTGTTAATCATCACACAAAAAAGAAATAAAAGACTCACTTTTCAGCCATCTCTCTGGACGACTGGGCTAAAATAACAGCATGACTAAATCTGACATTGACCCCTTGGCCCTGCTAGAAGTTTAAAGAATTCCTTTGAGTCTTCTGAGATCATTTCCTCCCACCCCCCACCCCCTGCTCAACATCTCCAAAAGAGTGGGCTAGTCCCATACATTTGACAATCTTTTTTGCAAAAAGGTAGCATAAAGAATGGTGACACAGAAATTTTGTTGTATTGGTTATAGCACTCTAACATTAGATTGAGAACATGCTCATGAACTGGGAAAAACTATACATTAGCATATTTTATTTCAAGGTTCTGGATAGAATTCTTTGAATTCTATGTCATTTCTACAAGAGCAAAAGAAATATGCCTAAAATCCACAGGAGGCTGTGATTAATCAAACCAAGTAGGTACATTGATGCAAATGATATAAAAGGGAAATTGTTTATTGTTTTAGTCTTTAGCAAATTTACTAATTTACAAAGCAAATTTACTAATATTTTTAAATTAAGATTTCACATCAAAATCCACAATCATGTTTTTTTCTAAAAATAAAATAAAATACAACAGAAACAGAATCTTATGGGCAAAGGTTTTTGAAGAAACATTATTAGCAGGAAAATATTCCTTTAAAAATAAGATAATGACACAAAACATCCAAAGTATGGTACAAAGACCCCTTCAACAAAATCCTATCTGATCATTAAACTTTGCAAAATGAAGGAAAGAGGAATGGTAAAGTCCTCTTGTTTTTCCGGAAGGAAATTAGCTTTTCCCCATAAATTTTGTGAAAAACAGAGCTGTTCTTATAGGCTATCACTTGCTAACATGTTCCCCGCCCTCCTCAAATAAAAAAAAAAACCTTGTCAGTTCAGATGTCTGAAAGAAATGTGCCTAAGAACTCTGCATCATAAAGAATTAAACTGGTAACTTTATACAAATTGGCAGCAATCCTCTTTACATGTGAATATTTTAAGAACTCACATACTACAAATGTAAACTGATTTTTCTCTCTGCTTCAGTAAGCTGCCTTGAATGTTGCTCCTCATATCCTATCATTGTCTTCCTAAACAGAGTACAAACCCTATCTAATCCTTTTAACTTTTTTTATTCTGTTAAGACAGAATTATAAGTACATGTCAGCCTAACATTGTACATTGGTTAAATAAATAAATGACCACCAAGGCTACATTTATACCAATTTTTCCCATTATTGTAATTGTTCCTACTATTTAGAAAATGACTTATTTCTCAGAAAACTTGTTTGACCTCAAAAGCCAGAAGGATCCGCAGCATTCAGACTTAGTTACCGCTTTTGATCCAAGGTTTGGCAACATTTTATTTTTACACAAGGTGAGTGTATCACAATAGAACACTTTGATTGTTGAACAGCCTCTTTTTACAATGAAAAAAAATCCATATATTAACAAATTATGGAGAAGAATCAGGTGAAAATTCTCCAAAGGTTTTTTTTAATATTTATTCTTTGTGTACAAAGCATCTTGGGGCCCTTTAAAGATTAAGAAACAAGTAATGATTGAAGTATCCTGTGATCCATAGAAAATGATAATTAACATATTGGTCTTTAAGGTGCCAAAACACTGAAGGAAGAAAAGTTTCAGCCCACATGTGAGCGCACACACACACACAAAAGATGATCAGTGCTCTAGCAACTGGATATTTTCCCAAAGTAAATTATATACCAGGAACAATGTTTGCATACCCTCTGATGGTGGATGCATCCTTTTACATGTGAGAAAGCAAAAGCCATACAGGAAACTTTTTTAATGCACTGATTAAGGAAAATAAGTTTTACTATATATATACATTCTAGGAGCACAACTTTATACTAGAAGTAATCTTAAGTATTTTGAATTCCATTTTAGATTAGATTTCTGCCATATCCTGTCACAACTCTCATAAGATTATACTACTTGCACATTTCTGAAGGTTCTCCAAAATATACATATTTGATGAAATTATCAAATTTTGCTTGGCACCAATAACTGAAAAAAACAAACTAAAAACAAATTCAAGGTTAACAGTCAAGCAGTCCAAATGTTGATTTTATTATTGTTATGGTATTTTGTTAAAACAAATTTAAATACAAAATTAGGTATAAATCTGGCAGGTACTGCATCTTGAAGGTATTAGAAAGTAAAAATATAAATATGTATTATCAAAAGTTGTGAATTATACAAAGCATTTATTATTTATATTAGAAAATCAAAGAAGTGGTTGGTCCCAAAGTTCACCACTGCATTTAATTGAAATATATAATGCCATAAAATTGAACCTTTATTTTAACAGTTTTATAACGTGCTAGAATGCATTTCAAATTGAGACTTACTTACTATAACAAAATTTATTTCCCAGTATTCTTGCTAAGATACATGAATAAGTTCCAAAAAACATGTTTCAACAGTGCTCTTTGACTTTTTAAAAGTATCACTGCATTAAGGAACAAGTATTAAATACTAACCTTGTCCAAGATAACTATTTAAACAGGTTAACTGGCATATTGCAAGATTTGTATGCGTGGCTAAAGTTGTTTCAATTTTATTAAAACTGTTTATAAACAGTTGTTGTTACCTACCAGCAATTGCTTAAACAATACTGAAATAAATGAAAAAATGTATGTTTACAAAATATGATCGCTGGGAATGCTGCCACACATGTATAACAATTGGACAGTTGATCACAATGCACAATACCTTTGAAAATATGGTCCTAATAATGTAGCACAATGTGAAGATTTTAACCATCTTCTTTCACCCTATATTTTACATTCCAATTCTTCATTTTGTTCAAGGGATTAATATTTCATCTTTAATTCTTGGTTTCATTTGGAATAATATAATGGATTTTTAAAATACTGTGTATAATTCTGTGCAGGGAGATTACACATTTTCATTTTATGACCTTTTGCCTGAAATGCCAAAGAGCATACTAAATTGTAGCATAATTCAAACTTCCTACAAATAACAGTTTTTTTTTCTTTTCACATTATATTTTCACAATAGTTACACTAGAGAATCAGTTTGCCAAAGGGTTTTTTTCTCCCAAAATGTTAAATTTTCTGGTAACATTTTATATAGAAACAGAAAGTTCATTTTCCCACTCATCCACATAGCTCAAATGACAACGAAGAGCTTCCCAACCTACAAGACTTATAAATAGAAGACGATGAGGAAGAAAGATCAAACTGAGAGAAGTGGGAAAATTCCTCACCTACCAATCAACAGAATGACAACAACAAAAAGTGAAAAGTCGCCCAGAATATATGACCATGTAAGCATGGGCACTCTTGCAGAAAACCTAGTCTGCAATCCAAAGCCATGGGAAATTTAAATTAGTTAAAGCCAAGGTCCACAATAGGCAGAGAAATCTGTACAGATAAAAGAGACTGCTACGGCTCTAGGTATACTTAGTTTAGATCACTAGAGATTTCCGCCTGAACTTTATTAGTTTTATTAATTTTTTTAAATAATCAAGAGATTCAAGTGTATCCACATTACACTGTAAAGAAGATTAACTTTTTTTTCTTTTAATCAAATATCCATATGCATGTGCTGTTCCTAGCAAAGGGTAGATGATTCCCATTGCTTATTACAGCTCCAGGGTGCATAGTTATAATAATGCATGGTTAAAGAGCTCCTGATGTTTAAATACTGTTAATATTGCTAAAAACAAAGGCACAAATTAGGACAAGTAAAAATAAAACATTTAAGTTTAAGTTGATTCAGTTTTTTAAAGGGAAAGGTATTCATCAGGTCATAGATGCTGCAATGCAGTGACAGTGTCATTTTATGACATTAACTCTTAATGTTGTTCTTAGGAAATTCCAAGTTAAATTATGCAGCTGCTGGGTTTATAAATTAACACTGGCAAACCGAGCGATGCGCCTGCAAAATTATTACCAATTGCTGGAATAAAATGCTTTCCTTTAAAAGGATTTTTGGCATATTTGTTGTATTATGAAATTTGGCAACAAAATGGAAGATTTAAGTATATGCTGTGAAGATTTAAGTATATGCTATCTCAGGCATATGCAACTATTGCTTTTTAAAATATGGATCTATGTGTTCCCATACAAAGGTAAATTGCCATTCCCTTCATCGATGGATCTGAACACTGCAGAGGAGAGATTATTTTTTCTCTAGATAAACATATATGTCATTACCTCACCTCTAAGCTTCTAAAAATGTTGCTACTTTTTAATAGAAAGAATAAAATTGATATTTTAAGGAATAATGCTTTTAAAAAAAACTTATTGGGGAAAATAAAATTCTGTAAAGAATAGAATGGCAATAAAAAATACTGGCCTACAAAGTGTAGGTCCCCAACACAGTAAAAATCAAAAATTACTAAAATACTGCTAATAGAATATTTTTTCATAGTTTTCAATTCCATGGTGAATTTTATTTTATGATTATTTTACCAGCTCACTTATAATTTCTCTAACTTGGTTCTGTTGTAGAAATGGACTAATGAACATTTAAATAATATTTTATGTAATTATTTTTTTCAAGCAAAGAACAGTTCTTGTATTGCTCTTCAAAGCTACTGTTTCATCTAGAAAAAAGGTACAAAGATATAGAATTCACCCTAACGATATAGTAAAAATGCTGCTGTTTATACTGGACTGCCAAATCTTAGTCTTTCTAGTCTTAAGTACAATATTTACAATTAGATCTTACTGTTGTAAAGATTTTCAGTTTTGTTTTAGGAATCACTATAACTTTACTATTATATATATTAATTCCAAGAATGGTTTTAATTTTATATATTTTATACTGATCTACAAGCAAAAATAATGAAGATAATGCTCAACATCTTTTATTACAAGAGCAGGAATAATTTCTCATAATGTGAAACATCTACAAATATTTATTAAGGAAATAAAGGTTGATAGTAGGTGTCTCCACATTTTTAAAAAATTGTCATGTAGAAAACTGAAAAATGATCAGCAAGGAAATTGAGCTGTTTCTCAAGCATGATGAGGTAGTTTTGTTTATTGTTGTTGTTATAAGGTATTAGCTAGGTATTAATTTGAAGACTTTAAAATTTATAAGCACAAGGATTAGGCCTTCTAAAACTATCATTTCTCGATTAAAGGCTCCATAGAAAGTGATGAGGGCAGAGGTTCTGGCATTAGATAAAACAGTCTTATTTAAAACACAACATCAATTTAAAAGTTTAGAACATTGAGACAAAGATCAGTACAAAAAGTGTGAATGAAATACTGCAGTGGATACTCTACAAGGACATGAAAACTAATTATAAATAGCTAAACATTATACCATTTTAAACGTAAAATGCTGATCTATTTTGTTACAAAGATCTGAAAGCTTTCAATCTGCTGAACATTTTCTCCAAAATGCATTGCAATGTGATCCTACTTGTGAAGCACAATGACATTCAAGCTATATTCTTTTACAATATTGGATACTAGGGTTAATAATATCAATATTAATATCCACATTTTAAAAGTGAGCCATTATATTAAATGCAAATATTTCTCAGAGTTATTACATTCGGTTCTGAAAGAAGATATTCTTCAAATACCCTAATAAGAAATGATAAAAGGGTAAACTTAAATCATACTATCAACTGTAAATATAAAAGTTTTGGCTTCATTAGTATACAAGCTGTCGTGCTAAAACACTAAAAATTGTTTTTTGTTAAAAAGAGCAGCACTGTGACTAATACTGCAACAACATATTGGAGGGATGTCAAAAGATCACAGTGACACACGCACACATTGCTAAGTGTGGTTATCCACTCTATTCTTTTATTTTAAAAATATGTACCAGTAACTTCTATCGAGTAACATGTGAGATGAGCAGCTGTATAAATTTACCAAATAAATAAATAACGATATTTGTAAAACAGTAACAGCTGCATTTGGGCATCAGTATTAACCACCACACACCATTATGGAAACACATCATAAGGATTATGTCTCCCTTTTCTTCTCAACTGCAAAGAATTTTGAACTTGTTCTATTTATGTTTATCCGCAATAGATTATTTTATCTAAGAAACAACAGATGGAATTGTTGGTTGAGAAATAATGAACGTTCTTTTACTTCTCCAGCCATACAGTCATATGAAGGAACAGCCACAATAGCCCTTATCTGTTAATGGCATCTAACTTTTTCCATAGCAGCAGCCATTTTTGGAATCATGGTTCAACGTTTTTCAGCAAGATGGATTCTTACTATGGAAGTAACAATGAACATCTTGAGTCAGTCTTCGGGTTGTGCTGATACTGTAATACTTAGTGTCAGAAGCCCAAGATACGATTTCTGTTGGCAGCCTGTCTAATTCAATGTTCGAAAGTCTGCCCTGGCCACATAGACAGAATAGTCTCAGGGATTACAGTCAAGACATATGGAACATGTTTTGTTTAAGCAATGGCTCCATAATCGTAAATAAGCCATTACAAACTTGACTTGTCATACTATTTGCAAGCTCCATAAAAGCGGAGACTCCAATTTATTGCCTCTTAGCATTTTAGCGAAGATCAAATGTAGAGGCCCCAATTCAACAGTCCAAACACCCGGAGATCAATCAATTCAAAAGATTTTCTGAATACAGACAGGTTTATTCTAGAACTTGAGTCAGTATCTCGTTTGATATTTAAGTCTCTGCCTAAAATGAAAAATAGGAAAGCTAATGATGCTGATGTGTGACTGTAACAAAGATCAATTTGATCTGATCTGATCCAGATAAAGCTGAAGTTCAAGCTAGAATAAAATTCTAGTCACAGCAGATATAGTTGCAAGTATAGTTGAGGATGCCAATTAGAACAGAGATGATGAAAACTTCATTGGAAGCACAATTATAAACATATAAACAAACCATTTTTGGGCTGCTCCTTCCAGGACATTAGGGAAGAGGTAGCTTCTCTTACTTTAAGCAAAGGAACAATATAATCTTAATGAACAAACTTTTAGATTTTTAACTTTAAACAGCTACATTCGATTTAAGGCCTTCTCTTCTCGAGGCCCTGAAGAGGACAGCTATCTCTTAACTGAAATTATAGGGAAAAACAGATTTAGTTCCTATTCAAATCTGCATAATGGAATGAAAATGCCTTGATCATGATAACCACATGGGATGGGGTCTGTGACATCCCCACTTTTTTAAAAAATCTAGAAAAATAATAAAAACTGACAGGTTCTTCAAAGATAATCTCCTGGCCATCTCTAATTCTGGTATCTTCCAAATTGGACCAAAATCCTTGGGAGACCACCAAGACTTTTCACAGGCATTTTTTGTTTTTGACTCCAACCCACAGCAACCACTCACTCAGAACAATTATTTGTCAAGTATCCCCAGTGTTCCCTCAACTTAAATAAACTTTTGAACACACAATTTGATTGAGGCCTGCTGTTGTTGTTCCTTGTCTCTCTGGCTGGCCCTATGCTGTCCAATCATCACAAAAGAGACTCAATCTCCATGATACTACAACTCACCCAATCTATTGTAACTGGAGTGACCAACTGTGGTCTAATGCTTTGGGGGAATAAAAGAACAGCATGGGTATCAAAACTAAAAACTAATTGCTATAGAGTGAGTTGAAAGGAACAGGGAATATTAAAAACAGAGGGTTCTGCAACTACTTACAAATATTTCACTTTTTTGTAGGAATAAATAATGGATATAAAATTTGTAAGACATTTCCAAAGAACAGGCTCCCAAGAATGCTGAAGAACAGTCAAAACTACATTTGGCAGAGTCCATTTCAGAACCACAAGAGAAAATAACAAAAAGCAAACATGGAGCTTTCTGGGTGTGGCAAGCAGCCCCAGAGCCATGTAGTTCTAGGGTTGCTTCCTGCCCAGCAAGGCACAGTGCAGGGCAGTCAAAAGGACAGGAATGGGGCAGATGGAGGAAGGAGGAGGCAGTCCCTTACTTTACTGTGACTTGGGGCTGAGAGGGATCAAACCCAGAATGGCTTGGCTTGGAGTGGGTATTCAATGACTTGCAATTCTCAGTTAATGACAGCAATGAGGAATGCCTGAACCGCAGTCACTAAGCAATGAAGTCATGACTTCCTGTTTCACAACTACATCATTTAGATTTGATGGCTTAATGATGATGGCTTCTAACTCTACAATTATGAAAAAGTATCTGTTGTTTAAATTACTGTATAACATCAGTAACGTGCTTTTTATATAGTATGTGCTGTGTATGTTATTCAATTAACTAATTCTTAGAAACTGAAAGGGAAAAATAATATAATGGAAAATCTTCCGTGACAGAGTATTTTTCCTTACTTTTAGCACTTAATTTTTACTTGCTTAAGATAGCTCTAATCCAGAGATTTGTTTCAAATGTTTAAGTGGTAAAAGATCCAAATCTCCAAGATATACTGAACACACTCATGAAAGATTTTGTTATTATTGTTACTTAACGCATGCCGATATTGGAGTAGTCAGCTTTTTAAAACTATTTTGTGTTCTGATTGGCAATACAGCAGTTACATGCCCAGGTAATAACATTTTCAATTAATAAATATTTTCTTTAATTTAATAGTTTATTTGGCAAAAGTTGTCTTAGCACCATGGAGTAGTTTTTTTAAAAAATAGGAAACTTGACACCAACCATTCTTGTTACCCACTGATTTTATTTGAAAGCCAAATAAATAGAAAATGGTGTGTTTAAAAAACAAAGCTGAATGTCATTTAGGTCCACTGGCACTGTAGAGAATAAAGACAATGGAAATATATGGTTGGAAACATGGCCATCTACCAAGAAAAATGACCAAGACAAACTGGAGTAGTTGTCAGTTTCCTAGAGAGCAAATGTGGATGGTAAGGCACAAAACACTTCTTTATCTCCAGAAAAAGGATGCTTCTATCTAACCCATTCCCCATAGCAGCCATTTCATGAAAAATCAAATCATTCCCCAATCACTGCTGTTCTATGACACTACCCACAAGATCCTTCCAAAGTTTCAGACATGTCCAGAGTTTCAGAAAAGTTATCTAAGATGGTAGTATGTTTCTTCACTAGATGTTCACTAAGCTCTTTGGGCAGAAACTTAAATTATGCCTGGGCCATCCTGTTGTTCACAGAAGCCATTTCTACTGACTGCACAAGAGAACGGTGACTGAATCTTCCTTCCCATTGCTATTCGCAGTCAACTTCAAAGTGTGCTTCAGAGACTTTTCCCACTGACTTCTGAAGAAGAATGAGGGTGCATAACAAACTGCATAAAGAAAAACAGGACAAATCCTTTTGCAAAAGCAAAATGAGATGTGTACAAAAGTGAGCTGCTGGAATCAAGGGTGGTTTGTCACTCATGTAGTACAGCCACTGCTAATTCGGAATAAATATAACCCTCTTTACCGCACCTCAAGAACTCCTTGTATTTTGTTTCCAGAGGACCTACCCAGTTTTCAGGGAGTAGAAAGACTGCAGAAGTAAAGGATGGCAGGAAAATTCTGCTCACAGAACAGAATTTAGGATAAACCAATAATTATACAACCCATTTGCTAAACTAATATCATATATCACATTTCTTCTTTGTGAATTACATATTGCTAGGCCTTTTAAAAAGCTAGACTAGATGTTACAATTTGAGGAGCTAAATTATAGAAGCTAGCACATGCTGATATAATACAGTCCAAGAAAATATATACAGTATGCCGAAACTAAATCTCAGGTTGAAATGTTTATTCTTAATGACCGAAAATACTGAACAAAATGCAATCAGTATACAAACAGAGCTTATAAGGCAATAGAATATGGAAAATAAAATATTTATATTTATTTATTGTATTCAGTTTACATGATCAATACATGCTCTGTGTGTGTGTTTGTGTGTTAGAGAGGGGGGGAAATGTCAGCTGGTGGAGACTAAGAAATACGCCTTTTCTGCTGTAGTGCCTGCCCTCTACAGCATTTCCCCTTCGGAGATTAGTATGTCATCAACCCTATTGGCCTTTTATAAAGCCTTGAAGACCTGATTATGTGCCCAGGCCTTTGGCTCCATTTTGTTAATAGCAATAGCAGTAGCAATAGCAAGGGCCCCGTTTCCTGATTTTGTTAACACCTGTAGATTATAATTTCCTATATATACCGTATTTTTCGGAGTATAAGACGCACCTTTTTACCCCCAAAAAGAGGGTGAAAACTTGGGTGCGTCTTATACACCAAATGCAGCCCCACCCACCCAGCCAGCCAGCCAGCCACCCCCACCCTTTGGCCTCTGTCTTCCAGCAATTTACCTGCTTGCAGGAAAGAGGGAAGAGCCTGCAAAGCCAAGCAAGTCAGTAGCAGTTTCCCGATCTACAGCTGACTTGCCACGTGGAAAAATGAAAGTGAAACTAACTACAAAGAGGCAATTAGCTGGCAGAGACACGCAGATTTTTATTTTTTGCTGAACTGGATGGAAGGGGGTAAGTGAATAACTAAATGTCTGTAGAATGTTCAAATTATTAGACTTACTTTTTAAAGACTGCTTTATTATTGTTCTAGAGCCAGGGATCTCCAACTTTGGCAACTTTAAGACTTGTGGACTTCAACTCCCAGAATTCAACAGCCAGCTTTGTTAGCTTTGCTGGCTGTGGAATTCTGGGAGTTGAAGTCCACAAGTCTTAAAGTTGCCAAGGTTGGAGATCCCTGTAAATCTAGACAACTTAACAAAATAAAGAAGCTTTTTAAAATAAATGCTTGCTCTGAAGAGGCCCAGTACTATTGTATCTTCTTTTAAATAATAGAGAATAATGTATACATCCAGAAATTTTAATTAATTTTAACAGCTCTGTACAAGTATAGTATGAAATGTAACAGTATCCTGTTTAGTATTAGAGTTTAGTTACCTTGGAGTAGATCTATTTAAATAATTGGGAAGAGTTAGTGTGACTACATTTAAGAAAACTTTCTGGCATAATGTACATTTCTCCAATTCTTTGCTATTTCTATGGGTCAGGCACACATGCACAGAAATACACAGCAAACAGTGTATATCATCTGTGCTGTTTGCTGTTTACTGTTTGGCAAATTGCTTGGAGGCAGAGGCCTTTTTCCCTTGTTTTCCTCCCCCAAAACTAAGGTTATACTTATACTTCGGTGTGTCTTATACTCTGAAAAATACGGTAATTTTTATGATTTTCTTTGCTATATATATTTACTTGTTTTTAAAATTTGTGTTTTAATTAGTTTTGATTGATTTTACAATTGTTCACTGCCCAGAGTCACTTGTTTCAGATGGGCAGCTGTATACATCGAATAAATAAATAAATATAATGTAGAAAATAAAAATATTAAGATCCGTATGCATAAATTAAATGAATACTTGTTTTAAGTGTTTCATACCTACCTCATATCTTTTGTGTTTTCTTGCTAATAGCATAGAAACCAGTTTTTACTTGTAAAACAGTAACATATTCTGACAGCAAATCTTACAAAACACTCATCAGGCAACTGTCATTAAATACATTTCCCTTCCCTGTGAAAACACCATATTTTGAATTAAGATGGGGATGAGAACATGACTAAAATTTCTGGTGCCTTTTTAATGACATGTTGGTGGAAGACAGACAGAATGCAGATGATCCTTAACTTATGACCACCATTCAGACCGGAATCTCAATGTTGAGCGTATTACATGGCTGGCTATGGTGTGGATAGCATTTCTCAGTGGCGGCAGCAGCACTAGGGCTGAAGCCGAGATCTGACAGTGGTGGCAGCTGGCTGAGACAGCTGAAGGCCCAGGTCTTCTACTTCAGGCCCAGCCTTGGGCCTGCCAAGTGTTGCTGGGAAGGGCAACCTAAATTGGGGGGAGAGGGATAGGTAGGTGGAGGTAGTTGCAGTGCTCCTGTGGTGATAAGTCTGAGCAGGCTGCCAAGCACCTGAATTTTTATCTTGTTACTGTACAGGCGCTGTAACTTCAAACACTGGTCATAAGTCCCTTCATTCAGCTTGCCACCGTAATTTCAGTTACTGAATGAATGGTCATAAATCAAGGGCTATCTGTAAAGGAGAAACCAAGACTACCCCAAATTTGTTTTCATAACAGACTTTATCACTGTCTCCAAATACTATTCTCTCTTAATTGGAAATTTTAATGGCTTAAAATTATAATTTTACAGTTCAGAATTTTATCGGTTCAAAAGTATACTATGCCTTTTGTTTGTTTGCCTCATTTATTGCATCAGTATAATATTTGTAATCTTTTTATTGCAGATGCACATTAGGTTCATTGCAGTGTGCTCTTCTTTTCTCACTAAGGTTACAAACTGTGGACATATCCCAGGAAGACTGTATTTCCTTATTAGTAGGTGTAGGGCTGTGGTATGAATGCTTTTCTGCTATTCAAACAACACAACATGCTTTACAAAGGTACCAATATATTTTATAGTGGTCATTGTACTTTGTTTTATTTTCCTACACCCTAAACCTGTTTGACCCTTTATATTTATTATATTTCTATTGTGATACCTAATCTTCCTTGTAGCTGCTTGAAACCACCCCACACAAAAACATACTAACCTCCACTGGCTGAAGTTCTACAACCTTCAAGATTTAGCAGGATATCATCATCTTTGTCATCTGCAGCACCTCCCAGCAGCATCCAGCTCTCCACATTATCACTTTCGGAGGATATACTTGGCACATCATTTGCATCATCGCTGCTGGAACTGTCCTCAGTTACTAAAACTCTATGAATCATGTGAACATCATCGTGGTTATTCAAGATTGCCTTTTCATCAGCCTTTCTTGCTTTGCTTGAATTTACCTTAATCTGACCCTCAGATTTCAGGATAGGCTGGGAAGGGTGTTCAATAGATTTTTTGGCACGAGAGTAAGCAGTCTTATTTAATTTACGTAATGTTGGAGACACTGATGCTGTTAGTTTCTGGAGTTTACTTTCGTAAATGCTATCTTCCTCAGGGGAATCAGACAATACTATGACATCCGAGCTATCTGAAATGCTAACATCACTATCTGAAATGACAATTAAGTTATTTCTCAGATCTTGTTCATTCTCCGGTTTCTCCTTCTTCAAGGACTTAAATTCTTCTTGTCCTTTGACATCCTTATTGTTATTTTCACCGACATCCCCAAGGTCTTGTGCGTAATGGACTTGACTGTAAAGATGAAATTCTACTTCACTATCAATGCTTGTTTCACTGGAAGACCCTTCAGAATAAGGATCATCTTCAAATGCTTCTGCATCGCCATATCCACTGAACATCATGGTAAGTATTTTATCTAGGGGGGGGGAGAAAGAAAAAAAGAATGAAGCTCAGCAAACCAATGTAGACATTTCATTAACGCAGAGAACAAGCTTTACAGTGAACAAAACTTCAGTCCATCTATTCTATGATGCATTTCTATGCATGTTTTGGATAACACTGGCTCTCTCGTTCAAGAAATGGAGATCAGCACTGTGCTCTAGAGTCGGACATGACTGGACAGGAAACCTTTACCTTTATCTCTTTATTCAAAATCAACTCCCAATGTGTTCAGTGGATGTTATGCTTTTGAAAGAAAACTTTCAAGGCAAAAGGCAAAAGTCTCCATAAGATATAAGGGCATACTGCACTAAATAAAAATACTACGGTAATACTACATACTTGTGAGAAGTGTATTCCAAAGCTATACAAAGTCACTTGCGTCTTTCAGCAGAGGGCCAAAAACCTACTTGCCAACCAAGAATTCTGCAGCTCTCTACTGCGCTGCATGCAGCATGAAGAGATGAGACAATCTGAGGTTTCTTTATCAATTTACCCAAAAGACCTGCTTGTCAAGAATTCTTTGACAGATACAAAAGAAATGTGGTTTGGAAAATAGAAAGAAGAGGTGACTTATGGTACTCAGTACCTGCAGTTGTGCAGATACTCCAGGTTGAATAAATTCTGCTTCTTTACTGAAGCTCATCACATACCAGATCCCGTCCATTATTTCTTTTGCGACAGGCAATGAGGGGGGAAATGTTCTACCATGCAGGTGTCTCTACCCAAATAGGGTTCACTGATTTGAATAATTTAATGAGTCAATAGTTTTTATAAAATAAAATTAACCAGTTTAAATATAAATACTAAAGTGATATGAATATTTCTGTTTATACGTCTATTAATTTTAATGAATAAAAAAAGAGAGAAAACAATTACATTGGCATATGACATAGGGAGAAAAAACGGAGAAGGACGATCAAATAAACAATTTCCCTTGTAGTCTTAAAGAAATCCAGGCCCCATGTTCTCTTGAGAGGAGGGAGAGACAGTAATAGTTCCGGCACATAATTGGAATCCATTCAGATGGTAACTAACATAGCCCAGACAAGGAACAATAGAAGAAATACATGCCAAACAAATGAGAAAAAAATTCCAACTCTTTTCATCAAGCTCTCTGGAGATCACTAAGCTCTGACCTCACTGAGCATTTCAGCAATTTATAAATGTTGTTAAATATTTACACACCACTTTTCCAACTGATTAAAGTGGCTTACAACCAACAAACACATTAAATAGTATCAAAAATGTATAACCTTCCAATTAATCCACCACATCAACCGAAACTTAGCCTTTAAAAATATTTTTATGTACACATTTATTTTTAAAAACAAACAAATAAACAACAAATAGCAGACAATTTATTTCTCAAAAGATTCCTGAGTTTTGGAACAGTCATTGTGAAAACTCTGTATTAAGTCATGTAATCTTGCAAACAACTAAGCCAAAAAAATTTCCCTATTTGTTTTATTTTTATACTGTCAAATTCAAAATGACTCCCAGCAGTTTAATTCACAAAAATATAAAACAAAGTAAAACCTAAAATTTACAATACAATAGTTGCATTAGTGTCCATTGACTACCCAAAGAGGCTTTCCAATAGTTCTGTTTTAATAACTTCTGGATGGAAGCCCAACAATGAAGGAAGGCATCAACCTAATTTCCAAAGGAGGCTATTGCATATTATACAGAGACTGCAAATAAAACTTTGTCTGAAAACGCTTATTCCATTCATCTCACACAGCTGAAAGAAGACTAAAAGATGCTAATGTTGGGCCAAATTGGATGGGTTCTCTGCATAGACACTTCTATGCAGAGAATTGTTAATAACCCAATGCCAAGTTATGCAGGGCTTTGTGGGTCAAAACCAGCACTTTGAACCTGGAAATCTACTAATAATCAACGCAGCAACCATAAAACAGGTATTATATGATTATGGTGATTTTGGCTTGTAAATATACAAGACGCTATATTTTGTACCAATTGTAAGTAGTCTTCAGAGGTAGCTCCATCTAGACCACATTGCAGTAATTCAAATACTATCAACAGCCACAGCCATTAGACTAGTGATGGTGAACCTATGGCACGCGTGCCACACGTGGCACATGGAGCCATATCTGAGGGCACGCGAGGCATTGCCCTATGTCAGCTCCAGCGCACATGTGCATGCTGGCCAGCTCATTTTCGGCCTTCTTTTTGGCCATTTTCGCTCTGCCCAGGCTTCAGGAAAGCCTCCTGAACCCTGGGGATGGCGAAAAACGGCTCAACAGGCCAACCGGAAGTTCATTTCCGAACTTCTGGTTGGCCTGTTTGGCCGTTTTTTGCCGTCCCCAGGTTTCAGGAGTCTGGAGGCTTCAGTGAGGCCTGTGCGCATGTACGGGGGGGCAGTGGGGGGTTGTGCGCATGCGCAGGGGGAGGGCATGGGTGTAGGCAAGCACGCAAACGCTAGCGCGCGCGCACACACACACACACACACCCTTTTGGCACGTGAGCCAAAAAAGGTTCGCCATCACTGCCTTAGACTGTAGTTCTATACCACGCCATAGTTCTTTACAGCACTCGCTGAGTGGTTTACAAATGTCAGCATATTGCCTCAACAATCTGGATCCTTGGTGTACCAACCTCTGAAGGATGGAAAACTGAGTCAACCTTGAGCCCATCAAGATCAAATTCATGGCTGTGGGCAGAGTTGGCCTGCAATACTGCATTCTAACCACAGCGCCCCCCACAGCTCCTAATAAATATATGCACAAATCACTATGACAAAATCTTCCCAGTCCAAGTAAGGCCACAATTGGCACAAAAGCCAAATTTGGGAACAGGTTCTCCCAGCTGCAACTTCTATTTTGAAGTAGGCCATAAGTCAAGAAAGAGCACCAAGTTGGAGATAAGCTCTTTCAACTAAAGGTCTGCATGGGTTCAGATTGTTTCAGCCTATTTCATCTCATCCAAATCCAAACAGCCTCCAAACACCTTTGAGATTTCCACAGCATCTCCCAATTCACAGCACTCAAACTATAGGAATGCTGTTATTATATTTTTATCCTGCCCATTTTATATATTTTGGGCAACTCAAAGCAGTCAATATACCTAATTTCCATACTCCCTACTTTCCCCAAACTAGCAACTATATAACATGGGCTGGATTGATTGATTGAGAGACAGTGGCTGGCCCTAAGTCAACCAGCTGGCTTTCATACCTAAGGGAGGCCAAGAACACACAATCTCCTAATTTCTAGGCTAGCACTTTATAGTACCACTACACAAACTGACAATACCAAAATGTGTTCTCACTGGACTGATGGTATCTCACCCTGAACCAATGGATGACCTATATTAACTGCTAATAAAAGTTTGTAATGTAGGACCAAAGTAAGCCTTCGCTCATGAAGAGAAACGGTTCAGGCAATATGAGAGTCCCATACAAAAAAAAAAAAAGCTGGGATGTATGGTACAACCTGAGGTCTTCCAGATTATCAGAACTACCATTTCCAGTATCACATTCTGGTTGAAAATGATGGAATTTACATTTCAATAATATTCACAGGACTGCAAGTTACCCAAGTTTAAAGTCAATATTCTAGATGGCATTTAAAAACCAAATAACAGCCAATAAAGCATAAACTATGAAGAATACTTGCACTTTCAGATACCTCTCAGCATATGCATAGGAGGATTCTTGATCAGCTGAGATTCCATATAGCTTTCAAGTACAATCTTGACTCAGGCTTTCAAGTCACAAGAGGACTGCAACACAAGGACCAATTGGCATTTTTCATCCCTGGAAACAACTGAAATTATAATCTATTCTCTGCCATTCACTTAATTGTAATGTTTAAATGTGCTTTTAGGACTTTAACAATGACTTGTGACAGCTTTTACCACTGAAATTCATTTAAATATTGGGGAAGCCCAACTCCAAAAGCTACAGTTTTATAAAAATATCAGAGTTCAAATGCAGTCCTGGAAGAATCTTACATAATTACATAAAGTAGGGAAAGTTTACCTAGGATTAATGGGCATTTAATATTTGCTGCTCAAAGATCACACCCAGCAGCAATTGACCGGTTTTCACTACCTAAAATAAATTTGGGTCTAGCTGACAAGCCTGATTTCTGCATACTCAAATATTCTGAAACAGTATATCAAGCTTGTTGATGTAACTTTAAAACATGATTCCAATGTCCTCACTTTAGAGTCTGACAGCTATATCCAAATGTGATCAAATTTCAAATCAGCAAAGATCCAACAAAGGCACTGAAGTAAGCATCTGTTTAAATTCCTCTAGATTCAACTCTAATATATAATACATCAAACTGTAGTGAATTGTTCCAATGTTCTATTAGGGATAAAAATAATTTTTTTTATCATTATATTTTGAATCCCAATAGCATGGCTGGTTCGGGTCAAGCGTGCATAGTCAGGTACTGACACAAAATCCCCTCTATGTACAGGAACTCCTCAGAGCTATAACATAATGAATTCCATGACATAAGACGAGATCCCTCTCTAGAGAAGCAACAGAATTCCACCCGATTCTATTTAGTGCCTTTATTATTGCACTGACACTTAAATACTATTAATACTGCAGAACAAAGGGACTCATACATTTCAGGGAGGGAACAGCTTCCGTACAACCTGATTTCCCTTCTCCCCCCCCCCTCTTTCTTTGCCAAGTTCTTCTGAATAGGTCATGACACCCTTAGTTGTCCAAGCCAGTTCATGAGCTGGCATAGTTCAAAAGAAACTTACCAGGTTTGGCATTAGTAGACAATTCTTGAAAGCTGTATATTTATGTAAAGCATGACTTCCCCAAGTAAACACCATCTCAAGCTTATATTTTTAAAAAAGCCAAGGCTCACAGTCAGAAGACAAAGAGTTACCATGTCTGCAGCTTGCAAACAGTCAGCCTACAATAGTCCCCTTTGCCAAGCCTCGTTCTTCTGGCAAGCAACATAATCTGACAAACATTATAACACATCAATCATTATTTAGCAAATAGAGACAACCTTCCATATTGTAACACACACACACACACACACACACACACCAATCTTGTCACATATAATATATAATCTACCTAATGGTTTAGGAAATGTAACAAGACCTAGCACTATGACAAGTAGGTGGCTTGTTGTCCAAAAGTTCACACTTAATTTTCCTCACATTGTACTAATTCATAGCCTTAGGCCAGTGTTTCCCAAACTTTTGACATACGTGTACCCCTTCTATAATTTTCGTAACGCTGAGTACCCCTCATAAAAAACATATGCTTTAATAAAAATCAAAATATATTTATTTTTTCTAATGATTGCTACTACAATCATTACTTTCTTTCGGTTTAGTAGTTCCAGATTTCAACTTGCGATCCATAATCTCTGTTAGGGATAAAAATTGTATTTTATAAAAATAATCAAAATCAGTGGAACTTACTAAAGCACGATAACAGGCGCCCGGAACTAACTATTAAAGAAGTAAGTTGTCTCTGTAACGAAGTGCAGTATATTCACGCCGTGTCACGCCTCACAAGACTGTCTAACCGTTAGATAACACTGCAATTCTCCGGCGTTTAAACAGCTCCACGGCTCAACGTCAACTGTTAATGTTCCCGCAGTTTAAAAATGTCCGACCCCGAGCTGCGCAAAGGATGCGCAGAAGTTCCCGCCATAATGAGTTGCGATACGATGTACGATGGCCCCAGTTCCCATGTAAAAACTGCGATATGCGGCTATTTCTTTCCTTGTTCTGTGGGCGCAGCTAAGCACGGTGCAGTGGATATTCCCACGTGATCCCCACCAAACTCCGGTGCAACGCGTACCCCCACCAAACTCTTCCCGTACCCCTGGGGGTACGCGTACCACACATTGGGAAACACTGCCTTAGGCTATCCAGGTATTTCTAACAAGAATTCCTTTCATACAAAACTGATGATGAAAGCATGGTTTATTAACTCAAGGTTCTCAAATCAAGTCATACTCCCATATTGATATACTCTCCAATGACGCAGCATGGCATCATTTGTGAATCAATGCTAGATCAAGCAAACTACCCCTCATTAAAGAT
Organism: Diadophis punctatus similis; assembly: GCA_023053685.1. NCBI lineage: Eukaryota > Metazoa > Chordata > Lepidosauria > Squamata > Dipsadidae > Diadophis > Diadophis punctatus. Next base: position 2,145,095 of record JALIGW010000078.1, read on the forward strand.
TTGTAAGAACATTTTTAAGAATAAAGAAATCAGTTATCACAGTATAGACACGAAGCACTTCGTTTCTTCCGCTCATCTAAAATCAGTATCTATGCAGTACACAAGAAACAATTTGGAGTAGTGGTTCTATCAGGCTAGAAACTTGGAGACTGAATTCTAGTGCACCTTAGGCACAAAAGAAGCTGGGTGATTTTGATCCAGCCACTCTTTCTCGGCCTTAGGAAGGAACCAATGGAAACTACTTCTGAAAAACCTTGCCAAGAAAACTGCAAGGACTGGTCGATCCAATCAAGTCAACAACTGACTTGAAACTACATACATATACAAAATACACACAATAAAATAAACAGTACATATGAAGTTGTTTTATATAAAGGTAGGCCATCGGCATATGTCTATCCTATAGATAGCATCTCTCCAAAGTTTTAAATAGAAACCTCTTCAGGCTTACTTTATGTTATCAAGGTTTCAATCCACAATACTTTACAAACACATTAGCTAAGCATTAGTGTTATTAAAATTATTAGTTATCTGACAAAAATAGAATGCAATTCTACTTTCCTAAATAGAATTTTTAAAAATCTGAAAATGGGGTAAGAAACCCAGTGCCTTATAGCCAATGTTTTCAGTTTTCAGTTCTCATTCCCATGTTGTTGTTGTTGTTGTTGTTAGTTGCGAAGTCCTGTCCGACCCATTGTGACCCCATGGACAACTTTCCTCCAGGCCTTCCTGTCCTCTACCATCCCCCGGAGATCATTTAAGCTCACGCCAACTGCTTCAGTGACTCTATCCAGCCACTTCATTCTCTGCCGTCCCCTTCTTCTTTTGCCCTCAATCGTTCCCAGCATTAGGCTCTTCTACAGTGAGTCCTTCCTTCTCATTAGGTGGCCAAAGTATTTGAGTTTCATCTTCAGGATCTGGCCTTCTAAAGAGCAGTCAGGGTTGATCTCCTCTAGGACTGACTGGTTTTATCACCTTGCAGTCCAAGGGATCGCGGGAGTCTTCTCCAGCACCATAGTTCAAAGGCCTCAATTCTTTGGCGCTCAGCCTTTCTTATGGTCCAATTTTCGCAGCCATACATTGCAACTGGGAAAACCATAGCCTTTCCCATAATTCCTGCTTATTTGTTATGCTGACTGGGGCTTATGAGAGATGTCATCCAAAACATCTGGAAAGTACCCTAGCCTTAAGGAGAAAAAAGGGTATGGGAAGAATCAAAGAAATAAGTCAACATCTTTAACCAACCAATTTTGTCCTTGTGGAATATTATTACTTCAGTAATGTAAAATACTATAAGGTGCTATCATGACTATTTATTAATAGCCTATTTCATAGATGAGCAAATCTATATTTAGTGAAAGCTGCATGCTCACAGTAACTCACTGGCTAGGATGGTATTTTAATAAACGTTTCCTCAAAATAAAAATGTAACACACTTATCCAATGTATGCAAGCTTCTGAAATAAGCAGATATTAAATGTTTTTAGGTTATCTGATACCAGGGAAATTTTTAAAAATCCCACATTACCCATTCTTTATTTTCTGAGAAAAACGAAATAGGTAAACTATAGAAAAAAGAAAGCTCTCCTAACAGGACAGAAACATTATTCAAGTTCAGACTTTATCTTCATTTCTCCAACCACCATTTAAAGGTAAGCTTATGCCAATTTAACTTTTGTGATTTGGTTGTATTTTGGTATTCCTTGACAAGAATTTATGGGCTACACATATTTTTATTTCACTTATATTTCATCCATCAATTTAAGATAATACAGTAGCCATATTTCTTTAATTTTTATTTTAGTCTGAGAATTGGTGAATGGCCAAGATCAGCCAGTAAGCTTCCTCCCTTACTACAGTAACTACACTTGATATGCATTGATATGCATATTAACTTTGATAGCACTGCCTAGCATTATTTTGTTATTGGTTTCTTCCACGCTATCAGAGAGAGAGCGGAGAAGTCTTCCTATTTCTTAGAATCTGAAAAATTACATTTTTTCCTTATTTAAACCTTTAACTCCTCCAGCACTACTAGCGCGCATTTCTTCCCAACTATATACAATTTTTAAAGCCAGCAAAGCTGAGAAGCCTCCAAACCTCATCAGGCTTGGCTTCTCTCCCCCATGAGATATTCCTAGGCTGTAGCACAATGAGAAAAGCTACTCTCCTGATTCTGTTACAAGAAGTCATTGTAAAGCATCATAACATTTACGAATCAGCTCTTTACTTTTTTTGTTTTGTTTTGTTCTCTCTCCAATTTCTTCTTCCGCGCCTTGTCTTCTTATAATGAAATTGTAACCCTAAAGACACACACACTCTCTTGTTTGCATTGACCAGGAAACCACCTTAGACCCCTTCCTGGCTAAACCCTTGAGATAAATAAATGGGATAATCAATATACACAAATGCCTCATGATATGCAATTTAGCCGATTCTGAAAAACGGGGTGGGGGGGAATTAGAGACAATGTTTCTCCGATCCTTCTCTAAGAAACATCCTGTACATCCCGGAAATAACCCCAAAAGCACAAAAATTGGCTCCGACTTCAGTCTTTCCTTTCTGCTTTGTGTCCTCCTGCCCTGGCAACAGACCAAAGGATGAGCTTTAGGTGCGTAGCCGCTCTAAAATGGGGAGGGGGGAATACGAACAAAAGCCAAGTCCTCAGGCTAAGACGGGGATTTGGGGGGGGGGGGGTTAAGAGACACGAATCGACGAATTCATGGCCTCCTTCGCCCACGTTACTCACTAGCGCTGCCTGCTGCAAACCAGGAAACCCCTCGAGACCGGAACAGCCGCCACCAAAGACCCCTCCTCCCGCCTCTCACGTCGAATTGCGCTTCCGCCCGCTGAGCCAAGGAAAAAGGAGGCGGGCGCGGCGGATTAGGTAGCTCGGCTATTGCGCCTGCGCTTCAGGGAGAGGTGAATCACGCCGGCCAGGACGCAAGCAAAAGCACGCGCCGCTGCCACTTCGGTGAGGTCACACGGGTGGCCTGAGCACGTGCGCTTGGGGTTGTTTTTTTTTTCGTTTGGGATGCTCGGTTTTCGAGCGCCCAGCATTCCTAAGCATCGCGAAAGGAATTATGGGGGGAGGGTTCCCTATATCAACTGAATCTACCTAGAGGGCCACCTAGATGGTGACCGGCTCTTTTTAATTGATCTTTGTGGATTCAGAACTCATAATTTGGGACATAATTTGGGATATTTGTTAAACAAATCCAGCCTATGGCTTCCAATTCAGCGTTCTTTAACCGGCTGGATCAAGATGATGGGTCTTTGTGCTCTGCTCTCTGAGAGCACCATTAAGGACTCTGGAAATGTTCAAGCAGTTTGCCAAGTGTTACCCAGGATGCTTTGTACTACAACTCCCATCATGATAACTAGGAGTTCTGGGGTTTGTAGTTTAAAGGAAAGGGTATTCCTTTTTTTTTAGAAGATGTATCTTCTTAGAAGATGTATTTTTTTTTAGAAGATGTATCCAAAAGGCCTTGAATTAAAAAAAATCTTCCAATACTGCTGGTTAAAACACATTTCCTTCGGTGTTTGTAGATTCTTCAAGTAGTTTTGGAATGGGAATTTTTTTAACTTGTTAAACTGAAAAAAAAATGTTTTTAATACAACAAAACTGATGCAACCCTTGGATTGCTAGTAGCTTGAAAGCATTGCCATACCTTGTTATCCGTTCACCTTTATGAATTTTTTAACTTTGATTTTTACTTTTAACTTGTAATCCCAAAGGTGCTTTTTCAAGAGGTAAGTGGACTTTCTGGTTTTTCTTTGAAAAACCTTCTTGGATGAGAAGCGAAATGTCTTCAAAGAAAAATCAGAAAGCCCACTTGCCTCTTGAAAAAGCACCTTTGGGACAACCATGACCTGGATGACTTAGAATCTCCATAGTTTTATTCTGAGTTTATATTGTTTTATTATGTTGTAAACTGCCTAGAGTCATTTGGATGAGATGGGCAGTGTAGAAATTTAATAAATAAACAAACAAATGAACATGATACATGAAAGGAGGCATATGATTTTAAAGCTGGTAAGAGATGTAAATCAACTAAATTGGTTTTCTCCAATCTTACACTGTCTTTTTCTATTGAAGTCTTAACTCCCAGATGAGTAACCTGTCTCTTCATTCCAAAGCCTGACAGTCAGTTTTGGTGATCATCTGTAATTTTCTCAGCTTACAGCATAAGAGCTGCAACCATGTGTAAATTCACAGTTCCAGTGATACAGAGTTCATGCAAGTAGACTGTTTGCATGAATAATATTTTGAGAAAGTGAGCTGGCAGCTATTTATCAGAGTGATGATTGTAACCTCATATAGTTATCTACTGGGCACAGTTCAGAGAAAGTGACTATGACCAAATTCCATGCTTAGGCATCGTAAAGTTCTATGGAATGAATCCACAGGCTCCATCCAACAGAAAAAGGATTTCAGAATCTAATCACAGATTTTTCTGTGAAGTTAAAATGTCATTTCTGCTATACCGAATTATTTCTGATGGTAGTCAACCTTGACTTATTCTATATATTTTTATGCAGGTACAAAATTCCAGTGTGATAGGAAAGCTTGATTTACCTAATAGAGGTAAAAATGCATTCCAACAGGGAGTCATATAAGAATATATAAATTTTATGCAAAATGCATCTGCATCAGTCAAAAAAGGCAAAAGCTTTTAATATATACACACAGAGACACACACACATATATATATTCCATATGTGATAACAAATGGCTCACTATCAATAGTCTTCTTTCCCCAATTCTGAATCTAATTGTGAGCCTGCTGACAAAAGAATTTCTGTACATTAACACTAATTAAATCTTGATTATTTATTTATTTATTTATTTCTTGGTTCTTCTATGCCGCCCTACTCCCGAGGGACTCAGGGCGGCGTACAGCAATGTATAAGAACACCAGATAATAAATAGCAATTAAAACCAAGTTAAAAAGTTAAAAACATTACACAGTTAAAAATATTCACCATCAAACATACTGGGGGAGAGTCAGATGGAAATAGTTTCAACCCCCTGCCTGCAGGAAGAGCCATGTCTTGACGGCGATTATTTGAGATAGGTCTTGGTCTCTGGGAAGACACCAGCAAAGACTCTTTAGAAATTAAAGATTGAAGTACTGGTACTAATGTTTACCAGCCATTAAAATATTAAATGATTGTTTAATAATGTTGAAGCAATTGATCAACATCACATTTCTTATAGTAAAGGGAGAGGAAGAAAAGATATACCTAAGAGTAACCTAAGAGTAAAATAGGCTGCAAATAAATTTTAATAATGATACCTCTGTATCCCATTTTTGATACTAGAATTGCATAGTACATAAACTTGTATGTCCTTTTTTAGTCTAATATATCTAATTATATAAAAAAGGTTTAAAAAACCCAGTTTGATGTAGTGGTTAAGGCACCAGGCTAGAAAGCGGGAGATTGTGAGTTCTAGTCCCACTTTAGCCAAAATAGTCAGTTGGGTAACTTTGTGCTGGTCACTCTCTCAGCCCAATCCACCTCATGGGGATGTGGTGGGAAAATAAAAAGAGGAAGGTGTGTTGGATATGTTGGCTGCCTTGAGTTATTTGTAAAAATAGCAAATAACTAAATAAACAAAGAAATTGTAAAATTAAAAGGTTAAATCAGGCACCAGTAAATATAAATATTGAATGGTACCAATATTCCTGTAGACTTTTGGCACCTTCAAGGGTTTCTTCTCATCTAATTCTAGTTTCAATCAGAATAGAGCTGGAAGGGACTTTGGAGGTCTTCTAGTCCAATCCCCTGCTCAAGCAGGAGACCCTATACCATTTCAGACAAGTGACTGTCCAGTCTCTTCTTAAAAACCTCAAGTGATGAAGCATCCACAACTTCTGATGGCAAGCTCTTCCATCTGTTTAATTGTCCTCACTGTTAGGAAGTTTTTCCTTAATTCCAAGTTACAAGTGGACTATAGAAGGAATAGATCAGACATCCAGCCCTTGCTTATCAATGGAGACCAAGTGGAGCAAGTGGCCAGTTTTAAGTTTCTGGGTGTTATCATAAAAGAGGACCTGATCTGGGGCACTCACATTGCAGCACTGGTCAAAAGGGCCCAGCAGAGATTATACTACCTGAGACTTCTCAGGAAACAATAACTGGATAAAAAACTGCTGGTGGCCTTCTACCGCTGCACCATAGAGAATATTTTAACTTACTGCATCTGTGTAAGGTATGCCAATTGCACAGTGGCAGATAGGACAGCACTCCAGAGGGTAAACATCATTGCCCAGAGGATCATTGGTTGCCCTCTCCCCTCTTTGGAAGAGCTTTATAGCTCCCACTGCCTTAAGAAAGTTCAAAACATTCTTAAAGATCCATCTCATCCCGGGCACTCTTTTTTTTAAATTATTACCATCTGGCAGACGGTACAGGATAATAAAAACAAGGACAAATAGGCTGAAAAACAGCTTCTATCCCAGGGCAATAACCATATTGAATTATATGGTATAGTGGGTTTTCAATTTCAATTATACAGAATGTAAAGGATGTATGTGTTTTTATTTTTTATAGTTATAATGTACACTGAAGACGGCATTTAATTTCGTTGTACCATGTGCAATGACAATAAAGTAAAGTAAACTAAACTAAACTTACTGGAACATTGACTCTTGTCTGGAATCAAAATATTATTGTTTGACTGTCTGCAACAGAGAGAGAAGAATGGATCTCAATTCATGGTTGTTACAACTGAGATTTATAAGAGGACCTGCTTAGAGTACATTTCACTGAAGGGTAGGGTATGAAATTCTTCCTCAATTTGGGTATTCAGCAGGGGTGGGTTCTACTTACCTTCCCTACTGGTTCGCATCGCGTCGGAAGTGCGTGTTTTGCGTGTGCGCCCTCGCTTCGCTCAAGCACGTGCCTCAGGGAAATGACCATCTGTGAATGCGCAGAGCCTTTGCACATGCGCAGAGGGTTCTTTGCCAGCCGCTTTCAAGGAGCGGCGACTGGAGGACCGGTTCAGGGGCTTGACCAGCCAGCCATTGTTGCCGGTTCAGCGAGCGGGAGCAAATTTCCGCCACCGGTTTGGGTGAACCGGTCCAAACCGGCAGCAACCCACCACTGTTATTCAGGTTATTGGTTTCCATTTTGCTTCATGAATTTGAAACAATATTCCATCTGCTCTATAGTTGGTAGCATCAGGTTTCAGAGCAATATGTCAGTTAATACAGAATATGGGTCTTTTAACTTAAAATTTAACTTAATTTCTATCCTAAAAGTTATCTCTTGCTTATGTGCTAATTGCCAAAATGTTTGTATTTGCCATTTATAATACTAATAATATAAATATTTCAAGATATCACACCATACCCCAAACTCTTAGTTCTTGTACAGATTCTGGATAGTTCATTCAGCTTCACTTTCCTTGGATCTAGCTCATACTATTTATTGTATTTTATATGCTATATGCTTTTCAGACTTAGTTGGCTTTTATTTTTTAGCTTTAGGCCTGCAGCCTTCATAGTTGCTAAGTGGGCCTGATTATATTCATTCTTGGTAAGTGTAGATTAAGAAATTGTCAGTGGATACGGAAACGTTCTCCAGGTCTTGTAAAAATGTAGGCATTGCCCTTTGAAAAACTCAGGAATAATAGAAAAATCTGTCAAATGGTATAACAAGTGGCATGAAACTAGCATGATCTTAATCTGATTAAATGAGTCAAAATCTTGCCACTAGCAGTAGGAGTATTTAAGCATGTGTAACTTGGGGAGAATTATCCACTATATGTTTGGAAAGCAATGCCCTTCTCTATTTGTGGCTTTGTTCAATTGTTTCAGATGTACCTATAAGTGAATTCTGCTATGGAATCCTTCCATTGCTATGTACTTTTTGTATGATAATTTCAATCCTGCCTAATTGAATAATTATTTCTCATTCTTCTATTTTGGAGAAGTAGGGCTAGAAATCTGGCTGCTTGGGCTATATAGAACATGACTCCTCCCTTAAATTTTATTCTTACTAGAAAACTGTTTTAAGATTTCAATTTCTATGCAAGACTCCCGAAACACTTTTTTTCTCATTCAGCATGTTAGATGTCTGTCAGTCTAGAAGTTTCTTTTTCCGACCACAGAATACATATACTTTAAAGACATCTCCATGCCTGTCCTGGCGGATGGCTGTAAAATAGCATAAGCAATGTAAATTCTTGCTGCCAGGGGATGCAGTAATCTCTTACAGACGAGGCAGGCTTAGATCGATTCAGTTGTATTACCTCCGATATCAGTTTAAAAGCATACTGCACAACCATTAATTTGTTATGACATTTTTCATCACTTGGCAGAGTCATCAGGGCATATAGTTGATCCCTAAAAGAAATGCTCATTTGGTATCACCATGTTTTGCAACTTTTCCCCTTTTTTAAAGTATGATGTACAGCCACAAAATAACCCATTTTCTTACATTTGTGGCATTCAGGCATCTTACAGGATATTCTGTTCTCTGTGCATGACCTCTGAGTTCAGCCCTTCAGCCTCTGTACTGATGTAGAATATTTTGATCATGGGCAAAGCTCTTCTGTTCTGGCTTTATGGGCTTTCTTTGGATGATTGGGGCCTGCTGCTCACAAAATGTTTCTTGGCCCTCACCATTCAAAGTTTTTTTATCATCTGTCCAACATTTCTAAGGTTAAAGCCAGTGGTGGGAGTCAGTCGGTTCGCACCAGTTCGATAGAACTGGTAGCTATTTTTTATGGAGTTTGGCGAACTGGTTGAATAGAGTGCCTCACCCCTCCCCTTCCAGCCACTCCTCACCTCGGCTGGCCTCTCCTCGCCAGGGGGCTCACTTGGCCTTCGAAATAAGCACAACATGGAAGGCTTCCATCCTAGGAAATAAGCCCAATCAGCGCCTCTCTCGCCACCAAAACAGGGTGGCCCATCTTCACATCTTTTCAAGCACAGCCTCTTCTCCAAATGATCCTGTGTATAAGATGAGCAATGAACACCAAACTGATCTGGAAAAGGAGGAGGAGAAGTGGGAGGATTTGAGCTACCTGAGCGGGCGTAAGCGATCAGTTCGGTGCAACTGCGCACTATACAAGAAGCGCCCTGACTGGAGTGTGGGAGTGCCTGGTGACTTGGTCCAAAATATTCATAATGAACCTGTCCTGTCTCCAACAGTACTGTCCTAAATGCTCAAGAAATGTTGGCTTTCTTGCACTTCACCTTGATACATGTCTCTGCAGATTCCAGGAGCATGAAAAATTTCCTAGGATAGGGAAACAAAACATTCTTAACTACAGCAGTGGTAAAATAAAATATATTTTAAAATGTGCTTTGTCTATGTATGGCAATAAACGAGGGTGCATACTTAATTTTTTCCTTCTTCTCCTTTCATTGATAGTCTGCTGTAGGAAAAGTACTGAACAGAAACACCCAGGTAGGGATTATTTTTTAAACTATGCTAAATATCCAGATTGCAGAAGTTAGAGCTGCAGATAAATATTATGAATATTTGCTTCGGTATCTCAAAACTGCAAAAGATCCCCACATTTTATATTGTGCTTGTTCTTTTCTAAAGTGGCCCAAATCTTTCAACTGAAACAGAACAAAATAGAATATTTAAGTAGCAAAATTTTATAAACTACTTCAATTCTATGTCTGCTTTCCATGGTAGAAATCTCACGCCCCAAATAATTTCAAATTCTGTTCAGGTAAAATTCAGAATGGATTCTGAAGTTCACGGTCACCCTGAAATTTTCAACTGTTTTCCAACTTATGCTTATGTGTCAGTCATGACTGTTTGGAAATAGCCTTTGAATGTGCAGGATTGACCAAAAGAGTAGAACAAGATGCAAAGAAAATGTTTTGTGGTCTGCTTTCCTCGGTGTTTCATACAGCACAATTACTGCTTACTGACTGGGTGAAAGGGTTGAACTTGCTTTAGAAGAAATGAGGTAGACTTAACTAAAGCTTGAGAAAGGGCAATTGCGATTCACACACCCAAAAAATAAACAAGGAAAATGTTTATCTTCCTCCTGCCATGCCTAAGAAATGGTCCATGTTAAGGAGTTCTTGTGCTCTTGAGCACGTGCACAGCGAAATGTGTTGTTGCAGTTTGATATCAGTTGATATGATTCAGTCAATATACAAATACGTTTAAGTATATACAAATAGTTTACTTAAAGAAATAGCAAAGTTCAAATAGGAAGTCCAAAGTCATACACGGTAAGTCAGTCAATACGAAGAATCTTCTTCTTGCCTATCTTTGTTTTAACTAGCAAACAAAGATTACAGCTAACAAACAAATCTATACTATCACAGATAGTTATGCTTTACATAGCAGCTCTTCACAGTACTTTTACACAGACACGAAGTCAATTACTCAACAGTGAAGCAGCAGAGACAATCAGCAGAGAGAGTCAGAATCAGCAGGAAATCAACAGAGCACTCTGAACGAGCATGCTCTCTTGCTCCCTTTTATAGTAATCAACCTACAATGCATTTAAAGCAATATTCACATAAACATTGATTTGTGGCTTGCTCATATATTAGCAAACCCAATCGTTTGAACAGAGTCCTAACAGTCCACACACTTTTGTCTGTTAGTTTTTCCATTAAGAGAAATAAATAGGCAGAACAAATAAATAACCTATGCTGTGTTACTTTTTATAAAGGTACTGTGAGGAAAATACCGTACAGGCATTGTAAAACGTAGATGTTATATCTCTTCCCCTCCTAAACTGGGGATTACTGCCTGTATTATGAAGCTGCTTGAATGAAATGTGAGATAAAATAATGCACAAAATACAGTACCTTATTAACAACACTGAAGAGCTGTGTTGTTGAATCAAACCTTATTCCCTATATAGGTAGTCCTTGCTTAGCAACCACAAGTGGGACTGGCAACTCTGTTGCTAAGCATCACGGTCGCTAAGCAGAAAATCACATGACCAAGACAGATTGCAACCTCACTTCCACTGTGGTCATTAAGCAAAACATCACATAATCATGACTTATTATTTTATTTCTGCATTATCCATTAACTCTGCTTGTCACAAGCCAGTTGCAAAGCATGCAAATGGGAATTACATGACTGTGATATGCTGCAATGTCAAAAATAACACACCAGTTCCAAAACACCTGAATGGCAATCACAGGAAGCTCTGATAGTCATAAATGCGAGGATTAGTCACAAAACGTATTTTTAGACCACTGTAACTTTGAACAGTCACTAAGTAAGGTTGTCAGTAAGCGAGTTCTACCTGCAAATGAACATACGTTCATTCCTCAGAGGGAAAATTGGTGAAAGCAATTGCAAATTGTTGATTTCCAGTTAACAGAGGCATCAGAGAGAGGTGCATTTAATGTGGTTGTGTATGTGATGCCAGCGTGTGCACACCCATACCATAAGCGGGAAACCTGATATAATAGAGAGCCACCCTTCTCAAGCATCTTTTGTGATGACTGTAATTACACCATTAGCGAATGATTTACTGCTGAGAAGAAAATTACCAGGGAAGTCAATTCCATCATATCATTCAGTGGAAATAAAGCACAAGCCAGCCTCTTCAGCATCATGCAAGCACTGCCTAGTCTGCTTGCTTTGTCTCCTATTTTCTGATGCTAACCCAAAGCAGACACAATTTTTTGTGCCTGATGTAAGTTCTGTCCTAGAACCATCCTATAAACTGCTCATTTTATGGTTGAAATGAGCTTTCCCATCATCACAGCCGCTAAGAAATATTAAATCAGATCTCTGTAAAGAAAATATTTGCAAGTGGAGGTTAAAATATTTTTTTCCTAGATGAAACAGAGTTACATTTGCATATTTTTTTCAACAATCATTTTTAAAAGTACCGTAACTAGTGTTGAAATTGATAGTGGCATTGTTTTAAAGTCAGTTGTCTATTATTATTCTTAGTGTTATTATTTTAAATGTTTTGGAGAATTAGGCAGAAGATTGTGAGCACCAGCAGAAAATAAATACGGTGAAAATCTACTTCCAGAAACTTAATGTAATGGAACTAAGCCTTCCCTCTTGTCCTCTTTCTATGGAAATGCATTTCCCCAGAAATCTGAATCATTCCTTCCATGTTGGTTTTTAGACCATTAAACTTTATTATTTCCAGATTGGAATTGGAATGTGTTAATATTGTCCTCTCTGGCTTTGAAGTGTTCTCTAATGTCATTGATGTTCTCATTATATGTGTGTGACATCATTCGGACTTTCAAAAACTGGAGGAACATGTAAGAATGGTAAAATAAATAAATAAACAATCATTTGCAGATAAAGCCCATCTTGGCACTGTGGCAGCCCTGTAAAGTCTAACCAAAAATGGATCCAGGGCTGACAGGCTTGGCTTGTTGTGTGAACCATGTCTAAAGGAAAAGTAAGGCAGGACTTAGCTTTGCAAAAGTTGGGTTGATACTTGTTCCTTCCTGATTATCTTTTGATGGTTAGAGAAACTCAGACCAGCTCAGTTGGCCCAGCACAGCAAAACAGGCTGAAGAGAAATGGTTCTCACAAGGTTGTGAAGAAAGGAAGGAAAAATCTTTTGAATTATTATGAATGATGAACTAACCCAGGTCAATAGTGTATGTGCGTTCTGAAGTCAGTTCTCTTAGTTGTATAAGGCTTCCTCTCAACTAAGTATGCAAAAGGATTGCTGTCTCTATCACTCTGTGCGAGAAGTCAACATTTCAACCTTGCTGCAAATTGCAACAGCTTTGCTATTCTCCTCTTCCTCCCCATTCCCGCCCTGCCTTCATGTATAATGTGCTTTTTGAATTACCCCAACAGAGGATTTTTTTAAAAAAAAAAAAACATGTTTGCACTTGGAAGCTCAAGAGAGCTATTCTTGGATCAGCAAGAAACATTGATTGCCACGTGTTTCAGAGGATTTGTGAAATTCCCAGCATGTGTGAATCGTAAATCACACCCCACAGGCCAGAAGCCTGATGACATGTGGAAAGCTTTGCTCACTATTTGTCCTTGGAAATGTGCAAGTACAGAAGTTAATCCTTCTTGGGATAAATCTCATTTATGTGTTTGTCTCCTCAGCAAGGTTTATCCTACTTCATTAAGTTTTGGCATCTCAAAGGGCAACAGCTGCACCGGTGCACGGCCACTGCGTGAAAAACCTCCACTCATGATCATGTTTAATGCAAACTTATTCCTCTTTTCAACGACAGGAACATTAAACCAGATTTTTCTTATCTTATTGCTATTTGCTTTTTAAAGTATTTTGATTTTAAACAAAGATACTGTACAAGGTCTTCAGCTGCTATACCCTGGCATGGTTCCAATACTTAAGCATGACTCCCTCCCTCTAACTCAGTTGGGAATCTAACCTAACTTACAAGAGAATAGTGGCTTAACAGAGGATCAGAGTGGGAATATGCTTGTTTATGTGTAAGGGAAAGAAGAAGGATTTCTGCGACTCACACGTGCAAAGCTTTTCATTAAAGCAGTGATGGGGAACTTGTGGCCCTCCCGATCTTGCAGACCTGGCCAGCATAACTAGGTTTGAGGGGAAAGGGGCAGCATTTACATCACATCAGATACCTGTACAATTAGCACAGGGGGCCCCCAATGCTGTGTGCTCTCTCCACTTCTCTTCTCTCTATATACCAATGACTGCATCTCTAAAGATCCATCTGTTAAACTACTGAAGTTCGCAGATGACACAACAGTGAGCGGTCTCATTCGAGACAATGATGAATCCGCATACAGACGGGAGGTTGAACAACTAACCTTGTGGTGCAAACGGAACAATCTGGAACTGAACACACTCAAAACCGTAGAAATGGTGGTAGACTTTAGGAGAAACCCGCCCATACTCCACCTCTTACAATACTAGACAACACAGTATCAACAGTAGAGACCTTCAAATTTCTAGGTTCGACCATATCGCAAGATCTAAAATGGACACCTAACATCAAAAACGTCATCAAAAAAGCACAACAAAGAATGTTCTTTCTGCACCAACTCAGAAAGCTCAAACTGCCCAAGGAGCTGCTGATACAGTTCTACAGAGGAATTATTGATTCTGTCATCTGCACCTCTATAACTGTCTGGTTTGGTTCTGCAACCCAACAAGACAGACACAGACTTCAGAGGATAATCAGAACTGCAGAAAAAACAATTACTGCCAACCTACCTTCCATTGAGGACCTGTATACCGCAGGAGTCAAAAAGAGGGCTGTGAAAATATTTACAGACCCCTCGCATCCTGGACATAAATTATTTCAACTCCTACCCTCAAAACGTCGCTATAGAGCACTGCACACCAAGACAACTAGACACAAGAACAGTTTTTCCCCGAACGTCATCACTCTGCTAAACAAATAATTCCCTCAACACTGTCAAACTATTTACTAAGTCTGCACTATTATTAATCTTCTCATTGTTCTCATCACCCATCTTCTCCCACTAATGACTGTATGACTGTAACTTGTTGCTTGTATCCTTACGATTTACATTGACTGGTTCCTAATATGATTTGATTGCTTATTTGTACCCGGACTATCATTAAGTGTTGTACCTCATGATTCTTGACAAATGTATCTTTTCTTTTATGTACACTGAGAGCATATGCACCAAGACAAATTCCTTGTGTGTCCAATCACACTTGGCCAATAAAAAAATCGATTCTATTCTATTCTATTCTATTTACAAGTCAGCAACCTCTGGAAGCTTCCCAGGTTCTATAGGAATGCCCTGAAGTATAGAAGATCAGACATGAGCCAGTATGGTGTAGTGGTTACATTATTCAACTAATTTTTGTAGCTATTCATTCTCTCTCAGCCCAGCCTATTACAAAGATTGTTATTGTAGGAAAAAATTGGAGGAAGGAGTGCTCTCTGACTCTTTGAATTCCTGGAGGAAGGGCGGGGTATAAATCTAATATATGTATTGGATAAGTGCAGTAGAACTTGCACCACTGACTCCCGTTTCCAAATTTATGGAGTAAGTCCTGAGTCAGTTTCTCCCTCCCTGCTGCCCACTGACTTGTCCTCTTTTAGGACCCCACCACAGGTGGGATTCAACCGGTTCTCACCGGTTCGCCCAAAACGTTAGTAAATTGCTTATGCAGTTGGGAGAACCAGTTAAAAATAAAGTGCAAAACAGGGGTTTTTTTCCCCTCTCCCTTCAGTTAATAGCTCCACTTAACAGTTGCAGCTGGAATGCAGCCAATGCATGCTGAATCAAGTCAATAAACAACAGAAACTGACAGAATTAGGGTAGGGAAATCCATCAATCACCCAACATTTTCATTATAAAGAGTATTAAGTAACACTTCTGTGATCAGCTGATACTCCCTGGAGTTTCCCAAGACCTTTTATAGCTGCTGCAGTGTTGGCTACTTCTTGTTTCTCCCTGGGAGAAAAGATAGAGGAGGGGACAATGATGCATCTTGATCATACAGGCCGGGAATTTAATGCATGTGTGGTCCAGCCAGCTGTATTGCTTCTGCTGTGAAGCACCCAATTTAGGACATAGAGAATATAGAATAATAGAGATGGAAGGGTTAATGGCTTTTGGCAGCACGCCCAGGCTTTCAATTAGCCTGAGTCGCTGCTCTTAGTTTCCCTCTTAGCTGCTGCATTTGCTTTGGGGTTGACTTTTTTTTAAAGGGGAATGGCTGTTTTAAGTTTTTTGCATTGTTTAAATGATTCCTGGCACTGTCCTTTTGGGGTGTACTTCCCTTACTCTTTTTGAAAGCCTCTAGTGATGGAACACCCAAAACTTCTGAAGGCAAGCTATTCCATTGGTTGATTGGTCTCACCCTTAGGAAATTTCTCCTTAGTCCTAGGTTGCTTTTCTCTTTGGTTAGTTTCCATTCATTATTTCTTGTTGTGCCTTTTGGTGCTTTGGAAAATAGATTGACTCCCTCATTTTTGTAGGAGCCCCTCAAATTTCCTGACAGAACAATTAATCAGTGGAACAACTTGCCTCCAGAAGTTGTAAATGCTCCAACACTGGAAGTTTTTAAGAAGAGATTGGATAGTCATTTGTCTGAAGTAGTGTAGAGATTCCTGCCTAAGCAGGGGGTTGGACTAGAAGACCTCCAAGGGTCCTTTCCAACTTTGTTATTCTATTCTATTCTAAATATTGGAACAGTGCTATTTTATTGTGCTATTTTATTGTGAGTTGGACTAAGGAGAAATTTCCTAAGGGTGAGACCAATTAAGTTGGCCACGCCCACCCAGTCACATGACCCATTTCCCACAGAAATTACCAGGAGCCCCCAAACCTGGGTAGGTGTGGCTGGGGGGGTGTCATATGACTGGGTGGGAATGACATTGAGTTGGCCATACCCACCCACTCACATGCCCCCATGCCCACCCACTCACATGATCACCAAGCCATGCCCACCAAGCCACGCCCACAGAACCAGTAGTAAAAAAAACTTGAATCCCACCACTGGACCCCACCTATACAACAGCCCATAGAGACAGCACAAACCAGAACATGCTTGATGATCTCCAGTTCTTTTAGACCACAACTGCCAGCACCTCTGACTGGTCAGATGACTGGCGCTACTGAGTATTATTATCCTATATACTTAGAAGGCATCAACAAAAAATTAAACTTTTGGCTCCAAGCTATTAGTGATTCTAGAATATTGATGGATAGCATAAGCTATTTTCATTTTCTGGATTTACAGATTATATCAACCCAAACGGTTTGCTTGGTTCTGACTATGGGTTGTAAACTATGATTTATATTGCATGTACCAAGTTAATTCTGCTTTATTAAACAAGCTATGCCTTACTTAGTGTATAGATCCAGCCATGTTAAATGCTTTTCTTATTAAGCTTATTAATTCCCAAAACAGCATTCAGGTCTGTAGTACTGTATAACTTCAGGAAAAACCTTCCCATTTATCACAATATTTACAATGAAAGTATTGTTGATTAAATGTATTTACTCTGGCTAACCCAATATGAAACAAATTCTTGTTTACAGTGGAACCCTAACAAAAATACATGCAGAAGGGATAGAGGAAACTGGATTGCTTACTGCAACACTGATTTGCTGCCACATCCAATTTTTCTCATTAGAACTTGTTTTATTTGAACATGACTCAGTACTCCGTGTAAAATCTGAAGTTGTTAATCGTATTAGTATATGGAAACAAATTAATTATGCATGATATTGGAAGTGGGTTGTTAGTTCAAGGCTGGAAAGATCAAACAAACATAGCCATTACTTCAAACAGTATCTGATACATATACTGTAACACCTTATTTTAGGATCATTTATTGAATAATAATCTACTTGGAAATGCAAACACAAATGCTCTTTTGTGTATCTTTTAAAGAAAATTCCACTGAATATTTTCTGATATTATTTTTGAAAATATGACACCAGTCATCACAGCAAATAGATTAAATCAGAATTAATCTTTTGTTCACAATACTGAGAAAAATCCTTTCTGCTAAATTCTCTTTCTGTCAGCAGCCTTCACCAAATTTCATTCCGTACGCAGGGACTGGTAGGCAGGTAGCATACGGAAAGGAGAAACTGGCAAAATCTAACTGTGTTCTGGAATTCTGTATCATTCATGGAGGAGAAATTAGGCTTCAATTCAAATTCAAAATTTATGGCCAGAGCAACAATTTCATTAAATTGTTTCAACTTCCCATACAAATATGAAATATCCAAACTTTTCAGCAAAAACTGGATCATACGATGGTTCATGACTGCCACAAAGAAAAAAACTGCAGTCCTACATCTTTTACCTTCTAAGAAACATAGAATGTGTCCATCCATTGGGCCAAATTGTGATTTAACCCCAATTACTTGAATAAATCACAACTGACTGCTCACATCACCACAATTGTTGGGTTCATACAAGAGATTAAGCCCAAATTGAACAATCTGTGTATTTTAGCTTGAGATGAGAACCAAGTTGTAATATTATCAAAGATGGGAATTTTCCTAATCAAATAAGCAGCAGCTAACGCCCATGAGGAAGAATAAACACACAGAAAAAATAGCCAAGGGTGAGCAGGGATGCAATTTTCAGAACTAGGAACTATTTTGATCAGATTGTTTAGTCCAGTGTATCTCAACCTTAGTAATTTTAAGATAGGTGGATTTCAACTTCAGAATAACAGAATATCAGAGCTCTTCTAATTCAACCCTCCTACTCAAGCAGGCGACCCTATACCAGTGATGGCGAACCTTTTTTGGTTCGCGTGCCAAAAGGGGGGGGGAAATGCGAGGGATCACGTGTGTGCGTGCCCACACTCATAATTCCATGCACCCCCGCACATGCACGCATGACCTCCCTGCTCCCAGCATGCAATGGCACGCCCATTTTTCGCTCTCCCCAGGCTCCAGAGCCTTTCTAGGAGCCTGGGGAGGGCAAAAACGGCCTTCCCCACCCCCTCTGGAGGCTGGAAACAGCCTGTTTCCCGACTCCCAGTGGGACCAGAAGGCCCAAAAATCAGCCGGCTGGTGCACACATGCACGCCAGACCTGAGCTCGCGTGCCCACCGATATGGCTCCGCGTGCCACTTGTGGCACCCGTGCCATAGGTTCGCCATCACGGCCCTATACCATTCCAGACAAGTGGCTGTCCAGTCTCTTCTTAAAAACATCCAATGATGGAGCACCCACAATTTCTGAAGGCCAGCCATTCCACTGGTTAATTGTACTCACTGTTAGGAAATTTTTCCTTAGTTCTCTGTTGTTTCTCTCCTTGATTAGTTTCCATCCATTGTTTCTGGTCTTGCCTTCTGGTGCTTTGGAAAATAGGTTACCCCCTCTTCTTTGTGGCAGCCCACAAAATATTGGAGCACTGCTATCATGTCACCTCTAGTCCTTTTTACTAGACTAGATATACTCAATTCCTGCATTCTTCATATGTTTTAGCCTCCAGCCCTCTAATCATTCAATTCCCCAGCCATCATGCAGTTTGGGAGGAAACAATGGGCAGATAATGACACCAAAATTATATCTTTACCCCCACTACTGTGAATTATGTACTTGCCTTAACTGTCATAGGCCAGGTGACATTTATGTGATGATGACATCATGGTTGTTACAGATTATACTGATTATATATATCTTAGTATATATACAGTATATACAGTAAATGAAGCAACACATACTTTTAATACTTGCAACCATCTGGTCTCACATGTTTACATTATATCACATTATATCCTGTGCCAGTGGTGGGTTGCTGCCGGTTCGGACCGGTTCTTTAGAACCATTAGTGGAAATTTACCACCGCTCGCCGAACCGGCAGCGATGACTGGCAGTGCACGCTCCCAAACCGGTCCTCCGGTTGCCGCGGCTTGCAAAAAAAACCTCTGCGCATGCACAAAGGCTTCTGCGCATGCGCAGAGGATTATTTCCGGGTGTTTTGTGTGATGCCATGCGAACCGGTAGGGAAAGTAAGTGGAACCCACCCCTGTCCTGTGCTGTTAATAAAGAATATTTTAGGAGGAATCTGGCACCACTTTTTCTTACAAATTTTCTGAACAAATTTTTGGTTACCATCAGAGGTGGGCTTCACATAATTTAACAACCGGTTCGCCCAGAATCAAAACTGTGAGCGCACCTTGCACACATGAGCGCTGCATCAAAAAACACGGCAATTTGCTCACGTGCTACGTCCACGCATGTGTGTGGCGTCAAAAAACACAGCAATATAGGACGGGATTGCGCCCGAGCGGGTGGGCGGCTGGGCCCACCCACAGGTTGCCACTACCGGTTCACCTGAACTGGTCCGAACTGGGTTAATCCCACCTCTGGTTACCATAAACTAAAATGGCTCTCCTCTTACAATGTAAGGTATATGAGGCTAAATGTCCTTGAAGGAGCAAGCATGGCGTTGTGGCAGAAATCAGTGACAAGAAGGCAAATTTTGACCACTTTTAATCTCTCCAAGAAAGGCGAGATTGTGAGATTGCCAACATACAATCCAGACAACTTCTCCTCACTTGTGGACTGCAGGAACCAGGTTTTTTTATTGGTTTGTGTGTGGAGCAGCTGAAATCAAGGAGGTTCCATGAAGTTCACTAACATTAACATAATTTCAATAAACAAATAGTTCAGTTGAGCCTCTTTCTTAATCACTTTTGGAAATGATTTTTAATTACTTATCAACTATTAATAACCTTCAGATTGCAAGTTTTACAGCATTCACTAGGTAAGTTTCCTTTAGTGCTTGAGAAATACATTTTAAGTACAAGATTAAGGACTTTAAAATGGAGGAAATAAACAGCAAAAGGGTGATTAGAATTTTGATTTCAGAAATGTATAAATGGATACATACATACATACATACATACATTCTGAAATGGATTTCAGAAATGTATAAATTATTTAAAATCCCAAAGGGATTTTAAATAATTATAAGAGGTTAAAAGAGGTTACAGAAGAAAAACAAGTTTTATTGGGTAAGACTGAGATTGAGGCTGTGGATTTAAAAATGGTAAGAATGATATGGAAAAAGCTGTTATCCTGGATATACTGTACATATCCATATGAAACTGGCTGATATCTTAATATTTAAAAAGGATATACCAATAACAAATGAGAAGTGTGGTTTGGATAATTTTCTTATTTTGGATATAAAAAAGAGACTTGTTAAAATTTCAAAGGATTCTCAGAGAAGAGATATGGAGAAAATGAAAAAAAATCAAAGGGAAGGAATATAAAGTTGATTTATTTGATCAAGATTAAAATATATGCATTATTTCTAATAACCCTTATTGGATTTTTGCTGACCAGCACTGAATGATAAGACTTTTAAGATTTTAAAAAAATGATTTTTGTTGTATTTTTAGAGAAAATGTTAAGTTAGTCTAGTAAAGGAAAAGAATATAAAGTTGTATCTTTAGAGAAAATGTTAAGTTACCGTACTCTATTAAAGGAAAAAAATATAAAGTTGATTTATTTGATTACATTTAAATACTGTATATCTATTGTTTTCTGACAACAGTTAATGACTTTTGCTTACTAGAACTGACTGCTGAGGCTTTAAGAATTTGTTTATAGAAAAGAGATGAGATGTAGGAAGAAAATATATTTTCTTGTCTTCTTGGAGTAGGAGATAAGTCCCTGAATTGATTATGTAATGTAATGTGAAGTCAGTTCTTTATATATTTCTTTTCATTTTGTTACTAATTCTTATTTTTCCTTCTTCTCTATTTTAATTTTAATTTTTGCATTAACCTCCCTGTTTTCATTCTTTTATTTTTTAGTTTGTATTAAACTAAAATTAAACTAAAATGTCTTTTATCTTTGTAAATGTAAACTTTAATAAAAATTATTAAACGTCCCAGAACCTAAAAAAAACACCTCTTTGTATTTTGAGTAAAGGATCCATTCTGATTTGATGACATTCCTTTCACACATTTCTATAACCTATTATGAAAATGCTCCCCCGATATCCTCGAATGAGGAATAAAGTACGATTTGTGATGGTTTATTAAGATACCACCAGCATTTTTTTTTAAATCACTTTTGACTGGAAAATTGATCTAATATGGCTGTTTTACAGGAATTATGCCTCTATATTACCTCAGTACAGCCAGTGCTGGAACACTGCTCTATTTTCTATTGGATTTTATTTCAAAATTACAAAACTGTAATTACAGAATAAGCTTATTTTATTTCATAGTTAATAATTTTCACATTGCTGTAATGGGGACTAAAGAGCTTTTATATTTCATAGTTAGCAATTTTCATACTGTTGTGCAATAGGGCTGAAGAATCCTTAAAATTATTGAAATTGATTACTGTTACTACCTCGCACCACTCTTCCATAAAAATCCATAGTGAACCAACATTCACTGATATTTTTACTGTGAGGTTTTGTAAATAATTTAGCAGTATAAATTATTATATATGCATGTAGAACACAGATACCCCTACTTTTTCTCTCACATTCACACATACATCAAACATACAGCAATATAAACAAAAGGATTTGAAACGGCAAAACCAAATGAAATCCAGCAAAACCACTTCGGTAGAAATGCTCTCTAAATCACATAGGCACCTATCACTTCATGAAAACAAAACAAAATAAAATCACTCTAATGCCATAGGAAACCATTGCTTAGCGGCCAACCACCAACCGTGCATCTTCCTTGCCAGAGTCTAATTTGCTTTCTAGCAGCAATGTGGTTAATCACTTGGCTTCCTGACAATAAAATAAATAAATATTTAACACATTTGAATGTGTCAGTCACAGTTTGCCTCAGTATTCAGTTGTGCATTCAAAAGCACTTCCTGACATTATTCCGTAACATTTAATACTGAAAGGCCCAAACCTGCCTTGCTGAAGTGAAATTTTAAATCTATATTCTTTTTTTTTCCTATGGAAAATATACTGAAGTAGTTCTGCTAACAATTAAACAGCTGCCCAGAGATATGAGCCTCCATAATTATTTTAAATTAGTAAAATTTAAAATAATAATAATAATAATAATAATAATAATAATAATAATAATAATAATAATAATAATAATAATAATAATAATAATAATAATAATAATAATAATAATAATAACAACAACAACAACAACAACAACAACAATAACAATAACAAATCTTTTTAGATTTATCTCTTTCAAGGACCATTCTCTCCCCCCTTACAGAAACACAGATTTACATTTTATGCTACCTGAAACCACATGTGGTTTCCAAAATAATAGGCCCTTTCCAATTTATTTATTTTATTTCATTTAGAAACCGTCCATCTTCCTCACAGAATGACTCTGTGCTTCACTTTTAAGAGTAAGATTTAATTTTTAAGATCCCTAAGATTTATAAGCTCAATGGGCAATGAGATTCAAGCCAGGACTCTTTGTTATTTTGCTAATTTTAAGGACACTAACTAAACTGAAAACCAGAGTGTACACAAGCAACCTGTCAGAACGAAAAACAGCTTTTCCCAATCAACCAGCACGAGATCTGTAGTCCAGCATTGCTGGACAGGTTGGAAAAAGGGTTCTCATATAGTCCAGATAGACTGCCATAAGAGACCATTGGGAGACAAAAATGTTTCTTCACATACTGCCGTATTATTTTTTTAAAAAATCCTTGCACAAAGAAAAGAGGAAACAGGACCACAATTCAGCCTCTATGAGTCCTCAACTTCAGCCTAAAAGTCATATATGGCTAAATCTAAAGTCCCTACGTATAGCTCTAACAGTAAATAGTAATACTAAATACAAACAACAGTACAACACAGGTAGTCCTCGACTTACTACCACAATTGAGCCCAAACTTTCTGTTGTTAAGTGAGACATTTGTTAAGTGAGTTTTGCCCCATTTTACAACCTTTCTTGCCTCAATTGTTAAGTGAATCACCACTGTTGATAGGTTAGTAACCTGGTTGTTCAGTGAATCTGGCTTCCCCATTGACTCAGCTTGTCAGAAGATCGCAAAAGGGGATCACATGACCTCGGGACACAGCAACAGTCATAAGTATGAACCAGTTGCCAAGCGTCTGAATTTTGATCACATGATCTTGAGGATGCTGCAAAGGTCTTAACTTTGAAAAACGGTCGCAAGTCATTTTTTTCAGTGCCATTGTAACTTTGAAAAACGGTCACTAAATGAACTGTTGTAAGTTAAGGACCACAAGTATTCCATCCTTGTGCATTTTTTGTATCATTTTATCATGATCTATATAATAAGACTCCTCCTTAACCACTTCTCCTTTTAGTTTATCAGCATCTTTTATTCTGTCTGCCATTTTCTGAGGCAGACTCTAAGGTGATTTGGTTTCATACCTTTCTTTTTTTTTCTTTTGCACTATTGGGCCATCCTATTTATGAGCAACTCTAATACATTATCCCATTTCTTGACGTGCCTTTTCATTGTTCATGCTAGTAAGATCAGAGATATGTGTAAACATTGAACCTCTTTTAAGTTCTGATCTAATGAGAGAGGAATCAGAAATGGCACACGATGCAATAATTTTTCCCCTTTTTCGAAGTGACAGTAGCAGATGGAACAAGAATGTTTCTGCGCTCTTGAATCTTCACTCTCTCCACCCGCACCTTAATTTCTGGTTCGTCTCTCATTATATCAGAACTTGGAAAAGAGGTCCAATGTTTACACATATTTCCGATCTTACCAGCATGAACAATGAAAAGGCACATCAAGAAATGGGATAATGTATTAGAGTTGCTCATAATTAGGATGGCCCAATAGTTTCAAATAGATAAAAATTGTTTCTCAAATTTAGGTAATCATGTTAGCAGTATATGAAGCACAGGTGATATACAACTAAGAGGTAAGCTATCTTTATCTGGAATGGTGCGGCTTTGGTTCATAGAGTGTAGTTTTTAAAATGAGACGACAATCAAACAGTGGGCATGTTTTTCTAAAATCTTTTCTTGAATTTCTCTTCTGCATTTACAACTGACAGAAAGATGAGCAGGTAGCGCCAATGGGGGTTGTGATTTTCCTTCTTTTCTGCTTCTTTGAAACTCCATCTAGGTTATGGTAGCACTAGTGGACCTTTGCTGATCTTTAAATGCTAAGGACATTTAGACCTGGTTAGTATTCAAACAGGAAAACATCAGGAAATGCCAGGCAGTAAACTAAACGGGGAAACTGGAAAAAAAAATCCCGGAAGAAAACAATGGAAAATTACTTCATTAGTGTTGTACCCAAAAACCTAAATGGAGATGTTTATGATATTGTTAAAAGTGAAAGTAAAATAATAGACTACATACTGATTTTTGATCTGTAATCCCCCTTAAATGAATACCTACGGGTATTTACTACCAAGAACAAACGCAGAAAAGAAACCAGAAAAACCAGAAAAGAAACCAGAAAAACAAACAAAAATAAAATAAAATTACAAGCTGTTTTATCAGACTTAAATGTCAAGTTAACATTAGATCACTTGTGCTGCATATTAATATATCTCATATTAATCTGAGATTTTAGATTATCAAGAGCAAATTAATTTGCCAATATAATATGAATCATATTAGAATGAGATATTAAGAAGCCTAAAAATTCTATCCTTTTGTTGAACAATTCAAGAAGAAGCAAATATATTAAATATTCCTGTTAAGAAAAACTAGAAGTCAGATGCAGTTTAAATCCAGATCTAGAATTATAATATGCAAATAGTTTCCATACTGAATTACTTTAGACTTATTTTGTGGTAGTTAAAACACTGGCCTAGAAAGTAGGAAACTGAGTTCTAGGCCTCATTTAGGCATGAAAGCCAGCTGGGTGACTTTGGGCCAGTCAATCTCTCTCAGCCCAACTCACCTTATAGGGTTGTTGTTGAAAATAGGAGGAGGCGTACCAGATTTAAACATTAAACATGGGAAAATGAATAAATGTTATACATTGTTTTAATGTTATTTAATTTGAATATTCTATGCCAGACGTGTCAAAGAGTTGTCCCACAGGGCCATCCTGGAGATGGCGAGGGACCAGCCCATGCCGCCCCGGTCCCAGTTGGCCGCATTGACCAGGCCACACCCACCCCTGCTCTCCAAGGGCAAACAAAATCCTGATATGGCCTAAAATGAGTTTGACATCCCTGTTCTATGCTATGATGAGATGTGCTTAATTCCAAGGAGCAAAGTCCAAGTTCTACATGGTTTTCTATTCTAAACTGATCGATGGTTCAGAATTATGTAATTGAATTTTTGGAAAATCCATTTTGTAAGACAGCAACTACTTGTTTATCAGACAGTATCAAAAGTGAATTTAAGATTAATTTATAAACAGAAAACAGCCGGTTGTGTAATTTTTTGTCTCTAAACTTGTATTTATTTATACAGTATTAGGCACTTTTCTCAAAAACGCTATCGCAAAGAAACCTACAGTGGAAATCATAGAGATTCTGAAATCTCTAACCCTTTATTTCTATTGGATAACAAGAGATTCTAGAATGTTGGATCTCTGTATCCACTTTCTGCATGTCATTGAGTTTCAGGGGTCTTTGTCATATTCCCTTTCACTTCCCATTTTCCTAAAATGAAAAAAATACGAAAGCAATTCACCACCTCCAAGTAAACTAACTCTTAGAATCTTATAGTCTCTCTTTGGAGATGAATTGCTTTAGCCCCCAAACATTCAGATTGGCATTTTCTGTAACTTTGTTTAATGTTATAAAACTGTCTCTTTCATTGTAAATGTGGTCACATCATATATTTGTTAGAGAGGCTTTAAAAGTAATAACGATTTTACTTTCATTTTTTCCCATCCTGACAGAATTTTGACATGATCTACGGTAATTTGTTTTGCATTTAGCACACATTGAGTTACCATTTTCACTAAATAATCCAATGTGGTCTTTTTTGTTCTTTTGTCATACATATGCCACCAGATCAGACACCACCAATGTACATATAGAATTAAAATTGTTTGCATTGAATCATATTTGCTATCTTGATGCCCAGAATCATTCAATTGAAGGTTTAGAAGAGATTATAGAGATTCCAAGTCTTCGATATCTCTTTTCACTTTAACCCTTCTAAATAATTTGAAGTCATCCATAAAGTTGGTTACTTCACTGCTCATGCTTAACTCCAGACGATGAAAGAACAGGTTTAAAAACAAACAACCTCCATTCATCCATCCCAATACAGATCCTTGGGGGATTTTATACCACTCTATTCTTTCTTTAACCAACCGCCAAAAAAGAAATTGTGTGTTTGAAATACTCCATGAGACAATGTTAACTAATACTACATACTTGTATCTGGACAATATCACTTGAGATGATATGTTGATCTATAAGAAATAATCCCCTGCACATTAAGAAATAATAGCACATTGTTGAGGTGGTGACTTTTTGTGAATCATATCTGTCAAGACTTCAATCACAAAACCTCTGCCATCGCTATAAAATAATTCTATCCTTTTCCAGATCTTCTAGTTCAGTAAAAATGAGGTCTTGCATTTCCTTCTCACAGTAATGTCAAAAAACTTAATTTTGCCAGAGTGTTTTGCCAAGTAAGCCCTCTGCAGCATGGCCTAAATGCTTTTCTTGCGGTGGCCCACATCACTGCAGCTTAAATTGACCTGCAGGGACATACAACCAAATGCATTGCTTAGAATTGGAATTACTTAGGTTATTTGCCACACTAAAAATATATCACCACTATGCCATACAATTTAACGAAAAGGAGACCCAGTGGAGATTTGGTGCAACACTCAAAAGTTTACATCAATTTTCAATCACCTAATAAACTGAACTTCTTAATGGATTCAGTGTCGTCTTTTAATTGGTTAATTAACAAAATAACAGAATAACAGAGCGATGGGAATGTGATGTTAGACAGTTTACAAAGGAGATTCAAGGAATTTTGAGATAAAATGCCTCTGAAATTGCTCATTTCTCCTCTTGCCTGGGTTTTTTTTTATTTTTTTATTTTTTTATTCATTCATTCATTCATTCATTCATTCATTCATTCATTCATTCATTCATTCATTTATTTATTTAATACACTAATCATCTCACCTGAGTGACTCTGGCTGGTTTATGTTATTTTGATTTCTTTCTCCAATCCGGTATCTCTGAAGCACCTGCAGTCATCAGACAAACACAGGCAATGGCCAGTATTATAGGAGCCTGAGTTCAATGTTTCTGAAAGGGGAACATTAGGGAAGGCTGGTCTGCAGAGTCCCAGTCTGTAGGTATTCAGGCTACACCAAGATTATCCATCAGCCTAAATGGATAAATCTCTTTTATACTTCAGAGGAGCACTATAACCTAAGTCTCATGCAGGAAGAATGTGGTCTACTACATGCTGTTTGTAATTTCTTTGTTGTAATACTACAAATTAGGAGCAAGCTATGCTTCTGTTTCCCTAAATGTGGATTAGTAACTGAGACATACTGTAACAGTGAAAACTATTGAATATTTTTTTAATTTAACAGGAAAAGAAGAGACAGAAAACAAAGTGATTTCAATGTGTACTAGTAGCCAGCCTCCTTGATATCCCCAAGGAAAGTGATAAAGATACCTCTTCTAAAACCCTGAAGGACACCGTGCATAAACATGATATAGTCTCTTCTGAGATTAATTTGATTCTTAGAGGTTTTATGGATACGTTTATGGAGTAATTTCCCATTGCCATCTTCTGGAATGCTTTTTCAACCTCCCAGTTTAGCCTACAGTTGTGGTCCTCGTGGTCTCCCATCCAAGTATTAATTAGCTCCAAATTGGCTTAAAGCAGCCAGAGTGGGTTTGGTACCACCAGCAAACTGGGTTTTAGCTGAATCCAAAGTCTGACAGAATAAGGAAGCTTTCTATGTTCTAATGAAGATAACATGCAGGACTAGAATGACCATTAATTTCACCTTGGAAAGATTATTCTTTTGTTCACACTATGCCTGACCCCTATCCCCCTTCCCCCCATGTCAAGCAGATTTCTGGGTGACTAATTCCATCTATACCTGATGAGTTGTGACTACCAGATGTCCTGAATCAAACAACTCCAATGCAGCTTTAACACCCAATGTCAGGAAGATCTAACAATCCCGCTTTCTCCATCTAATTGCTCTTGCCAAGAAACTAACATTCTCCTAGAACAAACCCAGAAAATCTGCGGAAAGCAAATGCTTTAAAAATACTGTTGGACTACTGACGCACTGCTAAAGGATCACTGCTCATTTATTCAGGGGAAGTAATCCCTCCTCATAACAGATTTCCTCTGCATGAAAGCAAGCAGGCAGTCAGGGAGTGAAATGTTTGAAAAATAAAACCAAACAAATCATTGTGGATGTTGCCAGTATCATTTGGCTGCAAGCTGAATACAATGAACCCTGTTGAGCGTTTGTACTTTTCCAAATGTCTTTTTATCCTTTTCTCCACATTTTTTTTTGCTACCTAATTTCATGCATGGGAAGTTAAAAGACAAAAAGGTCAAGTCTGGTTTAAGAGCCTTCTAAACAGGCTGCCATTACTTAAGGCCCCAAAAACTTATGTCTGTATGACTGTAACTTGTTGCTTGTATCCTTACGATTTATATTCATATTGATTGTTTCCGGATTGCTTATTTGTACCCTATGACAATCATTAAGTGTTGTACCTCATGATTCTTGACAAATGTATCTTTTCTTTTATGTACACTGAGAGCATATGCACCAAAGACAAATTCCTTGTGTGTCCAATCACTTCGCCAATAAAGAATTCTATTCTATTCTATTCTATTCTATTCTATTCTATTCTATTCTATTCTATTCTATTCTATTCTATTCTATTCTATTCTATTCTATTCTATTCTAAAAAAGTGTCCCCTACTCTATATACATCATCAAGTTCCTCAATTCCTCAAGCAGCACCATTTCCCACCACCACCATTCCCATTTCCTCCACATATATACACACACACTATTATGTTTGCAGAAAAGGAAAGCAACTTCATAGGGTGTTTTTCCCCCCTGCCAGAATTATGACAAATCCCATTTTGAAAATGCAGAAGACAAAGAGTTAAATGGGACCAAAGAGCTTGCTAAGGAGTAAAGAAGAATTTGTGTTCATTTGTGTTCATTTTTAAACCATTTTTTCATCCTCACTGTGCATTTCATGTTAAGGATTATTCAAAAAAAAATTTTCTCAACCAGATATGTAATCCTGCAATCATACCATCACACTGGTGACATCTGATCTATTGGTTTGCTTCTGAGTACATATGAAGAAGTCTTGAGTTACTTATAAAGTAATAAAGGCAGGACAAAAACCTAATACATAAATGAAATAAATAAAGTCAACGTACTACATTACTACTATTTCTTGGGTCACTGGCCTACATATTTTCAATTAAGGATGTCCAAGTGAAGTTAGCCCCTTGTGCTTTTTTCCAAATAAAGTACAGAAGAAAAATTAGCCCAAAACTTCAAACAAGCATACTTTCCCTATTTTGAAGAAGAGATGGCTGTGTTTGAGTCTTTCAGTATTTTTCGACTTGGGCAATTTTAAAATGTGTGAACTTTGACTCCAGGCATGGTGGCTGAGGAATTCTGTGAGTTGTTTTACACATCTTAAAGTTACCAAGATTGAAAAATACTGCTGTAACTCTTCTCCAATTTCCCAGCATCTCTCAGTTCACCACACCAAGCCTACCTTTTTTTTATAGAGGCATCTCTTATTGACATCAGTGGGATTTTAATTCTAAGTAGATTTATTGACCAATGGGATTGCCAGTTCTACTTGAAGTTCAGTATTTGAAAATGCAATAAACAAGGGTTTGTCTGGGAAAGCTCATATCATAAATAACAGAATAACAGAGTTGGAAGGGACCCTGGAGGTCTTCTAGTCCAATGACAGAGGCTCAGGGTTGATCCTAAATAGTGTGAGGTGTTTGACTGATGTCTGTGGGAGAATTAATCACTTTCTTAAGACTGAACTCATAAACACAGGAATTGCTGAAATGGGGCTTATTTCCATGTATACAATATTTGTTAAAGATTGTATTAACAGTTCTTCCAAATGGAATGTACACCTTTACACTTGGCTAGGTTTTGTTAAAACACTTAAACCATTCATCTGATTAATCTGTTTAAATTTTACTAAATAGCTTATAACCCTAGACACTGAGCAGATTAAATAATAATAATGATAATCACAAATATGTACAAATTGCAAAATGATATACTTTTCTTAATGTGATCTCATAACTGAGGATTGGTTTAATAGGTAGCTGACAATACTAGAAACAATGTGTGAGTCTGCTCTATGCCGTAACTACTAAACAAAAAATCTTATTGAGAGAGATAATTGTGCGCAAGTTTAATTTTTCCACTGAAATTTGTAGGACGTGTAACCTCCTAGCCCCCTTGCCCAATTAAAAGGAAATTAGAATAGCAGAATGTAAAACACAATGAACTGCAAAGCCCCATTTCAGTCTATAATGTTTATTTATTTATTTATTTATTTATTTATTTTATTTATTTATTTAAACGCTCTTATAGGCCGCCCAATCCCGTGGGACTCAGGGCGGCGTACAACATGAATAAGAGGCGTACATTTAAAAACAGTCGTCATTAATTTAAGTTAAAAATATAATTAAAAAGAAGACATTATAAACACAACATTCAGGGGGAATCTGGTTGTCCTATTCACCCCATCTGCCGGAAGAGCCATGTTTTTAAGGCTTTACGGAAGGCCAGTAGGGTGGGGATGGTCCGGATCTCTGGTGGCAGTTGGTTCCAGAGGGACGGGGCTCCCACAGAGAAGGCCCTCCCCCGCGGTCCCGCCAACCGACATTGTTTGGCCGACGGGACCCGGAGGAGGCCCTCTCTGTGGGACCTAACCGGTCTTAGGGAGGTATGTGGTAGGATGCGGTCCCGCAGGTAGCCTGGCCCTGAGCCATGTAGGGCTTTAAAGGTAGCGACCAACACCTTAAATTGCACCCGGAGGCTGACTGGTAGCCAATGCAGCCGGCGAAGGATAGGTGTTACGTGGGTGTATCTTGGTACACCCACTACTGCACGCGCAGCTGCATTCTGTACCAGCTGGAGTCTCCGGATGCTCTTTGAGGGTAGCCCCATGTAGAGCGCGTTACAGTAGTTTATTTATTTATTTATTTTGTGAGATTTATATACCGCCTTACAGTGCAAGCACTCTCTAAGCGGTTTACACCAATAAGCAATGTATATTTATATTGCCCCCAACAATCTGGGTCCTCATTTTACCTACCTCGGAAGGATGGAAGGCTGAGTCAACCTTGAGCCGGTGAGATTTGAACCGCTGACCTGCGGACCACCTCGGCTCTTTTAAGAGATGTTGCCTGATCTCGGGCTTATTTTATTGTTCAGTGTGTTATACAGTACAAACCCAGCAAACTGGACTGAAGTTAGACACAGGCAAGTAAGTTGCATCAAAACCATTTTATGGACATCACCTGTTTGCAACTTAAATGTTTATGCTGAATCCCATCCCTATATCAGGATTAAATAATCTTATCAACTAGTAGATACATTTAAACCAAGGTCAATTTGTTCTACTTAGGCCACTTTATGCCAAGACCGAGCTCTCTGGAAAATGTTCTAATCCTGGGGAAAATGGAAGAAAAGAGGATGACCAACAGCAGGGTGGAGAGACTCAGTTATAGTGGTGATGAATATGCCATTGGGAGACCCAGTTAGGCTAAATCATGAGAAAAATCTATTTGCCTGCTAGGAGTTGAAAATAACTTAATGGCACATAATCAATCAGATCCACATGAAATGTTGAGAGCTTTTTATGGGTGTTGTCACTATGGGCTGCCATGAGAAAAGCACTAGTTACAAAACACCCCCTTACCCAAAGTCCAACTGATGAGGTAGCTATCATGTCACTTTTGCTTACCTTCTTTTATTTTCCCATTTTTGCCTTTCACTCGATGGGCACGTTTCCAAGCAAAGTACAGAACTACATCTACTTCCACTTTTATTTTCTGCAAACCTCAATGGGCCCCAATAGTGTTCTTGGAAATAAAAATCATCATTTTGTTATATAGCATGCCATCTGTCCATTTATTTATTTATATAAAGAGGGTCTTTTGGGGGGGATGGGGAAATGGAAGTCCAGTGAGGCAGAGAGGGAGGTGTCAATGTTCAGAGTGGCACCAGCTGGCAGCACGCTGCCCATCTCTACCCTTATCTGTTCTAGCTTGTCAGAGACTTAAAGGCAGAGCGATAGATAACTGATTACATGCCCTCTTTATCTCTACAGTAAAGGTCTTGGTTCAACAGGTGTTTGTCAAGCAGAATTGAGAACTGCCACTGGCGGTCGTGTAGTGAAAAGAGAAATGGATACATATTTTAGAACTCGCCGATCGGTGGGGGGGGGGGAATGCAAATCAATAAATAACATTAGTCGACACCCGCTGCATTTCCACGTGCATCCGATCGCCTGCTTGATATTCAGATTCTCCTCGGTATCCCCATGTCAATTATACAGGCTGCCTTGGGGGCAACGCAGAATGTGTTCTCCAATAAATACGATTTTGTGGAGACTCCACTTTCTGCTATAGGCAGGAAAGTAAACTTCGCAGCCACATTCCGTCGCTCGGCGCTCAAAGACGTCTCCTTCCGAGCCAGTCGCGTTTTCCTTGTGCTGCGCTTCGCTCTGGTCTTGTGTTACTGAATCCCTCCGCGCAGCGGGAGCAAATTGGCACCAGCTCTCTTTAGACGCCTCAGCTGTTCTTAGACCGTCAGGTGGCTTCCTTTCCGTCTCTATGGTTGTTTTGCTTCCTTCTCCCCCTATTATGAACCGGCCTAAGCCTTTCCGGCCAAATCCATTTAGGAGTTGCTAAAGTTGTAGTTGGTGTTTGGAGGGCTCCTCTCGGTCCCAGCCAAGGAGCTGCAGTTGCGCATTAGAATAGAATAGAATATAGAATAGAATATACCGGTAGAATAGAATATAGAATAGAACATAGAACAGAACAGAGTAAGATGGAAGGGACCTTTGGAAGTCTTCTAGTCCAGCCCCCTGCTGAACCAGGAGAACATATAACAAAAATTCGCTCCTGGTTCTTTCGAAGGTGGAAGTTTTAGCTGCGTCCGATTGTGACACAAGCAGAGTTTGAGAAAGGAGTTTCGTTTTTTTTTTTTTTAACGAAATCAAGAGCTGGGGTGGAGGCTGCAGCCCTGTACGAAGTTGCTGTATTGGGAACTCACAGGTGGTTTACTTCTGAATACGGAGTCACTTTAAAACTTGGATGACATTCTCGGTCCAAATCTGGCCTGGAGCACGAACTGGCTAGATTCGTTCGAGTCTGATGACTCGAGAAATAAGCTGCTGGGTTCGGGGTAGATATAGATAAAGTAATATTTCTTGTGCTCACAACATTCTAAAATCATTCATCTCGAAAAGTTTGTATTATTAGAAAGGTGCGCGATGCTTTTTTGTTGTTGTTTAGCGCTAGGTCCTAATATACACCCAGTTCTTTCTTTCCTCCCTTTTCTGGGTTTGTTCCCACCTACCCCTCCCGTGGCAGACTCCACTTGCCTTCTTATCCAAGGTCGCTTTCCTGAAGTCCAGTTTAAAGCTACTTCAGGTCAAGGCAAATTACCAGCAATGCTATAATTATAGAATTAATTTCTGTGGTACTAAGCGCAGGAGAATACCCATCAGGAGTTTTCCGTGAGGAAAGAAAGCAGTTTTATTAAACGTAAGACCCCCCTCAGTGTGGAAAATTCCTAGGAAGGGCGAACTACGTTGTAATCAATGTGTTTAACTGCAACTTGCCACAACTATAAGGCTCTTGGTTGCAAATTCATTAAAGTAACCCTATTTATTTCCAAGCAAGCGCCTTAGTAATGCCAAGTTTAAATTACAGTCTGGTTGCAGTTGAATGCAATAGGGTGTAGCCAGATCCTCAGCATTTTTACTCGCGGGTAAAACCTATTGAATGTCATGGATTTACCAAGCTGTAAATCCTAGTGACTAAGGCATCCGGCTAGAAACCGGGAGATCCCCAGTTCTAATCTTGCCTGAGGCACGAAACCAGCCAGGTGACCTTGAGCTTGTCACTCTCTCAGACCTGGGAAAGAGACAAGGGCAAACTAACTCCCGAAATTTTACCAAGAAAACTGCAAGGACTTGTCCAGGTGGTGGCCTGAAGTCAACACTGACTGGCAGGCGGGGTTTTGAGACAACTTCATCTTGGTCTCCCCCATGTATGTAAGACTGTGTGTGCTTTTTTAAATGTATTCTAAATTGTTTTATATGATATTGTTTAGTGGTTCTTCAAATGTTGTAGCCGCCCTGAGTCCCCAGGGAGTAGGGCGGCATATAAGAATCCTAAATAAAATAAAATAAAATAAACACACACGCACACACAATCCTATTAATTCAGAGAATGCATTCTGCCTGTGAAATGAGGAATCTGTGAAATGACACCAAACCTATTCATAAATGCTTGGGGTTTGTTTCTGAACAAAGGAGGGCTTTGCAGTCTTGAGTGAACTCCAGAGGAGACTTCTGCAAAGGATGCTGTCCTATAAACGCTTTGCAAAACGCCAACACGCGTTGTCTTCTGTTCAGAAGAACCACGTTCCCTATTTTCAAACCGTCACCACGCCGAAGTTGATGAGGACTCGCGATACAAACGAAATTCACTTACTTGACAATAATGAGCAATCGGCAGTGTGTGCTGTTTCACCAGCATCTGCATCAAGGAAATTACAGCTAACTTCCGAAAGGGGTCTGCCTGAAGCTGCCATTCTAAGCATTCTTACCCGGAA
This sequence comes from Diadophis punctatus similis, assembly GCA_023053685.1. Lineage (NCBI taxonomy): Eukaryota > Metazoa > Chordata > Lepidosauria > Squamata > Dipsadidae > Diadophis > Diadophis punctatus. Next base: position 2,180,273 of record JALIGW010000078.1, read on the forward strand.
GTAAGTCTTACTGGAACATAGTGCAACTCAGGGACTCCTGAGCAAAAGCAGCTGAACTCACACAGAGCAAAATCCCTCTAGGGTGCCTGGCGAACCAGCCTTCGGGTTGGAGATTCCCCCTTGGAACTGTCTAAATGGCGGTGAGGATAAATCTGAATAAAATGGCCGATCCGCTTCATTGGTTTCAGTCAACTTCCGGGGTAACAAAGGGACAAGCTCAACTTGCCAAGGCGTCTCTGACATTTTAAAGACCCCAACGAGCAGGCGCCTGCAAGGCTATTGGAGATGATTGAAGTACCCCCCCCCTTCAGCCCAATCTAACCCCAATCTCTTTAAATCAACGTAAGCAAAATACAATCAAAATACAGTGCGGTTGATTGATGTCAACTTTTCATCTCCCTAATTCTCCGAATAAAACTTCTAATATAGCCAGGTTTTCAGAAGTTTAAAGCCTTGCTAAATCTCTCTGAGATTCCCTCTAGGTTTCAAAGGAAGTAACAGGCAGACGTTAGTGTTTCTTTAGTAAGCCTGTCCTATTAAAGTCTGAGGTAGATGACTCTGGAAACCATTATAAATGAGCGTACCGATTCAGCTCTGAAAGTCGTTTTTTGTGTGTTTGTTTAGTGCCTTTGAGTCGGTGCTGACTCCCGGTGAGTGCCTGGAGAGGGGGCTGCAATTTTCTTGACAAGAATTTTCAGGAGTGGTTTGCCAATGCCTCCTTCCCAGGGCTGACAGAGAGGGACTGGCCCAAGATCACCCAGTTGGCTTTGTGCCTAAGGTGGGAGCAGAACTTACAATCTTCCTGTTTCTAGCCCGATACCTTAACAGTTACACCAAACCTGCTCTCATTTACTGTCTTAATTTTCATTGCAATGGTTCTTTGAAAGTTCATTAGAAATATGAGCAATCTGGTCTTCTATAGTATAACCCTGAATGCAATAAAGCATTTTCTGGATTCTAGAATAAAAGCAAGTAGGGTCTCAAGCTTACATCAATTAAAAAAAATCTATTCCAATACTGTGCTTTTCTTTCCAATCAACATATCTTGAATAAGATTTAAGCAAGTTGCTTTAAGATCCTCTCTAGAGAATAAACTCTATTGATCAATAGAGTTTGGTGAATAAACTCTATTGATCAAACTTGGGTTTGTAACTTCCCAAGATTAGATTATGCAGCTGGTATTCTGAACCATTGATTTAGATCCTAGTCTCAACCATGGAACTCTTTTCTAAGTAAGTATGGTTTTTTTAGACTGGAGTTATCAGAAAAAGAAGTAAATGGAATTTCATTGAACATGACATTTTTTTACCTTTTTATATAACCTCATTGAATTTAAAAAAAACAAGATGAAGAAAAATAATTGTATAAAGGAAAAAGTTTTTTTTAATGAAACCTTCATGAGAAAGGAAAATTATCTGAATTAGATTAAAATACACTTGAGTGTATTTAAAAAATGGATCCTAATGTATTTCCTGCTTGAATCCTATCCATAAGCAAGAATACTTGCCATTAATAAGTTTAGAGTCTTGCTTTGCTATGTATGCATACATGCTCTCACAAACACACACATTTTTCATTCCACTTCACTCTAGTAATATTACATGAATTTGAGGTTTTGGTTATAACATGAATCTATGAACATTAAACATGTATTGTATACTATTAATATATTATTATTTTTTAAAAAAATATTTGTTACATTTTTGGGCAATTTGAATTTTTACAATTCTGAGCATGAATATAGAAATGTCCCTACTATTAAATTCATTTCCATATGGAGAATATGGAATATATATAATTTTCTCCATATGGAAATGAATTTGTATGAATGAACATACCTTTGTTATATATATATATATATATATATATATATATATATATATATATATATATATATATATATATATATATATATATATATATATATATATATATATATATATATATATATATATATATATATATATATATAATAACAAAGCTATGTCCACCAAAAGCATTGCAGTTGTTTAATACTGTGTTTGTGCAAATCCTAACATTGTACATATACAAATGCACCTTTTTCTTTTTCATTTGTCAATTGGAATAATAGACTAGCAGAAAGGCAGAGCTGGCAATGCAAATGTCTGTAGATAATATTGCTCACTATCTATGAGGCTAGTTCAGGTATGTGAAGTTCTTTAAAGGCTTGAAATATAATAAATGACATATAAGATACTCTGATTATTGGACATTCTGAAATCTCATGGACTTCCACTGAAATAAATAGGACACCGTGCTTGTAGTGGTTGTTTGTTAAACAACAGTAAAAATTAATAATAGTGCAATTATGAGATCAAAAGTTCAATAGTGGGAATAAGGGAGCCACTCAGAATCAGCCCTGAGATATCGGCCCCTTTCCACGTCTCCAGAAAATCCATTCCAAAATCCATTTCAGCAGGTCAGTTAAAGATTTAGTGGCTGCATTTGCACAAACCAGAGAAACTTGAGTCATTTCATTCTTTGTGGAGTGAGCTGGTTAGTACTTTTGTTTTGGTATTTTAGCAGGCTGTGCAAACAAAAGCCCTTTGTTGTATAGAGGGTATATAGTGAACCAGAAAAGAGGTTCATTCAGTAGGCAAGTTATATGAATGCAGTCAAAATATTTCTGAGGGGGAGATGGGTAAAGAATACCAGGGCTTTCCAGCATCCTATTGCTTTGTCGTGTTTGTGGACGCTGACCCTTGGTGAGGTCGCTGTTATCCCTGCTTGAAGTGCCTGTGAGAACATTGACCTTGACCTGGCATAGACCTTGAGGAGAAGGAGGGGGAAGACCCAGGATGACCCTCTTGGCCCTGGAGTTTTCTCTGGGGCTGGGAGTACCCTCTGTGCCCCCTGCCCAACTATGCTTTAGTGGTACTAAAGATGAAGAAGTCCCACTGTAATGGGCAGTAGCAACAACCCCGAGGAACAGGAGGAAGAGCCACAACCAAGATAAAGATTGGACAAAAGAAATTGGAGCGGGAGGCAGAAATGTAATTTGAATAAGCGTTTTCAGGCTTAGCCCTCCCCAGTTCTTCTTTCAGGTAAAGGAAGGAAAGGGGGAAGGCGCGTTGTGTGTCTTGCAAGATTCTGTTACTGTAAAATTAACATAAAAAGCCTTCACAACTTTGTAGGTTAGTCTGCCTGGAAGGGAGACTAATCTATAGACACCTATAGAGATTTGGTGCGTTTGCTTAATCCAACTGATTCCCAAGTCCCTCGGTGCCTAAATTTGCAAAATTGGAGCTGCCCGGATTATCAGCATTCCCACCAAGGCGATGCTCTTTGTTCCCTCAACCCGACGAAACAGGACGCTGCCCCCCTTCAGTCCCCGCACCTCTTTCAGAAGCAACGAAGATATGTCGGGGGGCCCTCCAGGATGTGTCCGAACTACCTTGAGGGACCAGTCTAGGGACCCCGGAGCCCAGCAGCTTGGGACATTCTTCTTCATTCTTCTCTTGAGACATTCTTCTCTGTTCTTACTGTCCTCCCACATTTACTGGTGAGACGCCGCCCTGACAGGAAGATTGGATTTGGCAGGATGTGTGCGTTTGCTGGGGTGGGGTGGGGTGGGCAGAGAGCTTCCAGAAGTTTATAAATTATTGTCCCACGGTCCCCGTAGAGGCTCTGCAAGCATCCTGGATTACAGTCCTCTTAATCAGTCTGGGTATAGAGTGGCTTTCCACCAGCCTGGGTATACAGTGGCTTTCCACCAGCCTGGGTATACAGTGGCTTTCCACCAGGCTGGGCTTTCCACCAGCTTGGAGAGATCGACCCGCGCTGGGGCCCATCAGGACATTTTTATAACGGGAAATCCCCGTAAAGAGTGCTCTTCCCTGGTCACCTGTTTCTCAGGCTCGGCCAGACGTGCCAGACCTCTCCCAGCTGGGGGGGAAGGGACCGTAGAATGCCTTTATGCTGTCACCAGGGGAGGACGTGCAGTGTAGTCTAGCGCATCCCAAGGAGGCCCTGAAAAGGTGAAACGGAAAACGAGTTTAGAAACACAGGGAAAATGTTGGACAGCGGAAGGGGAGGTGAAGTGTCTCCCCAAACGAAATTGAAATAGAGAGCCTCCCCCCCTCCCCCAGCATAAGAGGAGGAGATGGCCCAACACGTAGCATCTCCACCCCGCCGCTAAGAGCTATGAAGAAGCCAGCGTGGGTTCCCCAAAACGTGAGGAGAGGTTTCCCCATTTCCTAACCTGCAAAAGCGCTCTTTTGTGCCAAAGCGGAGCCATTTGGCAAGTTGAGTCTGTGCGTTGACCCCACTCCAGCTCCATCCTTGAACTGGGGGAGTTTCTTGGGCTGTGGTTTGCGCTGCTACGCCAGCCTCGCCGGAGCCTCAAAGGATCCCGGACTGGATGCGCAGCCTTGGTTGTTGTTGGTTTTTTTTTTTTACTCGCGAGGCGTCCTCGCAAAACCGCTGCCTCCAAAGGGTCCCAGACCTCCCCATCCTTGCCTCCCTTTCCTAGCCTCGATTTTTTCTTTGGTCAATTAATTAAGCGGAGGGTGAGCTATTCTCGCGCAAAATGAGGGGTGGGGGGCTGTTATCCGCTAAGGAATCCCCCCCGCCGCCCACTCCGATTTCTGAGATCCCTGCAGAGACCTAGCTGCTGTGGCCTAGAGGTAGAGCTCTTGCCTCACAATCAGGAGGTTGTGAGTTTGATCCTAGGTAGAGGCAGATATAGGGTCTCCTGCTTGGGCAGGGGGTTGGACTAGATGACCTGCAAGGTCCCTTCCAACTCTGTTAATCGGTTAAAGACAGTGCCCGTGTCAAGCCGGTGGCAATCCTTCAAGCTGAAGGCGAGTTTTCAGCTGCCAGCAGAGCGCGCAGGGGCCTACGCGGGCTTTCCCCTCCCCTCCACCCCCTCCCCTTCTCCTGCCCCGCAGAGCCGCTTTAATTAAAGTCACAAAGTCTCCCTTCCTTCTCGGCTGGACTCCCGCAGCTTCCTTCCCTCCGCCCCTTGGAGGCTTTTTTTCTCCCTCTCTCTCTCTTCATTTCCCCCATTCACCCAGATGTGGCAGCCCTCCCTCAGAAGCCAAGCGGGCGGCTTTGGGGCCTTTGCCTTCCGTTCGCCTGCCCACCTTCCTCCATTCACCCCCCCCCGCCCCCGATCGCTTTTATTCTTTTAAGACTTGCCCATTTCCCCGGGAATAACAAACTCCGCGGGGCGCCACGGCCGACGACTTCAGTTCTTGGAAACTTCGGGGGGCAGGAGTTTTTTGGTTTTTTTTGATCCACACCACTAGGCTTGAGTTCATTTATTCGTCGAATTGGTTAATTGCCTCTGGGAGGGGGAAAAAATCTCCGCCTGCTACGTAGCCAGCAACAGGTGGATGTCCCTTCCGGTGAGAAAACGAGTTTGGAAAACCCAAACTTTCCGGATCAGCCGCTGAATAACGCGTTGTTGTTTAGGGACTAACCTGAACCTTTACCTTTGAATGGACGTTCACTTTCCATTCGCCCTTATTGGTAGCTGAGTTCGGGTCACTGCAATCAATTTATGACTGGTTATTCCTATATTGGCTTGGAATTCCAGGGCAGGGTTCTGTCTGTCTGTCTGTCTGTCTGTCTGTCTGTCTGTCTGTCTGCTCTCTCTCTCTCTCTCTCTCTCTCTCTCTCTCTCTCTCTCTCTCCTCTCTCTCTCTCTCTCTCTCTCTCTCTCTCTCTCTCTCCCTCCCTCCCTCCCTCCCTCCTCCCCCCCCGGACTTCGGAAGATCCACGTAGCCAAGACTTATTTCAGAGGCCTGATTTGTAAGGCGCTGAGTTTACCCTAATTTAATGAATAACCCACAATTGACTGAGTTCCGCGATACGCTCAGCCAACGTGGAGTTTGCCTTGATTTGGTCTTAGAATGAACCCAGGTAACTCCTGCTAGGAAACCCGTTCTCCCGGCGTGCCTAAGAGAACTTTCCGATTGCATCCAAAAAGGGGAACAGCAAGAGAGCTTGGAAAAAGTCCGCTCTCGATTCGACAGGGCGTTGAAAAGCCTTGCTTTGTCTGTCTTTTCTACACCTATCTGCTTATTCATCTATTTTATAATTTCTGTAAGTTTCTTAATTTATGGAAACTAAGAATCATTGAAGAAGTCACATCCTTTATTTAAAAAAAAACACCAGAGGGATCCTTCGATCCGTTCTCCGCTCTTAGGTGTTGGGACATTCCTCCCTCCGCCCGGATGGCTAAACCAATCGATGTCCCTCGCAGGTGATTCCTGGGGGGGGGGAGGAAATGCTCTCTTTCTCTCCCCTCTGCCTCATGTTTAAGACAACCTCATGAGTTTCGCCTTGAACGCGCTTTTTCTTGGTCCCCGCCTTTCTTCTGCATGGTCCTTATTGCCTGATCACAAACCCCTCTTTCTCTTTCACACCTGCGCCCACAATTTCTCTCCAAGAGTAGCTCTCCAGCCTTGCCCGCTTTGGACCAGGTCGGCCACGGTTTTCCAAAACCCTCGGGACGGTTGGCAAAGGACAGCGACACCCGAGTGCCTGCGAGAAAGCAATTGAGTGCGAGGGATGGGAGCCACCGGCCCGGGCCCTGAAATGCCAGAATTATTGTTCTTGGCAGGAGGTGAAAGGGTCCAGTTTCTTTAACCTGCCCACCCCACCCCTCCACCTCCATGCTCCGGAATTCTTTGTTACAACAACCACCACACTTGCGATTGTGTCTGGAGGACGGCGCTGAATTCATTGGAATGGATTAGCTGCGAAGGAAAAAAAAGGCGCGTCTTGGAACAGCACTTAACAAAGTCCGTAGTGCCAAAGGCCATTCATAAATTGACACCCCCCCTCCTTCAAAGAGTTAGTTCCACCACTGGAGCTGGGAGGTTATTGGTCTCTGTGTTGTCAAAAGCCATTGGGAGGGAGGGAATGCAAAGAAGACCCAACCACTGCCTTGCATTGCTAATCTGGCTTCCTTTTTTAAAAAAAAACTAAGGAGACAGTGTGTTTGGGAAGACTGAAAGCAGAAGGTGATGGCGTTAGCCACCAAAAAAAATCAGGTTGTCCTTAGTCTGGAATTACAGCTTAATTATTAATTAACTACCCCCTTCGTTACAAGCATCTTCTCATCTGAAAGTGTACTATTGAATAGAATAGAATAGAATAGAATAGAATAGAATAGAATAGAATAGAATAGAATAGAATAGAATAGAATTCTTTATTGGCCAAGTGTGATTGGACACACAAGGAATTTGTCTTTGCTGCATATGCTCTCACTGTACATAAAAGAAAAGATACATTTGTCAAGAATCATGAGGTACAACACTTAATGATTGTCATAGGGTACAAATAAGCAATCAGGAAACAATCAATATTAATATAAATCGTAAGGATACAAGCAACAAGATACAGTCATACAGTCATAAGTGGGAGGAGATGGGTGATAGGAACGACGAGAAGACTAATAGTAATAGTAATGCAGCCCTAGTGAATAGTTTGACAGTGTTGAGGGAATTATTTAGCAGAGTGATGGCGTTTGGGAAAAAACTGTTCTTGTGTCTAGTTGTCTTGGTGTGCAGTGCTCTATAGCGACGTTTTGAGGGTAGGAATTGAAACAATTTATGTCCAGGATGCGAGGGGTCAGTAAATATTTTCACGGCCCTCTTTTTGACTTGTGCAGTATACAGGTCCTCAATGAAGGCAGGTTGGCAGTAATTGTTTTTTCTGCAGTTCTGATTATCCTCTGAGGCAGACTTCTCCCCCCAGCCCCCCCCCCGTGTACCACACCCACCATTCTCGACATCCTCGATAGATAGCTACCAGAATACCAAGGCCCACAGGTTTTTTCCAGGGATGATGGGAGCTGTAGTCCACCCTTATCTGCTTGAGGGATGTTGTCTGAGACAGATTGTTTCCAGCAGATCAGAATAAGACCTCTGCTTTTAATGGGGTTTCAGCGTCTACACTGATGTCTGCCGCCACTTGGAATTACTTTGTTGGTTCCATCATTATTTTATGATTTATAATAATAATTTTTCTGTCAACGTGTTTCCCCCACAAGTGCATGCTTGCCAGTCTCCTTGACAACCTGCCTCCTTGTTTCTCAGATGGTTGCAAGAGACACTTCTGAGACAGGCCTCTTCCAGGATCAGAATCGGAGGGAACCCAATTCAAATCACCAGCTGACCATTAAAAAGATCTCTTGGATCTTTCATTATTGTTTACTCCACAAGACAACGTGTGGAGGGCTCATGCTCTGATGCCTTCCGTTCTGCGGCAGGAAGAAAGACTGAGAAAAACGAAGAGCATATGAGCCAGACACATACTCCGCTGGAAATGCAGATGGTGCTAGTAATTCTTCCAGAGAAGCCACTCCTGTAATTCTGGGTGCCTTGATTTAACTAACATCCGTGTGTCTTCTGCTGATTCTGATTTTCCATGGATTTGCCCACTCTGTATGGAATTGCCAGCCCACCTCTTTATTAACCCTTATCCAGCCCAACCATTTCTATGCACATTTCATACAAATCCGTGTGGACTGCCTTTCTTAGCTAGAAAAGGGCATAAGTTAAGGATCTCGCTAAAGTACTGGAAGTCCCTCAAAATGAAAATGTAAACAGTCTGATTCTTTCTTGATCCAGTGATGGAATCCACTGGAATCCATCTACATAGCAGGGGTCAGCAACCCGTGGCTCTGGAGCCGCATGTGGCTCTTTCATCCCTCTGCTGCGGCTCCATGTCGCTCAAAATATGCATCACAACTGCCAATGTGCGACACCCACCGACACACAATTTATTAAGCTTTTCAACCCCCAGTAGGGCAACCATGGATAAATCCAAGAAAAGAAAAGTTTCAGAAGAAAACAGAATCTTTAATTCAACTATATATGCTAGTTTTGTGGCCGCTCAGGAAATAGTCAGGCACGGGAAAAGTTTTGTGGCTCCTGTGTTTTCTTTTCTGTGGGAAATGGGTCCAAATGGCTCTCTGAGTGTTTAAGGTTGCTGACCCCTGCCATAGAGGAAATAAAGCAAATAGAATGTTGACCTATCCGCTCCACTTGGTCAGGTGGTATATTTATCAGAGAGGTATATTTGTTGGATGTCTGGGCCAATCATTCCCCTCAGCATCACCAACCTTAGAGCAAACAACCAATCAGAATAGAGTTGAAGGGATCTTGCTCAAGCAGGAGACCCTATACCATTTCAGACAATGGCTGTCCAGTCTTTTCTTAAAAACCTCCAGTGATGAAGCACCCAAACTTCTGAAGGCAAACTGTTCCACTAGTTAATTGTCCTCACTGTTAGGAATTTCTCCTTAGTTCCTAGTTGCTTCTCTCCTTGATTAGTTTCTATCCATTATTTCTTGTCTTGCTTTCTGGTGTTTTGGAAACCTCTTCTTTGTGGCAAATACTGGAATAGTGCTATCATGTCACCCCCGTCCTTCTTTTCTCTAGGCTGGCCATACCCAATTCCTGCATAGTTCTTCCTATGTTTTTATCTCCAGGCCTTTAATCATCTTAGTTGCTCCTCTCTGCACTTTTTCCTAAGTCTCAACATCTTTTTTGTAATGTGGTGACCAAAACTGGACGCAGTATTCCAGGTGTGGTCTTACTAAGGCTTTATAAAGCAGTACTAATACTTCACATAATTTTCATTCTTTATACAACCAAGGATTGTGTTAGCTTTTTTGGCTACTGCTGCATACTGTGATCTTCCACTAGGACTTCATGGACCGTCCCACAGTTACTGTTTTTGAGCCAAGTTTCACCCAAACTGTCCTTGTACCTTTGGTTTTTCCTACCTAGGTGTAAAACCTTGCTTTTCTCCACATTAAATTTCATTTTGTTGGATAGGCCCATTGTTCAAATCTGTCAAGATCTTTTTGGATCCTGAGCTTGTCTTCTGGAGTCTTGGCTATTTTGCCAGCTTAGTGTCATCTGCAAATTTGGTGAGTTCCCCTTCTATTCCCTCATCTAAGTCATTATGAAGATATTGAAGAGTACTGGGCCTAAGATGGAACCTTCTGCTACCCCACAACAAAAGTTAGAAGAGAGATAATTATATACACCCTCATGAATTCCTGTACAAAAGGCAGGTTATCAATTCAATATATAAGTAAATAATGACCCACTTGGTTATGCTTCCATAACCTTTTAATGAGTATCTACTCATTAAAAGGTTATGGAAGCATAACCAAGCAGGTCATTATATATATTAGGCACATATATACATTTCTACCAATGAGGGAAATTGCACACGCGCGCACACACACACAAATATATTTGATGGGTACTGTGTCAGTTGGTTCACACATCTACCTATATCACTGAAAAAAGGGTATCTGGGAATATTTAGCACATACATTCCTTATATGTAACACTGCATTTGTTTAAATAGTGAATAGCCTCTTTTTGTCCATCCAATTATATCCACATTAACAAAACTGCAAAGATCTAAAGGACCAGGTTAGGGACAAATTATCATTAGTGGTCTATACAGTCACTAAGAGTTGACATCAATCTGATGGCCCATAATCAATCAATCAATCAATCAATCAATCAATCAATCAATCAATCAATCAATCAAACTGTGCAATTCTGTACAGTCTGTATCCAGTTTCAGCTAGGTATCAACATATTCTCATAAATAAGTTGTGTTTCCCCTTTTCTGTCTTCAGTGGGATCTTAATAGATTATCCAGCAGTTAACTTGGGTTTTACTGGCATTTCATTTCCCCCTAAAGACCCACATATAAAGTGCTGAGCTTTAAGGATGTTGCAGATGTGTTTTGACATGCTTTGGTATCAGGATGCTGAAACATCAGCCTCCTTGCCAACCGGGGGAAACACTTTTCCTTGAAAATGACCCCAAGGCTGATTATATGAATGAACTCTAGCTATACAAGGTGAGGCAGGCATAATTACTTGGAAGTACTTTGTCCTTTGGAGCACAATGGCACTTACTCTCAAGAAAATGGGATAGACACATTTTCTTGGTATACTCAAGTGAAATGTACCTGTTCACATCACACACCCCTAATTAATTAATTAATTAATTAATTAACCAATACTTAATCAGTCAGAAACTAAAGGTCTTTTGGAAACCCACCAAGCTATTCCGCATTCCCCATTGAGCATCCTTTTTGCTCTTCTGAGTCCAGGAAGGGGAGCAGAAAGGGACAAAAATCTTTAAAGCCTGAACACAACTCCCCCACCCCCACCCCCTTTTTTTGTCTTGCAGAGCAGGATCAAGGAAGTTGAGACATCTGGGAGAAAAAAAAAGTTGGTTGGTTTGCTTTAGAAAGGTAGAAGGATGATGGCGTGTTACAAAAAGCGTTGGTAGCTTGGAAATGGTGTTTACACTCGCGCTATTTATATATAAGCAAATCAGCCATTTGAGACGTTAGGAAAAAGGAGAAGTAAGGCAGCTGAGAAGAGAAGCCAAATGAGCAAAGGGCCCGTTTGGGCGTTAAAGCACGCAAATAGCTGCCGTTCGAAAGGTTGGCCAGCTGCCCTGCTTCTTGGCCTCCTGCTCCCTCCGGAAAGATCTCCTGCGCAAGCTTAGCAGCTCGGTGGGAGGAGTCAGGGGGACCCCGCCGGGCTTGCGCAGGAGAACTTCGTGGGAGCTCATACCCCCCCCCCCGCCTCCCGGGAAGAGCCTACTGGTGCCCAAACGGAGGATTCGGAAGTGTTACGCCGCTTCAAAGATTGCTCGGAAAAGTCTGGAAACGCCACCTCAGTCCCAATAAGAAGGGGGGCGGGGCGGGGGAAGGCTCTTGAAGGAGACGCCAATAATTTGAATCTCTCTCTCTCTCTCTCTCTCTCTCTCTCTCTCTCTCTCTCTCTCTCTCTCTCACACACACACACACACACACACACACACACACACACACACACACACACACACACACACACACACACACACACACCATTACTTTTTGGATCTTCCTAACCTGTATATGACTACAAGGCAGAGATTGTTATCTAAAATAATGCTAGCTCGATCTTCCTCCCTTCCTCAGTTCTGTTTCTTTTTATTTAGAATAGAATTCTTTATTGGCCAAGTGGGATTGGACACACAAGGAATTTGTCTTTGGTGCCTATGCTCTCAGTGTACCTAGAAGAAAAGATACATTTGTCAGGAATCATGAGGTACAACACTTAATGATTGTCATAGGGTACAAATAAGCTATGAGGAAACAATCCATATTAATATAAGTCGTAAGGGTACAAGCAACAAGTTACAGTCATACAGTCATAAGTGGGAGGAGATGGGTGATAGGAACAATTTCTTTCTCACGCTCTCCTTTTTCTCCTTCCCTTTCTCCTTCTTCCCTTCCCTTTCCGCCTTTCAGTTGTCCTCCCTTTCTCCTGTTTTTATATATTCCTCACTCTTTTCCTTCCTTCCTTCCCTCCCTCTTCCCTCCCCTTTCTCGCCTGCCTGCCTGCCTACTCTTCTACATTTGGCTGTCTTACAAGGCATCTTTTAGAATCAAAATCTAAAATTTAGATTGATAAAAGGCCTAGATCTTTGAATGAAAATGGAATTTGAAGGCTCAGGAAGAGCCATCATAAAAGGAGGAAAGTGTCTTGGCCAAATTGGCCAAAAAATTTTGTACCCCCCACAAATTTACATGGAATTTTGCTTTCAAACAGGCATGGTTTGGACAAGTCCCAGCCCTAGCTTTGTGACAGTCTAAGCTTAAGGCCAGGCAAAAGTTCCTGAAGATTCTTCTTATCCTTAAGATGGAGGGGTTACTCTTTCCCTAAAATTTTAGCAATTGGCTGTCTGGGGAAAAAAATTGTGGCAAAATCTGCCCTGTCTTAAGAAGGAGGAAGCATGTGCACAAGCTCTCTTCTAGGATTCATCACCTAAGCACATCTAATTTTTATTCAGGTTGGGGAAGCAACTCTACTGCACCCCATGGGAGGAAAAAATAGGCCTGTGATTCTGCTGTAAAGCTGCAGTTCTCTGCCCCACACATTCACCTTTCTTTGTTAGTTGCGAAGTCCAGGCCTTCCTGTCCTCTACCATCCTCTGGAGTCCATTTAAACTCACACTGACTGCTTCAGTGACTCCATCCAGCCACCTCATTCTCTGCTTTTTCCCTTCTTCTTTTGCCCTCAATCTTTCCCAGCATTAGACTCTTCTCCAGTGACTCCTTCCTTCTCATTTGGTGGCCATAGTATTTGAGTTTCATCTTCAGGATCTGGGTTTCTAAAGATCAGTCAGGGTTGATCTCCTCTAGGACTGACCAGTTTAAAGAGCAGTCAGGGTAAAAGAAATGGAGGTAGTGACAGATTTTATTTTCCTGGGCTCCAAGATCACCGCAGATGGGGACTGCAGCCAAGAAATTAAAAGATGCTTGCTCCTGGGGAGGATCACTATGGCAAATCTAGACAGCATACTAAAAAGAAAAGACATCACCCTGCCAACAAAAGTGTGTATAGTCAAGGCTATGGTTTTCCCAGTTGCAATGTATGGCTGTGAAGGAAGGCTGAGCACCAAAGAATTGAGGCCTTTGAACTATGGTGCTGGAGAAGACTCCTGCGAGTCCCTTGGACTGCAAGGTGATCCAACCGGTCAGTCCTAGAGGAGATCAACCCTGACTGCTCTTTAGAAGGCCAGATCCTGAAGATGAAACTCAAATACTTTGGCCACCTAATGAAATAATTCCTACATGGGGTCAGTCAGACTTGTAGATAATCTCTGCCTTGTAACCATACTTGAAAGCATGCACACAAGGGAATCTTAGGAATCCCTTAGGAACCACCTTTTGTGGTTATTTAGATCTGCGCTTTCCCAAGTTTTTCTTCCATTTTCTTCTTTCAAATCCAGGCCCGGTTTTGGTTCAATGAAAATTTAACTGAAGATTCCCTTTGTACTTCCCAGGCTGAAACAGAGGCAGATAGAAGGTTAATTCCAGGGGTAAAATCCAGCAGGTTCTGACAGGTTCTGGAGAACCAGTAGCGGAAATTTTGAGTAGTTCGGAGAACTGGCAAATACCAGCTCTGGCTGGCCCCAGAGTGGGGTGGGAATGGAGATTTTGCAATATCCTTCTCCCAGGAGTGGGGAAGGAATGGAGATTTTGCAGTATCCTTCCCCTGCCACGCCCATCAAGCCACACCCACCAAGCCACACCATGCCCACCAAGACATGCCTACAGAACCAGAAGTAAAAAAAAATGGATTTCACCACTGGTTAATTCCCAGTGAAATAGAAGCTAGAGAAGCCTTTTTACATCTTACACACTAGAAGGATTGCATTACTAACTGCCCACAGGCACTGGATATTTCCCAGTACTTGTATTGCAACCTGCAGCGGTTGAGTCTGTCTTTGGTCACCTCCTCCCCAACCCACCCCCAAACCCTTTGCGCTTATTCTAGAGTTCAGGAGCGGATGGAGGTGGGGAGCGTGCGTTTGTGTGTGTTTATTTAAGAAAACTCTAGATCAAGACAACATGAAAATGACACATTTGGTGTAGTATCGGGGCAGGTTTTAGAGCCAGTTTGGTGTGGTGGTTAAGGCACTGGGCTAGAAACCGGAAACTGGGTGACCTTGGGCCAGTCACTTTCTCTCAAGCCCCAGGAAGAAGACAGGGGCAAATCCCTTCCAAAAAAATCTTGCCAAGAAAACTGTAGGAATTTGTCCAGACAGTTTCCAAGGAGAATCGGATGGGCAACTGAAAAGAAGAAGAAAGAAGAAGAAGAAAGAAGAAGAAGGGGGAGAAGAAGGAGGAGAAGGAGAAGGAGGAGGAGGAGGAGGAGGAGGAGGAGGAAGAAGAAGAAGAAGAAGAAGAAGAAGAAGAAGAAGAAGAAGAAGAAGAAGAAGAAGAAGAAGAAGAAGAAGAAGAAGAAGAAGAAGAAGAAGAAGAAGAAGAAGAAGAAGAATGAAAAGTTCAGTGGCCTAGTCGTCCAATAGAATAAGTAGATTCGCTTTTAGACAGACATGATGAATATTTCAAACTTAACCAAGCCGGCTATTACAGGGAAGGGAATTAAACCGAAAAAAGGTATTTGTCACCCCCACCCCACACACACAGCCTTTTTACCCCACGGGTGGCAGCTGGTATTTATTTTTCTCTTTAAAAATCACACCCTTTATTACAACCGGAAGCCTGTCTAGTTGTGCTTGTCTTACAGCCTTTGTAAGGGTCAAACACTTTATCTGGGAAATAAAAGACAGGGCATCTCAAACTGGTAGAAGAATAAGTGTCAGGAATGCTTTGGGATTGCGTCCCCCACCCCCACCACCCTCTCCCGGCTTAAAAATGCGATAAATGTATATTTTGCTAAAACATCATTTTAAAGCTGGGGATTATTTTCAATCACTTCTTGTATCCTTATTGGCTGGCGGCTAGTAACGTTTATTTTATTAATGCACGAATAGGGATTGGAAAACTAAGGCGAGAAGGGGGTTCTGCTGCACTATTGTATGACATGTTTTGGACAGACGAGAATAAAACATTTCTTTTCCCCAAGGTTCAATGGGACATTAAAATAAAAGCCAGTCTTTGGTTTCAGAAATATCTTGTGAAAAGGAACCGAAACATCATTTTCCCGTGAAAAAGTATATTTGCATTTCCAGGTTACACACCACACCACACCCGGTTCCTCCTCCTCCTCCTCCTCCTCCTCCTCCTTCCTCCTCCTCCTCCTCCTCCTCCTCCTCCTCCTCCTCCTCCTCCTCCTCCTCCTCCTCCTCCTCCTCTTCCCCTTATTGGATTCAACAGCAGAGACATTCATTCACTGTTCCAATTATAAAACAACCAATTGGGCCTCCTTTCCACGAAAGTAAAGTATATCAAAATTAAAACAGAATTGTTCCACCACAATTCCCCCAGTAAAACGGCTATCCTCCGGCTGAAGAATTCTTTAGCCCGTTTTTGAAACCCCAGCCTGGCCAGCTCTCAAACTTTCACAACAATGAAGAGGGTTAATACATTTTGCAAGCCTTCTTGGTTACATAGGATTTTCTACTAAATCTTGTTTTGGAAGCAACTTGAAGAAAGCTAATTGGTGAGGCAGTGGAATATACCCGCACACGCTATTCCTTTCAACCCACCCCTCCATCTCCCTTTCAGGACTTCTGGTCCCCATTTCATGCTAATGAATGTGTATATTAATGAAAAGTTGATCGGGACTTCAGTTTCTCCAAATCCTGCGGCGTTTCAGTGAAATCAAAGGCCCCCTTTCTCTCGCCCTCCCCACCGCCTCCGCCTGCTTTCCTTTTTCAACAGCCTCGTTCTGTAAACAGTTCCTGTAACTGTTTAAAGGCTGCAAACAAACTTGGATTCCCGCTACAACAGATGTCAGAGTTTCTTGAGTTTAGGCTGCGTCTAGGGACACCTTGTGATGTGTGTTGTTTTTTTTTAGAGAACAGGACATGATCTCACATGGCGAGCAGCTCTTTAGTTCCTTAATCATTTCACGGTTCCTTCGAACGCTTTCTTCCCACCTAAAACGTTTAGTTTCAGCTCACTGATCAGCTGCAAAGGCGCGGCGGGGAGCGGAAGACTTGAATTATTCGAACCTGCAAGCAGCCCCTCAAGGAGAGAAAAAAAAAGAGGGGGGGGGAGAGAAAAGTGCAAACTTTTTTTTTTACCCCTCTCTGTTCATTTCACCAAAGTCCTGAAAAATCAGAATGGAATTAGAGAAAAACTACATGACTCCCAGGACTGGCAGATCAGGTAAGGGGCTGAAGTTCTTGTTTTTCAATGGTGCGTTTGAGACAGAGAGCGATATATAGACCAGACCTTCAGGTTTAATGGCTGTCCTATAAGCCCTTGCGTGTGATTTTATTTTATAACGTACAAGGAGGAGGATGGGCTTTAGTCTGGACGTATATCAAGCACAGGATTCTGGAACAGTTGCCTTGAGGTCCCATTGGGTTTAATTCGGTGTAAGTAGTAAACGGATTGTATTTGTTTGCTTTTTCCCTTCAAAACATAGCATGTATGACCTGAAAGAGGATATTGAATTAGACCGACACATTTTTTTTCCTATTGTTTTTCAGAAATTAATTTGGTTTAATTTGGACGCTCCTGTGCAGGGGATAGTCCCCATGTCGTGGGAGGTGTCTTTTATATAGTGTTTCTTTCTCTCTCAATGTCTGTGCCAGATAGCCACCTGCAAATAAGTAAGTAAGTAAGTAAGTAAGTAAGTAAGTAAGTAAGTAAGTAAGTAAGTAAGTAAGTAAGTAAATAAATAAATAAATAAATAAATAAATAAATAAATAAATAAATAAATAAATAAATAAATAATGGTGGTCACTTATGTCCCAGCAATAAATAAAAGCTGGCTGGCAATCCTTAAGCATTCTTACTCTTTGGAAGCACATCCCTTACTTTCACTGGGAAAGTCTTTCAAAGTGATGTGCTTTAGGATGGAGGTGCTTTGAGGGGATAGGTGGGAATTGGATCAGGGCTGCCAAGCAGATTGCAAATGGAATCCACTTCCCAGCCAGGCGATCTCCTCCAGGTTTGACAGGAAGTGCTAGAGAACTGTTCAAGTAATCAACGTCCAGACGCCCACCCCAGCCCACCCCGATTGTGTTTTAATTTGGGTGGAGCCGTTTTGTCAAGTTAAAAAACTCCACAATCGAACCAGATGATCTGAACCGAGCTGCCGCGGATGATGCCGAGGTTGCCCAAGATCCGGCGGTGCCTGCAAAGGGCTTTCAAAGGAAACCAACCGGCGGATATTCCCTTTTTGCCACTCTCGCTGCTCTTTGGCTAGCTAGAGGTGTGTGTGTGTGTTGGGGGGGTCGCCTTGCTCTCGCGGATGGAACTGCCCCCCTTTGCATACTAAATCCAGGGGACCCGTTTGAAGGTCTTTTGAAGGGGTTAGTCAGTGGAAGGCGGAAACCTCTCGCTTTTTGCAAGGCAACGTCGGGGGCCCAGAAAACCCAGACTGGGGTCTCAAATTTCTGCCATTTAGGACCTTCCGGCGTCTGGTTCTTGGCCTGGGGTCAAACTGCGGTGGCAGATCCTTCTGTTTCCAGCGGGGGAGTCCCCAACTTAAATGGAGAGGGGTGGGGGGGAGTTTGTTATCAGCCGGCGCGTGCCTGGAGGGCGCCTTGGCAAGCCCTCTATTAATAGTGTGATTTTTTCAAAGCGATCGATCAGCCCTTTTATTAGTTCAATCGTCTGAATCATCGTTCCATCGATACAGCGTTTCGTTGCTCTCGGTGGCAGGCAGGCAGGCCGGCCGAGGCAGGGTGGGGTGGGATTCGGGAAGACCCCCAACCACAAAGGGCGGGGAAACTGCCGCTCCTTTTATTTCCTTTTCCCGTTCCTCCCCGCCTAGCAACCCACGAGGTCTCTCGTACCCCCTGAGCCCCGCAGGCCGACCCCCTCCCCTCCCCTTGCGCACGCCACACACCCCTTTCTCTCGCCCCCCCCACCGCCAATGGAGAGTCTCTGCCTCTTGGCCCCCTCCGACCTCCCTTCCATATTGGATGGGGTGGGGGGGCGCCGCCGGGGAGTTGTCGCCACTGACGCTTCTCCCTTGCAGTTGGCCTCGGAGCAAGGGAATTGGTGTGCCGAGCGGCGTGCAGGTTCTCGGCAGGTTCCGAGGCCGACGGGGTCCCTCCCTGCGCCTGGAGGGCTGGGTGTCCAACGCAGAACCGCGATAAAGACATCCCCGTCTCACCGGGGAGATTAAGCGAAAGGGAGCCCAGTAACACCCCCACTCCCACCCTGATTTTTCGCCCCGGAGGCGGATATTCTTGGCTTTCTTCCCAGGCGAGGCCGCCACCCGCCTTCGCTGCGCAGGGCCCGACTTGGCTTCCAGCGCCGGTGGCCAAAATAACCTCTCTCTCTCTCTCTCTCTCTCTCTCTCTCTCTCTCTCTCTCTCTCTCTCTCTCTCTCTCTCTCTCTCTCTCTCTCTCTCTTTCACACACACACACACACACACACACACACACACACACACACACCAGTTCTACAGGCGACCGTGGTTCACGGCTGGGCTGCTTTTGCTTTGAAATCAGACAGACCCTGTATGGGGGGCTCAAGTCACACCTTATTCAGGGGAAATCGTTCCCCTGGCAAAAACTCGCCTCCACAATGGGTTCGGAATAGCCCCCGCCGGATCGCCGGACGCTTTTTGTTTTGTTTTGTTTATCAGTCAGCTCGTGGGCGAGGAGCCCCGTCCTTCTTGGCGTTGGAAAAGTCAGCTTCTGGGTTCGCCTAAGGCCCTAAGGGAAACCCAGGCGTAAGGTTGGGTAAAGGCCTACGGGGGTGGGGATGGGGAGAGGGTAGGGTAGGAGGAGGGAAAGGAAAGGTCATGGAAAGGTGACCCAAAGTCACGGGAATTGGAGGATTTGGCAGAAACGTTGG
>JALIGW010000079.1:0-35000 GCA_023053685.1 Diadophis punctatus similis
AACAATCTGGGTCCTCATTTTACCGACCTCAGAAGGATGGAAGGCTGAGTCAACCTTGAGCCGGTGAGATTTGAACAGCTGAACTGCTGAACTAGCAGTAGCCTGCAGTGCTGCATTTAACCACTGCGCCATCTCGGCTCTTGGCAATAAGTTTAAGTTCATGTTTTTAATATTATTATCTCTTCTGCAGTTTTTGTGTCATTTGGATTGTTTTGTAGGACTTTTTCTGATTTGTTTATTTCACCAATTAATTTATTGCGTTTGTCCCTTTTCTTTTTATTACGGTTGGCAAGATAGCTATAGATAAACCCCTAATATATGCCTTTGTCGTATCCCATAGGATTTGTGTTGTAGTATGTTCCTGTGTATTGGCCTGGAAGAAATATTTCAGCTCTTTTTTCCATCATTTCTATATATGCTTGCTCTTTCACTACTCTTTGGTCAAGGGTCCATCTTACTTTCGTTTTCTTAATTTTCCCTTTCCACTTAATTTTAATCGGATTATGATCCACCCACATATTTGGTTCTATTTCTATTTTGCTTACTTCTGTTATTAACTTCCATATTCAATCCAGGCCATATCAATCCTTGACCACGACCTATGAGGATATGAAAAAAAGTATATTGTTTTCCTTCTGGATTTAAATAACGCCAGCCATCAATCAGATTAAATTCAGTTTTCATGTCTACAAATGTTTTAGGAAGTAATCCCCTTGCTTTTTTCCTGTTATTACTTTTATAATCTTTTTTCCTATCAGATATGGCATTATAGTCGCCAATAATACATAAGTTTTCCCACTGTATTTTATCTAATTGTTCATGCAAATTCACGTAAAAGGTGGTTTGATTTACATTTGGAGCATATATAGATGCTATCGTAATTGTTCTATTGCCAGAGTTTATTTTAATTATTAACATTCTTCCATCCGTGTCAGCATACAATAGTTTTGGATTTAACCATTTTTGAACATATATTTATTACTCCTCTTTTTTTGACCGTTGTTAACGCCGTAAATAATATACCCAATTTCGGATATTCCAACAAAGATCTGTGGTCATTGTTAATATGCACTTCTTGCATACATATGATATCAAACTCTGACAGAAACTATTAAAAGAACTGTTCTAATATTAAAGGGGAACAAAAGGACCGGAAATTAGAAAGTGGCTGCTTGTCACATGGAGAAAACGGAGAAATAAAGCTAGATGAAATTGCAAACTAATGCCCAATTGTTAAGACTTGTAACCTTTGCTATTAAAGACTTGTGGCGTTCTACGGAATTGGAAAGATAAATTTGGTGAAATATCTGAAAAGTAAAGTTGATTTTAAAAAAAACATAGAGAAAAGGCAGATCTAGGAGATTGGGGAGAACGTCATCTACAGGTTGGAGGAATTATTGCAGTGACTGAATATTATGGAGGATTTTTAGACAGCTGCTGGCCTTGAACAGAGAAAACATTTTTGGAAGCTGTGGAAACTCAAAACAGCAAGCAGTTTGCTCCTGTATAAAAGATAATACTTTCATTTGATCTGGTTAGAATGAATTGGAATGAAGTTAAACAATAAAGAAATAAAAGGATCTGGGCTTTTAAAGGCCTAAAATGGAACTTAAGCGTTGTAATTGGTAAGATACCATGCAAATAAAGGACAATTAAAAAGGCTGTGAAATATACTACTATTAACAGCTGGAAGGATTATAAATTTTGGTGCTTTGTGAACTTGCTGATGAAGAGGCAAGTGATTCATTAAAGACTGTTGGAACTTTTTGAAGAACTCTTGCACCTTGGTGAAGGCAGAATTTTGCTAATAGCTGGAGTTTATATACAAGACTTTGGATTTGAGAATTACAAACTTTGAAAACATGGGGGAAATTGATTATAAAGAAATGACTGACTTTCTGAAACACTTATTTAAAGATTTAAGAAGAAGCTTTGGACTTGATGTAAATGAGAAAGGGAAAAGTAAAATACAAGAAGGAAAAAAAAATGGAGAAAAGCAGAAGAGGAACAGATTAATGAATTTGTTGAAACTTGTAACGACAAGAAAGAAAAGACCATTGAAAAATGAAATACAGACTGAGGACTATACTGATATTCAAAACAATTTTATTGAAATTAACCGTTTGGATGACCTATACAGAAATGAAGGGAAAGAAGGAAGAGAATAAATTGGTTGATGAATATATTGATCACAAGGACTACATTGGAACTTATATTGATGAAGGAGTTAAAAATATTGAGAATATATGGATTGATGATTACATGGAGATTTATAATGATTATTCTGAGATATGTGGTGATGGGGGAGAAATAAAAAGGAGAATTAGAGAGGGAAAATTAAGAGGAATTGAAGATAGATACAGATAATGTACTCAAAAAGGAGAAAAAGAGTTTGGGGATGGAGATGTAGTTGGTATAGGAGTAAAAGAAAGAGAAAGAAGAAGTTAAGGGAATGGAGATGGAGAAAATATAAATATAAAAAAGATAATAATTGAGAAGTTATGAGATTTTTGTATACGAGATTTGTTTTAAATATAAGATATGGCTGAAGAGATAATGGTGCTTAGAGCAATTTTTGATGTTATACAATTAAGTATTTGTATTGATGCAGAAGATAAAGAATGAGACAGAATAGAAATGGATCCGATATTAAAAACAAAAAGGTATATTATGATTGTTTTTTACTTTTATATATGAGATCTGTTTGAATGTAAAATCTGAAAAATTTATTATGTGGAGATTTGAATATTTAATGGATTTGATAATCACAAAAAGATAATAATTGAGAAGCTATGAAAAAATGGATGACTAGTGTTGGATGGTTATTGAAAGGTTATTCCCTTTTTAGTAAAATTATTATACTAGGCTTAATTGAGACAAGAATTTTGATTGTTTAGATTGGATAGTTATTATTTTTGTATATGCGATTTGTTTTAAATATAAGATATGGTTGAAGAGATAATGGTGCTTAGAGCAATTTTTTTAATTCAAAAAGTTTTATTAGTACAAAGTTTTTTTCTTTTTTTCTTTTTCTCCCCCCTTCCCCCCATCCCCCCCCTCTCACACCCCCCCCCCCCCGACTTCCCAGAAAAAGCACAGGGCATATTATTCATTAAAATAAATTTAAATTATACTAAAAAAATTCTTAATTTCCACATTTCTTTAAATCTTTAACTCAATGTTGTTCAAAAATTTTAAGCATAATCTAAGAATCAGGCATATTGTTAATCAAACATCATTTCAATATTTCAGGCTGCTAATTTATTCCACTAAATATCTTTCCTTTATATAATCTTTGTATAATCTGGTATAATAATAAAAAGGAAAAAGGAAAAAGGAAAAAAAAGAGAAGAAGAAATCTTTCTTTCACCATTTCATTCAGTTATAACCATCAACATCATTTCCTCAATATTAAGTAAAAATTTAGTAAATATCAATATACCTAAAGATTTAAAATATTCTAGCGAAGTGTTACTTCCAATATTTCTGGATTCCTTTAACTCCTTATAACTCAATTTTTTTTAACTTAATCTTAAAGTCAGACACATTATTAATAACCTAACATTACAATATATCAAGTTACTAATTTCGCAAAAATTCTAAATCTTTGATTATTTTGAAATATAGTAATAAAAACAAAAAGAAGGAAAGACTAAGACAAAGCAAAACAAGGAAGAAAAACACAACCATCAAAATCATTTCCTCAATAATCTTCTTACTGCAAAATGGTCAATTTACGTTCATCTCTCCATCTGTCCAATAACGTCCCACACTAGCACCAAACTTTCTCTTCCCCCCCTCCCCCCCCCCCCTCCCCTCTCCCCCCCCTTCCCCCCCCCCCCTTCTTCCCTTCCTCTCGGTCAAGTTTTGAATCTGGTTCTTGCAGCCTTTTGTAGCTTGGCAATTTTTGATTTGTCAGCTCTACTCTTGTCTGACTCTGATCCTCTGTCTCCTTTTCCACATTATAAACATCTCTCTGGCTCTGTAAATCACCTTGAATCATCAACACTCTTTCCGTTTGAACAACAATCGGTGAGTCCTCCTTTCTCCTCTTCTGTTGCTTTCATACTTCTTCCTTCTGGAATTTTGGATATATCGGCCTTTAAAACTTTGACATAAAAATCAGTAGCTTTCATTATCGTGTTGAGCCGGTATCTCTTTTCAAAATATCTCACCACTATCCCCGTTGGAGCATCCCATTTGTACTGTAGGTTCTGTTTTTTAAGTTCTTCCACGAGAAAGGTATAACCCTTTCTGGCTCTGAGCATTTTAGGAGGAATTTCTTTCAGTGTCATTACTTCCTGTCCATTTACCTGGAGCTTATTCTTGAAGGTCGCCTGTAGGATTTTATTACGTAACGCCCTTGTAGTAAAATATATTACAATGTCCCTTGGCAGATGTTTTTGTTTGGCAATCCAAGAATTAACACGGTATATCTTATCAATTTGCATGACCAATTCTTCTTTAGTCATTCCTGACACATGCACCAGAGCTTCCAACATCCTCCCTTTCAAATCTTCATATTTTTTCTCTTTTAAACCTTTTATTCTTAAGGCAAATTCCATGCTTCTGAATTGGGTCATTAACACCTCTGTTTCAAAATTTTCAATATTGTTTTGGGTTTGTCTATGTTTTCCCCCAAGGTTGTCACAGACTGTTTAATTACTTCCACATCCTTCTCCAAAATTTCCATATTTACTGCTATTGCTTGAAATGCAAATATCATATCCTTCCTCAGTTGTTGTTGTCTACTGTCCATCTCCTCTAGGGCAGCCTTCATTTTTTTATTAATTTCATTAATTTTTAAATTGAATTCCATGACCAGTTCATTCTTCATAACTTTTAAGGTGTTAAATAAATTTTCAGGTGTTAAAGTCTGTGGGGGTGTTAAGTGAGAAGTGGATTGCATTCTTGAAGTATAAACAGAGGGATGCTCAAATCCTTTATTAAAAACAATCTTTCCAGATTTAGAAGCCATTTAAAATTTTAGAGTAAGCTTTTAGTTTTAATCCAAAATCAGAGAGTGAAAAGAGTTCATCAAAGTCCAATGTTTTCAAAAGTGTACAAAAAGAAACCCCAATCCATAATTGAAAAAATTCTTCCCAGATGCTGAAGCCATTTAGATTTTAAAATTTAAATTGTTCTTTTAATCCAAAGTCAAAGATAAGAAAAAAAAAATTCCCTCGGAATCAGAGGTTTCCATGAAGAGGGCTGCAAAACGAAACTTTCTTTTTAACTTTCACTTTTCCACGCCCTTTTAAACTTCAATCACCATTTTAAAACAGCTTGCTAGTTTGTAGCTTCCGAAGTGAGAATCAACATAGAGTTAAGTGTGGTTACTTGCCCAGCTTGTCGCCTGGCTTTTTCTGCTGCTGCTGTTCCAAAAAATTGAAGTCTGTCATTTAAAGCAGGGTTGGTCGCGATCTTCTTGCTCCGCTAAAAGGCGGAGATGTCCCGGGTCCGGAGCATTGGACAGGTTGCCAGGGAGCCCTCGCCCTTCGCGCCCCAGGATTTCCTCCTGGGACACTTGGGGGACTCTACCTGTGCCTGCCTGCTCTTCACCCTCCCCTTTGCCCGGGGAGGGGTTTTTTGGCCACCAGTCAGCTGTTTGTCGGCTGTACTGGCGGCTTAAACGGAACCGGGGACCGGCGCTTGACATGGAGCGTCTTCGGAGAAGGCGGAGCCAAACCGGAGGCCC
Organism: Diadophis punctatus similis; assembly: GCA_023053685.1. Classification (NCBI taxonomy): domain Eukaryota; kingdom Metazoa; phylum Chordata; class Lepidosauria; order Squamata; family Dipsadidae; genus Diadophis; species Diadophis punctatus. The sequence goes on from JALIGW010000079.1 coordinate 5,699, forward strand.
GAGCAATTTTTGATGTAATACAATTAAATACTTGTATTGATGCAAAAGATAAGAATCAGAGAGAATAGAAATAGACCCGATATTAAAAACAAAAAAAGCTATATTGATTGGTTTTTTTGTTTTTTTACTTTTATATATGAAATCTGTCTGAATGTAAAACTTGAAAAATTTATTATGTTGAGATTTGAATAATTAATTGATTTGAAAAAAGATAGAATTTTTGATGAATAATCTGAAAAGTTGGAAAATGTAATTAATATGATTATGAGATTTTAAGATAAACTATATAATTGAAATGTGGATTTCTATGGGGCATTTAGTTATGATGAAATAGAAGATAAGAAATACAAATGAGGAATATTGAGCTTAAGGAAGGAAGTATTACGGCTCAAAATTAGGAAGTAGGGCGGCATATAAGAAAACCAAAATAAAATAAATAAATAAATAAAGTAGGAGAAATAATAATTATCTTGGGAAGTTAAGCTAATAGCGATCAAATTTGGAGTGAAAATTTGAAATTAAATGGTGGAGATCCCAGTTGACAAAATTAGGTTTTCTTTTTCTTTGAGGAATAATATAAAAATATACCTAGAATGACTAATTGGAATAGAAGTATTGATATAGAAAAGATTTAAGATTAACAGTTCCACAAAATAGATTAAAAATGGATACACTCAGGAAAGGAATAAGAGGGAGGAAGAGGAAGTAGAAGAGAGGAGGAGAGAAGGAAGAAGGTTGGAGAAGAGAAGGAGGTTAGAAAGAAGGAGGAGGAGAGGGAGGAGAGGAGAGGTTGAGGTGGAGAAAGAGAAAGATGGAGGAAGGAGTAGCAGGAAGAGGGGAGAGAAGGAGAAAGAAGGTAGAGAAAGGGAGGAAGATAGAGGGAGGGGAGTGATATGATTTGATATGGGAAAACAGATGGGCAACCTGGTAATGATAGATTTAAGATTATTATTTTTGTTTATTGTGTATTGGTAAATAATATATAATCTATATTAATTCTTGTTAAGATATTATGGTATATGTATTGATGTTTTATGTGAAGTATGTAAAAAAAAAATAAAAAACTTTTTGCAAAAAAAAATAGTGGTGGGCGTGTATAGCCCAAATGATAGAAGCAAATTTTTGATCATTTAATGGATCAGTTACTGCCTTTCTCGTACGGAAACTGGCTTATGTTGGGGGATTGGAATGGAGTGACTACACCAGCTTTGGATAGAACATCCATCAAGGAGGTTAAACCCTCACAGGGTAAATTATCTAAGACTTTCTTTGAGTTGATGGATAATCTAGTACTAATATCCCCCCTTCCCTGTCTTTATCTCCCATGAGGGCGACACTGCCTTTCAACAATGGGTGTATTTTTTCGGATCGGAAGGGCTCCCCTGAAAAAATTAATCAGATAGAATGACTATCAAATCTGGCAACCCCCCTCTGTACTCTTAAATGTCTTTCGTGGAACATAGCAGGTTGGGGGAGAAGGTGCGGTACTACAGAATTTACCAACTATATTCAGGGATTTGATGTGGTTCTGCTTCAGGAGACTTGGACATGTGATAAGATATCTCTTACAGGGTTTACGGCCTTTTCCCTGGCCGCCATCAAACAATCGGCGACGGGAAGACCCAAGGGTGGCTTGGCTTGTTTGGTCTCTACCTCTTTAAAGGTGGAGATAGTGGAGCTGTCCCCCTGTGGCTCCTTAGCTATGGCGCTCCTAATTAAGAGAGGACGCTGCAAATTGCTAGTGTTTAATGTCTATCTTCCTCTGACGGCGAGGCAAGTCGACATTAAGGCTCAATGGGATGAACTGGAGAACTATATTACATGTATTGAAATTAAATTTCCAGGACTATACACCCTTTTAGGGGGCGACTTTAATGCCCGACTGGGAGTCCAAATTCCTCCATTGATTGAGGCACTTTACTCTCAAGAAATCCTTCAGGCAATAGGTCATCAGATTTCAGCTAGACACTCTAAGGATGAAGTAACAAATTTTGCTGATATTCAGCTGGCACTTTTAGCATCCCAACATGACAAAGTAATCCTTAATGGAAGTACCCCAGGTGATCTAGTTGGTGAGTTTACTTTTAGTTCCTCACGTGGGAGTAGCATTATTGATTTTGTGCTGGTTTCTAAGTTATTAAGAAAGGCAGTCCATGCTTTCTATGTGGACTGCCGCAAGGAGAGCGATCATTACCCCCTGGTTACAATTATTGGGCTTTCCTCAAACATACACTTATCTAAAGGCCCCCAGATATTGGATCCCCATACGGCATTTTATACAAAGAGGATCAAATGGTCTTCTAATACCGAAAGAAAGTTCCACTCTTTTTTATCATCTCCGGAATGTCTCAGCCTCTATAATCAGGTTCTAACAAGTAGTGGCTTAGAGACAATCTTGGCCTTTGAAACACTAATTAATAGTTTTCAAAGGGAGCTTGGAGCTGATTGCAGGCCAAGGGGTCCATATCACTTAAGTAGCAATTCCTGGTTTGATAAAGAATGTCTGATGCTTAGGAACCAGATTAACCGGGCTTACTTGCTTTACCGTAACCGAGGGGACAAACGCGCACCAGAGGACTATTATTGCCTGAAGCGGGAGTATAAAGGGCTAATTGTTAAGAAAAAGAGGGCTAAAATGAGAGAGAAGTGGGACTTACTTCTTCTCTCTATCCAGCAGAAGAACACCCGACTATTTTGGCAAATTGTTGCCAGCTCTCTCCCTAGTCACCAAGAACTCCCTCTCTGCTGTATCTCTAACAGAGATTGGGAAAATCATTATTTGTCAATTTTTCAGACTTCTATAATTTCGACCGAGCTTGGACCACAACTGCCTCTTGCAATTCCTATATGGCAACCCATGACTCATGCTGAAATCGCTCAGCTTATCTCAGAACTTAAGTCTGGCAAAGCCCCTGGCCCCAATGCTATACCCCCTATTTTGCTAAAATCTAATCCCGAGTGGTGGATTCCTCTTCTGGCAACACTTTTCACCCATATTAATTCCTCTGGTAGGATTCCTATTTCTTGGAGTCTAGCAATTATTATTCCAGTTTTTAAACGAGGAAACAGGAACAACCCTGCCGATTACCACCCTATAAGCCTGCTTTCCATTATTGGGAAACTGTATGCTAAATACCTTCAATGTAGACTCCTCATTTGGATTGAGGAGTCTAACATTATTGGTGCAGAGCACATTAGGTTTAAAGCGGGCTGTGCCACTTTGGACCACTGTTTTGTCTTAGCACACCTGGTTGACAAATACGCTATTACACCAGGTGGCAAATTCTTCACTGCTTTTATCGATTTAAAGGCAGCGTTTGACTCAGTCCCTAGAGAACTGCTGTGGTCAAAACTGCACAAAAGTTCTATTGACAGACGTCTTTTGTTCTTAATTAGATCTTTGTATAATCAGACCTCTAGCCAGGTTAGGTGAGGCTTGCAGGGAGAACTTTCAAATCCTATCCCGATTGCGAGCAGAGTTAGGCAGGGTTGTGTCCTGGCCCCTCTTTTGTTTAATTTATTCTTATCCGACCTGGCCTCTTACATTGCACGCATTGAGTCCCACGCCCCAAAGTTGTCAAATACGAAGATTCCGCTTCTTCTTTATGCTGATGATGTGGTCCTTCTATCACAATCAAGGCTCGGTCTAAAAAGATTACTTTCTGCATTTGGGGCCTACTGTGTTGAGAACCATTTGTCTATTAAATATGACAAATCCAAGGTATTGGTGTTCTCCAGAGCCCGGAAACTATACAATTGGGCTATCAATGGTAATGTTGTTAGGCAGGTTTTCCATTTTAAGTATCTAGGTATTCAATTCCAGAACACTGGTGCTTGGACTAAACATTGAACCCAGTTGCTGAATTCGGCCTCCTGTAGCCACCAGCAGATTATAAAATTCTTTTTTACCCAAGGGGGCCAGTTTATTCCTTCTGCTCTGCATATATATAAAGCCAAAACCTTGGCCCAAACTCTTTATGGAATTCCCATATGGATTCGAGGCTTCAAGGATTGTATTGAAAGAACCCAGGCTGTTTTTCTTAGGAAACTTCTGGGTCTTCCTCCTTGTGTTGGATTTGCTTCAATGTACCTGGAACTGGGCATTCGTTCAGTCGAATGCATGGCGTGGATTAACACCTTTAAATGGTGGTTTCGGGTGCTCTTTTCGGCAGTCCCTGGTAGCTACCTTTCCCTGGTGTTTGCTGACTCTCATACTTCTCATTGGGAGAGGGAGCTGATGAAGAAACTCCACTTGCTAGGTTTTACGGGGGATGCTCTGGGAGATTATGGTCTCAAGGACGCCCAGTTTAGGGTAGTCCAATGGCTTGTGGACATAGATTTACAATATTTAAGATCCAGAGCCAATAAAACCCGCTCCCCTTTGATCTTCAGCCATTCTAATAATTATGGATTGAGGATGGCTTCATATTTCTAAACTCTAACCATCCCCAAGTATAGAAGAGTCTTTTCCCTAGCCCGTTTTAATGTTTTGCCCTCAGCACTACTCGACGGGCAATTCAAGAGGCTCCTGATTAGTGAGTGACTATGCCCCTGTGATAGGGCTGAGGTTGAAACTGTGGAGCATGTCTTATCATACTGCCCTATGTATAACACAGCCAGAATTAAATTATTGTCTCTTCTTGGAACTGATCCATCTGGTTCTAAGGCTAGTAATTTGGCCTTATATTGTCTAGGTCTAGGGGATGACTCCTCCTATATTACTTCTCAGGTTTCAAAATTTTTCTTAAGAGCTGTAACTATTAGAGGAGAACGTTGTAATTCTCTTTAGCCAAGGCTTCTGGTGTTAATTGTTTGTGATTGTATTGTTTTCTTTTTGTTTTTTTGTTGCACTTGTATTTTGGTCTGTGACTGTAAAATAAAATTATTATTAGTAGTAGTAGTACTAATAGATTCATGGAGATATTAAAATGGTGATGCCAGAGAATATACCTTCTTTTCTGAAAGACATAAATCTTTTTCAAGGATTGATATGATATGGATATCTAAAAATCTCGCAAATAAAATTCTGAAAGTGGACATTCTGCCTCAATCTTTCTCTGACCATAACCCTGTGCTTTTGGCTTTAAGAGGAAAGAGCTCGAGTTTCAGATGGAGATTAAATGAAGCTATTTTACAAAAGGAAAAGATTGTAAAAGACTGTAAAAAGAAACTGCAGGAATACTTTGAGAATAATTTGGGTAAAGGGACAAGCTTAACGACAGTATGGGATCAGTGGTGGGATTCAATTTTTTTTACTACCGGTTCTGTGGGCATGGCTTGGTGGGCGTGGCTTGGTGGGTCATGTGACTGGGTGGGCGAGGCTTGGTTGACGTGTGACTGGGTGGGCGTTGCTTGGTGGTCATGTGACTGGGTGGGCATGGCTGGGCAGTCATGTGACTGGGCGGGCGTGGCTGGGCGATATGTGACTGGGCAGGCATGGCTGCGCGGTCATGTGGCTGGCTGGGCGTGGCTGGGCGGTCATGTGACTGGGTGGGCATGGCTGTGTGGTCATGTGACTGGGTGGGCGTGGCCAACTTGACGTCACTCACATCAAGGGGTGCCTTGCCTTGCCTGGCCTCTCCTCGCCTCAAAGGCCTGAACGAGATACAATTTCCCTATCTATTTATTTACTACTACTGAACTACCAAAATACACTATTTAATCCTATGTATATATGCCATATGTGTACATACATATTACATAGTATAGAGCCGTGATGGTGAACCTATGGCACGCGTGCCATATCTGAGGGCACGCGAGGCGTTGCACTATGTCAGCTCCAGCGCACATGTGCACGCTGGCCACCTGATTTTCAGCCTTCCGGAGGGCGGGGGGAGGCCGTTTTCACCCTCCCCAGGCTTCAGGAAAGCCTCCGGAGCCTGTGGATGGCGAAAAACGGACCCAACGGGACTACCGGAAGTCCGGAGGCTTCAGTGAGGCCTGCGCGCATGCATGGGGGGGCAGCATGGGGGGGTTGTACGTGCATGCGCGGGAGGAGGACATTGCATTATGGGTGTGAGCACACACATGTGCGCTATCGCACGCACGCACACCCTTTTGGCACCCGAGCAAAAAAAGGTTTGCCATCACTGGACTATATCAACGTTAAGTTTCCTCAAATAATGAAATATTTTTTTACACTTATATGGGGCATTTGCTCCATTAATATTCCACGTGATAGACCAGTGGTGGCTAACTTTTTTGTCATTATGTGCCGAAAGCGCGCGCATGTGCGCACGTGCCGGCACCCATAATAGCAATAGCACTTAGACTTATATACCGCTTCATAGTGCTTTTACAGCTCTTTCTAACCCAGTGGTTCCCAAACTTTTTCAGTCCACCGCCCCCTTGGTGCTACAAACTCATCCTCACCGCCCCCCACCCCACCCCCTCAGGTGGGCATGGCTTAGTGGTCAGGTGACCGGGTGGGTGTGGCCAACTTGTAAAGTGTGGTGAAACTCACTTAACAACGCTCTTGCTTAGCAACCAAAATGTTAGGCTCAATTGTGGTCATAAGTCTTTCTTTCGTTCTTTCTTTCTTCTCTACCTCCCCCCTTCTTTCTTTCTTTTTCTTTCTGTCTTTCTTCCTACCATCTTTCTTTTTCTTTCTTTCTTTTCTTTCTTTCTGTCTGTCTTCCTTCCTTCCTACCATCTTTTTCTTTCTTTCTGTCTTCCTTCCTTCCTACCATCTTTCTTTCTTCCTCCCTCCCTCCCTCCCTCTTTCTTTCCTTTTTCTTTCCTTCTTCCCTCCCTTCCCTTCCCTCCCTCCTTTTTCTGTCTGTCTTCCTTCCTACCTACCATCTTTCTTTCTTTCTTTCTGTCTTCCTCCCTCCCTCCCTCCCTCCCTCCCTCCCTCTTTCTTCCTTTCTTTTTCTTTCTTTCCTTTTTCTTTCCTTCTTCCCTCCCTCCTTTCTTTTTCCTGTCTGTCTTCCTTCCTTCCTTCCTACCATCTTCCTTCCTTCCTTCCTACCATCTTTCTTTCTTCCTTCCTTTCTTTTTCTTTCTTTCCTTTTTCTTTCCTTCTTCCCTCCCTCCCTTCTTTTTCTGTCTATCTTCCTTCCTTCCTACCATCTTTCTTTTTCTTTCTTTCTTTCTTTTTCTTTCTTTCTTTCTTTCTTTCTTTCTTTCTTTCTTTCTGTCTTCCTCCCTCCCTCATTCTTTCTTTCTTTTTCTTTCTTTCTTTCTTTCTTTCTTTCTTTCTTTCTTTCTTTCTTTCTTTCTTTCTTTCTTTCTTTCTTTCTTTCTTTCTTTCTTTCTTTCTTTCTTTCTTTCTTTCTTTCTTTCTTTCTTTCTTTCTTTCTTTCTTTCTTTCCTTCTTCCCTCCCTTCCCTTCCCTCCCTCCTTTCTTTTTCTGTCTGTCTTCCTTCCTTCCTACCATCTTTCTTTCTGTCTTCCTCCATCCCTCTTTCTTTCTTTCCTTCTTCCCTCCCTTCCCTCCTTCCTTTCTTTTTCTGTCTGTCTTCTTTCCTTCCTACCATCTTTTTTCTTTCTTTCCTTCTTCCCTCCCTCCTTTCTTTTTCTGTCTATCTTGCTTCCTTCCTTCCTACCATCGTTCAGTCTCTTTCTTTCTTTCTTTCTTTCTTTCTTTCTTTCTTTCTTTCTTTCTTTCTTTCTTTCTTTCTTTCTTTCTTTCTTTCTTTCTTTCTTTCTTTCTTTCCTTTTTCTTTCCTTCTTCCCTCCCACCAGCCGTGGCCAGGCCGCCGCCGTTCACCCAGGCTGATGGCTTGGTAAGCGTTCTCCGGGTCGTGCACCAGGTCGCAGAGCGCCATCAAGGCCGGCTGCCGCGTCAGCAGCTCGGGGTGCTGCAGCTCTTCATTGAGCTTGGGGAGGCCTCAGAGGCCGAAGGCCACAGGCACCTTGGTGGGGTCGATGTCGGGGGGCAGCTGGGCTGAGATCCCCAGGTGCGTCATGCCGGAGGGGAGCCCGCTGAATTGCATGCGCCAGGTTGCTAGGTGACGGGGACGCTGGGCGGGAAAGTCCACGCATGCGCAGGTTCCGCAACGGGGCCTTTCTGCAGGTCTATAAGCGCTCGCCCGAGCAGCTTTGAGAGCGGTCGGCTTCCTTCGTCGCTGTGCCGCGGTTTCTTTTCTAAATGTCTGATGTCCGGGGAAAAGATCTATTTCGCCTCTGTGAGGATTTATTCTCACGTCATCATGGTAACAGAGGATTTTGGTTCCCGGACTTCTAATTAATTCTGACAGTTTTATTGCGTTTAGCCTAGTCAGATGGATAAGAATGTTTTCGCTGTTTTTGAAGTGAACAGTCCATAAATCTACTGAAATGTCTTCTCCGGAGAAAGAAATACAATGTATACTTGATCAACCGAATCATGAGGAGGAGAAAATTCAAGAAGTTAGATATCTTCCTGCCTCCTCTCCCATCCAAACGTCTCCAACGAGAAGTCAAACCCCACTCTCATCTCTACAGACACTGCAGAAGACCAACATGCTGAAGGTGATAAACTTGGCTTCATTAAAACTGTCTGGCAAATTCCTGGCCAGGAAGGCCACTGTGAAACTGATGGTAGCCAGGAAGCCCAGAAATCCCAGGACAATGTAAAACATGGTGATAGAGCCTTCATTGCATTCCAGGATAATTTCTTCCATCAGGGAGTGCATGTCAACATCTGGAAAGGGAGGACCAGTTACCAACCACACAGTGTAAATTAAAGCTTGAATAAAAGAGCAGGAGAGGACAATGGAGCTGGATATCTGCTTTCCAGACCATTTTCTCATCCCACTTCCTGGTGTGGTTGCCATGAAAGCAAGGACCACAATGATGGTCTTGGCCAAAACTGAAGAAATGGCTATTGAGAAGATGATGCCAAAGGTTGTTTGTCGTAGGAGACATATAAGCTTTTTGGGCTGTCCAATAAAGAGCAAAGTGCAAAGGAAACAAAACAAAAGAGAAATGAGAAGAATGTAGCTGAGGTTCCGGTTGTTGGCTTTGACAATGGGAGTCTCCCGGTGCTTAATGAAGATATAAAGCACCAAAGCTGTGAGGAAAGAAAACAATAGGCCAAAAAGAGTGAGCGTAATTCCCAAAGGTTCTTCAAATGAGAGGAAGCTGATACCTTTTGGAAGGCACAGATTCCGATCCACATTGGGATACTGATTTTCTGGACATTGAAAACAGTCTTCCATATCTGTGAAAGAAAGATACTTTAGGAAACACAACCAATCTTCATTCCTCCAATTTCATTAAAAAATAACCACCATGTATACATTTGTTATAGCAGTCAAGTTTTAGCAAACTTTAAGATGTCCCTGAGAAGTTGATAAAAATACTTGCTAAAAACCCCTTTTCTTTTATTGCATAAACTAGGCAGGTTATAAAAACAGAAATTACACAAAAAATTAAGATAGAAAAAGAAAGTAAAACATAAATAAACAAATTATTTCTAAAAAAAATTAGCAACAAAATTTTGCCATGCCATCCATTTCCCCCAGAGCTCAAACAATTACCTCAATATTTGTACTGGACTTTCTAATCATTTCATCTTTGAAATCTGGGTTGTTTTTTTCTGAAAAATTGTATTCCAAACATGTGAATTGAATTGCCGTGTTATGTATTTCCATTGAGTAATTTGCTACCTCTTGAGCTTTCTTTACAATCTTTTTTTTAACAAACTTTGCACACACTGCAAAATCACACTGTAAAAGTTTACATATTCTAAAAATAAATGCAAGCATCAGTAAGAGCTAAGGAAAAAGGCAGATGGCATGGGATGTGTGTGCAGCTCTGAATTGGATATTTTATACTCAGGCAATGGGCTCTACATCAATACGCTCCCTATCGGAACACTTACCATTTTGGTTTGAAATCTTTCCTTCGGGACATAAATGACAATCATAACAGCAAAATGGCTTCCCCTCAATCTTGGTTTTACTATAACCAGAATGGCAATTGCTATTACACAGAGAAATAGGGTGAATCTGTGTAAATGGAAGAGATGAAAATATGTTACTATTCAGAAAATTCATTTTGTAACGTGTGTGTGTGTGTGTGTGTGTGTGTGTGTGTGTGTGTGTGTGTTTCTAACAGTTTTCCCCTCTCCTTTTTTTTTGTCTCTTTGAGTCAGTCTTATCACCTAATGACTGCTTGGATAAGCCCGTGCACTTCTCTTGGCAAGATTTCAGAAGTGATTTGCCATTGTCTCTGTTATGTATTGAATATATATGGTTGTGTTAAGCCCTGCTAAAGTGAACCTAACCTTTAGATGACCCTAACTGTTACCTCCAATTGTTTTGTGCTATAGTAAAACTAACCTTTAGATTACCCTAACTGTTAAATCCAACTGTTTTGGAGGGAAACTTAGAACATTCATATTTGAGTGGGCTTTTTCAAGTATTATGATTGGTTGAGGCCCAGTGGGCCTAAGAGTATAAATTACAGGCATTTGTCTGCTGTTCCTCAGTTCCAGTTTTGAATCAATAAACGCTGTTGCAGCTATGCTGGTCTGCTTCTTGCCTACTGAAGCCCACTACACAATAATCTCCTTCCCAGGGCTGAGAGAGAGGGATTGGTCCAAAGTCATCCAGCTGGCTTTGTGACTAAAGTGGGACTAGAACTCACAGTCTCTTGATTTCTAGCCTGGTGCCTGCTATTACGGGTAACACATTGATGATGACTTGGCATAAGTTATAAGTTTGGCTGCAAAAATTACACCGAAATAAATAACATTCCAAAAGAAATTGTTTTACCTCCCCACCCCTCACCTTAAAATAAATTTTCTCTCATCATTTCTACATTTTAAAGCCTCAGGAAAAATTTTTTTTTGAAAAAATCCTGTGATGAACATCACCTGGTTGAAATTGTTGTGCCATATAATAGCATTTTCGGAGATGGTGAATACTTTTCCAGGAGAACCCAGTGGTGCTACTCTTCCAACTTTTACTCTCTGGAAGGATTGATTGGGAAATGTGACCCAATTTATAAGATCAAATCCAGCTATTAATTCCCCATGTGAACTAAAGGTGAAGGTTTCTCCAACACTATTGTTAAATGAGTTGCTTTTCAAATAGTGATGAAGCTAAATTAGAATGGGAAGAAAAGTAATTATAAGAAGGACAAGAACTCCAGGAATAATAGTTAAGGTGACCAGACGTCCCGCTTTTGGTGGGACAGACACGCTTTTCAAGCGTGTGTCCCGCGTCCCGCATTCTTTTCAAAAAGTCCCGCTTTTTTGAAAAGAATGCCGAAACAGCGGGACGTCTGGTCACCTTAAAAGGAAAAGCAAAAGAGAGGTACCGGAAGCAAGTCGGGCGGAATTTCAGAGAGCCGGCTGCCTGCTGGGGAGAGGGGGAAGGGGGGCTGCTCCTCCTCTCCTTCCCCCGCCCCATCCCTAGCCCCGCCCTCGGAGGCGCCGCTGCTGTTGGGATGCTGCTGTTGGGAGGGGTGAGGGACGAGGAGCCATCGCAGGTTTGAGCTCACGAGCGGCCCCTCCGGCGGCGCAAACAGCCCTTCCTCGTCCCCCTCCCCTTCCTTCCCCCCGTCGCCTCGCTGCCACCATTGCCCTGGGGCCGGGCGGGCGACCGGGAGACCGCGGCGCTTGGATGCCTGGAACAGGTAAGCTGCCGGCTGCCTCCTTTCCCCGTCTCCCGCCTCCCGTTTGTTGCTTGCCAGCCCGGCCCCAGGGCAGCTCCCGAAGGGGAGGTGGGAGGCGAGGAAAGGCCTCCCGAAGGGGAGACGGGCTCCCGAAGGGCTGCCGGCTCCCGAAGGGGAGGCGGGAGGCGAGGAAAGGCCTCCCGTCTCCCCCCCCACCTGGACGCCGACATTTGCTGTGTTTTGCCCACTGCGCATGCGCAGCGTTCTGTGCATGCGCAGAGGGCAAAACAAATGGCGGCGCCCAGGCGCCCCGTCCCGTCCCGCTTAAAAAAAAAATCTGGTCACTTTAATAATAGTCCAATAATAATCTATTATTTTACATATATAAAATTTAAATATTATTAACCTATCATGATAGACATTTCTTCTGTTCTTTCTTGGATCTCTCCTTTGACCTCTGATGTGCCTTGAGACTTTTTAAGGGGTGAAATCAGCAGTGGGTTGCTCCTGGTTCAGACCGGTTCTTAGAACCAGTAGCGCCAGTGGCAGGAGGCTCCGCCCACCTGTCCGGGATGCTTCTGCGCATGCGCAGAAGCATCGCGCATGCACGCGAGTGCACGCACAAACCCGTAGCAAAATCATTTGCAACTCACCACTGGGTGAAATACAACACATCATGTTTCATTAGCTCAAATAAATGGCTCTGAGAAACTGTACCTATTAACACAGATATAATGAAAGATCTGAGAATACAATAAGATCCTGTCTTATCCTTCACAAAATAATGAATTAGATCTACTCAACGGACAATACTTATTGATGCACCTAAAATTAGATTAATGTGGCAATCATCACTTCCAGCAGTTTCTGCATGTTTTATATGATTGCTGCTTCTCTTTTCCTCTGTGACCCTGAATCCTTTCAAAGATACACTTAGGAGAAAAATTAAAATTAATTTAATAAAAATTTTAATTAAATTACTGTAATTATTTTGGTTTGGTTTTTGTTTGGTTTTGGAATGTTCTTGCAATGTGTAAATTCAATAGGAAGAATAAGGGGGGGGAGGAGGAAGAAGAGGAGGCCTGGTTTCCAAGGCTGAAGGAGAGTGTCTTGCACAAGAGACTGGCTTTATACCTAAGCCTGGGCTAAAACTAATGAAAGATGCCTCCAGTGAAGTTGAAATCCTAAATCCATCATTCTATTTTAGAGTTAAAGTCTGGTTGTTGAAGAGATTTGGCTTTAGTCGCTGTAGTCTAGTCTAGTCTATACGTTTTGTTTGAACCTGAATGAATAGATAAGCTATTCCTGATTCTGTTGGATGTCTTGGTGCATGATGCTAATAATGATCATTAGGTTGTTGGTTTGAGTTCCGAACTTGGCAATTTGAGAGATATTGTCACTGTGTTTTCAATTTATTTTGAAATGATCCAAGATGGCGTCGCCAAAGGCTGCCTCCGTGAAATGTTTTCTAATGGTTTCTTTATTTTTTATTATTCTCTGCGACTCACTACGGGCTTCATACTCATACTTCATACTTCATATGAGACCATCTGCTAAAATTAAGGAATGTTTCTTTAAGGAGCAGCTTTCTGTGACCCCCCCCCCATTTTTACAAAGGCAGAAAAGATTCTAACACAGCAAGAAGCAATTTCCCCGGAGCTATGGGTTACCAAAAAAAACCAAATGGAGGAAATGAAGATGGAAAGGTAAAAGGGCGGGAATTTTAAACAGGATAAGGAATAGGAGAAATAAAACCTCCCTGCCATCAATCTTCCTAACCAACTTACGTTGACTTGCTAATAAGATGGATGAAATACTCCTTTTAAACAGATACAATTCTGATTTTTACAATTCAGCAATACTATGCTTCTCTGAAACCTGGTTAAATGAATCAATTGATGATAGCAGCCTGCATATCCCAGGGTTTCAGATTCAACAATTAGACAGAATTGCAGGAACATGTGGTAAAAAGAAGGGAGGAAGCTTGTGCTTATATATCAACAACAGCTGGTCTCAGGATATAACTATAATATATAAATTCTGTGATGAAAACTTAGAGTCTTTACTTATCAACTGTAAACCATTTTACTCTCCACGTGAGTTCTCATCATTTCTACTAATTGCTGTGTATGTCCCGCCACAAGCCTGTGTAAACAAGGCATTACAAACTCTAGCTGACCAAATTATGGAGGTTGAAGCCAAATACCCCGATTCACTGGCCATTATTTTGGGAGATTTAAACAAGGCAAACTTAAGGAAAGAGCTACCAAAATACGTTCAGCATGTGAATTGTCCCACTAGAGGCAAGAATACTTTAGACCAGGGGTCGCCAACCTTTTGTATCTCAGGGACCACTAAATTCATAATTTTAAATCCCGTGGACCACTAATGTGATCTGCCTAATGACTGGCTGGGTGGGCGTGGCTAGATGGTCATGTGACTGTGTGGGCATGGCCAACTTGATGTCACTCACATCAAGGGGTGCCTCGCCAGCCTGTACTTTCCCCTCCCCTACCAGCCACTCCCCGCCTCCCCGCCTGGGCTCCTTAGGGCCCCAACAGGAAGCAGCTGTTAGAGCTAAGCAGCCACCACGAGAAAGAGTTGGCAAAACATCTGGCTCAGTTCAAATTGTATCTGACTGAGAAGGAGGCTTATCAGAAGCACCTCACTGAGGACTATGAGCATAGGCTTTCCAAGCAGAGGGAGTGCAAGGCCAGGTACCCATGTCTGGAGGCTCAGCAGGCTGAGATGGTCAGCCAGTTCCAGGCCATGATGCAGTCCCACTGGAACAAAGCCCTCCGGCTCTTTGACACCAGCGGCACTTCCCTCCAGCCTTCGCCCAAAGCCCCACACCAGGAGACTGAAGCAGACTCCAAGTCAGAATTTCTGTCCCCTCTGCCCCACACAAAAAGACCCCAAAGGGGGACACTCTGCAGCAACTCAAGCGTTCATTACATGTATCTGGCCCAGGGGCCATAGTTTGAAGACCGCTGATTTAGTGCAATATAAAAAATGCAAATAATTTTTCTGCGGACCATCAAAATTTTTTGTAGACCACCAGTGGTCCACAGACCACCAGTTGGTGATCACTGCTTTAGACCATTGCTACACAACACTAAAAGATGCTTATTGATCTTTACCACGAGCAGCTGTGGGCCATTCTGATCATTGCATGATTCACCTTGTACCTGCTTACAGGCAAAGACTTAAAACCACAAAACCAACAATTAAATCAGTGAGGACTTGGACTGAGGAGGCAAAGTTAAAGCTACAGGTTTGCTTTGACTGCACTGATTGGAATATTTTTAAACATACCTCTGCAGACCTGGATGAACTCACAGATACTGTAACATCACATGTCAGCTTCTGTGAAGACCTATGTGTACCGACCAGGAACCTGTGAATATACAGCAACAACAAACCTTGGTTCACAGCTAAACTTAAGCAGCTAGGTCATTCCAAAGAGGAAGTCTATAGAAAAGGTGATAAAATGCTGTACAATCAGGCCAGAAATGTATTAACAAGGGAGGTCAGAGCAGCAAAAAGAAGTTACTCTGAAAAGCTAAAGAATCAGTTCTCAACAAATGAACCAGCAAACATGTGGAAAACTCTTAAAAATATCACTGGTTATGGCAAACCAACTTCCCAGGAAATCAACAACTGACAGATGACCTGAACGTGTTTTACTGCAGGTTTGAAAGGAAACTACAGCCACCTATCTCCACAACCCCCATCTCAGACACACCAACAACAGCCAAGCCTCCTACAACTGACCCCATCCCATTGGGTTCACAACCCCTGGTGATCACAGAAAAGGAAGTGCAAGATCTATTTCACAGACCAAAACCAGGAAAAGCTCCAGGCCCAGACAAGATAACTCCTTCTTGCTTAAAAGTCTGTGCTGACCAATTGGTCCCCATCTTCACCCGAATCTTCAATAAATCGCTAGATATGTGCTATGTTCCTTCTTGCTTCAAATGCTCAACTATCATCCCAGTGCCGAAGAAGCCCACCATCAAGGAACTGAACAACTACAGACCAGTTGCTCTAATATATGTAGTTATGAAAACCTTTGAAAGGTTAGTGCTGTCCCACTTGAAAACCATCATGGATCCATTGTTAGATTCCCTGCAATTTGCACACCGAGCAAACAGATCAACAGATGATGCTGTTAATATGGCTCTGCACTACATCCTACAACATCTTGAATCTCCAAAGACCTACACAAGGGTCCTCTTTGTAGACTTTAGTTCAGCATTCAATACTATCATTCCAGACACTCTTCTAACTAAGCTAAACTAGCTTGCGGTATCTGAACACACTTGTAAGTGGATCTTAAGCTTCCTAACAAACAGGAAGCAACAGGTGAAGCTAAGCAGAATCACATCAGATACCTGTACAATTAGCACAGGGCAGCCCCAAGGCTGTGTGCTCTCTCCACTTCTCTTCTCTCTATATACCAATGACTGCATCTCTAACGATCCATCTGTTAAACTACTGAAGTTCGCAGATGACACAACAGTGATAGGCCTCATTCGAGACAATGATGAATCCGCATATACATGGGAGGTTGAACAACTAACCTTGTGGTGCGACCAGAACAATCTGGAACTGAATACAGTCAAAACCGTAGAAATGGTGGTAAAATTTATGACAAACCCGCCCATACTTCCACCTCTTACAATACTAAACAACACAGTATCAACAGTAGAGACCTTCAAATTTCTAGGTTCTACCATATCGCAAGATCTAAAATGGACACCTAACATCAAAAACGTCATCAAAAAAGCACAACAAAGAATGTTCTTTCTGCGCCAACTCAGAAAGCTCAAACTGCCAAAGGAGCTGCTGATACAGTTCTACAGAGGAATTATTGAGTCTGTCATCTGCACCTCTATAACTGTCTGGTTTGGTTCTGCAACCCAACAAGACAGACACAGACTTCAGAGGATAATTAGAACTGCAGAAAAAACAATTGCTACCAACCTGCCTTCCATTGAGGCACGAGTCAAAAAGAGAGCTGTGAAAATATTTACAGACCCCTCACATCCTGGATACAAACTGTTTCAACTCCTACCCTCAAAATGACAGTATAGAGCACTGCACACCAGAACATCTAGACACAAGAACAGTTTTTCCCCGAACGTCATCACTCTGCTAAACAAATAATTCCCTCAACACTGTCAAACTATTTACTAAGTCTGCACTACTATTAATCTTCTCATTGTTCCCATCACCCATCTCCTCCCACTTATGACTGTATGACTGTAACTTGTTGCTTGTATCCTTATGATTTATATTAATATTGATTGTTTCCTGATTGCTTATTTGTACCCTATGACAATCATTAAGTGTTGTACCTCATGATTCTTGACAATTGTATCTTTTCTTTTATGTACACTGAGAGCATATGCACCAAAGACAAATTCCTTGTGTATCCAATCACACTTTGCCAATAAACTATTTACTAAGTCTGCACTACTATTAATCTTCTCATTGTTCCCATCACCCATCTCCTCCCACAAATGAATGTATGACTGTAACTTTGTTGCTTGTATCCTTATG
This sequence comes from Diadophis punctatus similis, assembly GCA_023053685.1. NCBI lineage: Eukaryota > Metazoa > Chordata > Lepidosauria > Squamata > Dipsadidae > Diadophis > Diadophis punctatus. The sequence continues at coordinate 22,811 of JALIGW010000079.1, forward strand.
ATTTATATTGACTGGTTCCTAATATGATTTGATTGCTTATTTGTACCCAGAGTTCTATTCTATTAGAACTCTGGGTTCTATTCTATTCTATTCTATTCTATTCTATTCTATTCTATTCTATTCTATTCTATTCTATTCTATTCTATTCTATTCTAGTCTAGTCTAGTCTAGTCTAGTCTAGTCTAGTCTAGTCTAGTCTAGTCTAGTCTAGTCTAGTGTCAATTCAATTCAAATCAAAATCAAAATGCACTGATGATGTCTCCTCGAATTGTGATGAAATGTTTGCAACCAAATTGCCAAGCTCAGAGTTCAAACCAACAGTCTAACTACCAATATTCAAACACATTTCAATAATGCTCATTTCTCATTCAGGGCTATGAAAGCTAGAGGTTGGAGAAACTTTTTTATGGAGAATTGATTCCTTTTCTAATGAAAAGGAAAAAGGGTGGGCACTAATTTCCATATTTTGTGGAGTGCTCCAGGGTTTTGTCCTCTTATTTCTAATTTGTAAGAATCTTCTAAAAGATATTGCCTATCAGCATGGAGATCAATATAAATAATACTGCATTCAGATTTGGTTGCCACAATGTAAAAGGGATGTTGAGACTCTAGAAAGAGTGCAGAGAAGAAAACAAAGATGATTAGGGGACTGGAGGCTAAAACATATGAAGAACGGTTGCAGGAACTGGGTATGTCTAGTTTAATGAAAAGAAGGACTAGGGGAAACATGATAGCAGTGTTCCAATATCTCAGGGGTTGCCACAAAGAAGAGGGAGTCGAACTATTCTCCAAAGCACCTGAGGGCAGGACAAGAAGCAATGGGTGGAAACTAATCAAGGAGAGAAGCAACTTAGAACTAAGGAGAAATTTCCTGACAGATAGAACAATTAATCAGTGGAACAGCTTGCCTCCAGAAGTTGTGAATGCTCCAACACTGGAAGTTTTTAAGAAGATGTTGGACAACTATTTGTCTGAAGTGGTGTAGGGTTTCCTGCCTAAGCAGGGGGTTGGACTAGAAGACCTCCAAGGTCCCTTGCAACTCTGTTGTTGTTGTTGTTGTTGTTGTTGTTGTTGTTATTATTATTATTATTATTATTATTATTATTATTATTATTATTATTATTATTATTATTATTATTATTATTATTATCTTGAGAATACTAGACTTCACACTGTGATAGCAGCCTGGAATGTTATGGTTCAGGTGAGCAGTATTGCTAGGGCCCGAAAGGAAATGGGGCTTCCTGCATTAATATTCATAATAAGTTACCTTCCATGGTTGTTGATTGAGACGCTCCCTTCTTCCTCTTCTCTGGATTGTTCTTTTGTTCACTGTCCAGGAATGCCTAGCATGCAAAGCTTCTGCCACTGCATGAACAGCATTATAGAGGCTATAGCTGTGGCTGGTCATGCTCATTTCAAAAACAGACCCAGGAAGGGTTTCTAACTTCTCCTCTCCAGTGCAGAGTCCCCCTGACTTCGTTTCTACATTGGAATGGGAGAAAGAGCACTGGAATGCCTCTTCCCAGAAGTTCTGGAAGAATCCATCATCTTTTTCTGATGGAAGCTTTCTCAACTGAAGGAATTGATTGAAGCTGAAAACGTCTTTGGTGTGAACTGCAAAGGAGAGAGCCCCATGGATGAAATCCACGTCCCAGCTCCGTAGCAGCGGAAGTGATGTGAAATCCGTTTGGGCAGTGAAAATCCATACTTTGGCGTTCATTGGTATGTCATGAAATTTGGAGAACTGAAGCATAATTCTTAAAACCATAATACTTTGAATTTCACCCAGTACAAGTACTACATTGGCTGTTCTGTCCATAACAATGCTTATCGTCTTCAGTCCTTCCAATGCTATTGAGTTGATTTCTGAGGAAAAACTTATTTGTGGAAATGTTTCTACATAATCAAAGCAGATTCTTTCCTGAGCAAAAATGGATAGCATGCTTTCCACAGAGCTCTCTCCGATGTCATCATTAAATATATATAACACCAATCCATGTCCACTGAAAATGCAGCAATAGCTGGAGAATCCCCTTATACTGATGGTCAAGATTTGGGAATAGCTGATGAAGGAAAACTCCCTGGGATTTGTCATCCATCATTGCACCTGAACCATAAGCAAACTAAAAAAAAATATTAATAATAATTAATAATTAATAATATATATATACACCATATTTTTCGGAGTATAAGACGCACCTTTTGCCCCCAAAAAGAGGGTGGAAATGTCGGTGCATCTTATACACCGAATACAGCCATTTTTGGCCTCCCAAAGCCTCGCCCCCACATCCTATTTTTGCGAAAAACAGGCCGTTCTTTGCAAAAAATGGGGGCGTTTTTGCCTTCCCCCACCCCCTAGGAGTGCTCTGCAGGCTTCCCAAACCCTCTGCATGCCCCATTTTTGCAAAAAAAATGAGCGAAAAACAGGCCCATTTTTTGCAAAAACTGGAGTGTTTTGCTTTCTAATTACCCCATCTAGCATGATTGGAGGAGGATTTCTGGGAGTTGAAGTCCACTAGTCTTAAAGCTGTCAAGTTTGAAGACCCCTGGGTTAGGGGTTAGGGGTGCAAGGGTCTTCAAACTTGGCAAGTTTAGGAGGTTGCATCGGAGAGGGGCGGCTGAAAGAGATCCTTCGGCTGAAACCCCTTTTTTCACAAAATTTGGCAGCCGTAAGGCAGCCACTGCTCCTGTAGGGATCGGTGGGAGGAAGGGGGAAGCTCGGAGCATCTGTGGGTGGTATGCAACCCCCCCAGAGAGCTAGAGAAACCTCCTAACGCTGATCGTGAAGAAACCAGCCTTCCAGGCTGGTCCGGAGACGTGACTGATAACACTGAAGAGGGAAACGAGAAGAAACAAGCGAGCCAAAACGAGCAAGGAAGTTGATGGATTTATGTGAGTGACCTTTCAACAGCTAAAGAACTATTTTGTGAGACTGCCCTGTTTGTCAAGTGTATCATAGAAGGCTTCGAGAGCGTCCCTCTTGTGTAGAAAGTGGCGATTGTGTATCGGAGTGGACAGAGAAGCAGAGGAGAGGCAGTGGTGTTAGTGACAGAATAACTTGAAACTTGAAACTGATGAAACTGCCGACTCCTGATTAATTGGAAAACTCTTCGTGTGCTTGGAAATAATTTGTGGCAGCAGGGCAGAAACTACCAGAAAGTGAGTTGAGCAGAGGAAATCTGTGGAGGAAGAAATAAACTACGGAATTCATTGTGGATTAGCTGTGAAAAGATTTAAAAATGGAGTCTATTTAAAAGAAGGAAAGAACTGTGTTAAGAAATACTTGCGACTTTTGGGATTATTAACTGAGTGAACTGAAAGTAAATTTGAACTGATTTGAAAGAGACAATAATTTTAAAGTGAAGCTAAAGGAAATTTGGACGAAATTTGTGAGAGGAGGAAGGAGCTGATCCGAAGAATGGACTTGACAGTGAGGTGTGACTAAGCAAATTGGAGACATTTTGGAAACCGGAAGAAGAAAGAAGAAGAACTGTACAATAGTTTGTTTAGGAATAAGACTGAATGATTTAAAATAAGCAATTAAGTAACTAACTAAGGTGTAACTAGTTAAGTAATTGATTTACTCCTCTCCTTTCCTGTTTCTTTCCTTTCTTTTTTGATTGCGTTTTTCAATGTAGATAGTTATATGAACTGACTACTATAAGATTTCCTCTTTCTATTCCTCTCTAGTTCTTTATATTTATATAGAGTATAGATATCTTTAGTACTGAAATATATAGATTTATAAAATAGACTAATTAATAATAGTATTTAACTCTCATTAAGTGTTTCTATATTTGTTTTAAGTAACTGACAGAGGTGATTTTAAAAAATAGATTCTGAAAGTTTATTAAGAAAGAAGAAAGTTCTGCTAAATATAGTATTTGATGTGATTAAGATCTATTAAGAATAACAAAACTATATGGTTCTCTGGAATAATTTTTGGAATTCAGTAAAAATGTCTAGCACTTCTACTATTGTGAAGACAGGGAAAAAGGTACCACCCGCAACTCCAACCACTTTAGGCCGACGTAGTGCTGAGACAGTAACGATAGGTGATCAGGTAACATTAGCCTCAATTCAAGAAATGATGCTAAAAATGCAACAAAAAATGGATACGCATCATGAAGAAACTAGGGACGACATAAAAAAAGTGGATGATAGAATTGGAAAAATAGATGCTAAAATGGAAGGTATACAAGAGGCTATGGCAAAAAATGAACAAAAATTAAATGAATTGCAGGAACATACGTAAAAAATAGAACAAAGATTGGAGGGTACTGAAAACGGTGGAATCGGTGAACAGAGACCTGGAGGAGGCAATTGCGTACCTCGAGCTCAAGAAATCTAGCTTTTTCCTTAGATTTCAAAATGTACCGGAAAGTAGGGAGGAAAACCTTTTAGAGGTAATGGCTGAAATACTGGTGGCATTTAGAAATAAAACGACTCAGGAGGTTCAGAATGAAATTGATGAGTTATATAGGCTCAATACTAGCTATGCACGCAGGCATCGTCTTCCTAGAGAGGTGCATATTAGGTTTTTGAGGAAAGCCACTAGGGATGAGATATATAATTACTCCAGAGACAACACTGTTACATATCAAGGGAAGGAAATTGTGGTTCTTCATCAAATACCGAGGCGTATAAGAGAGAAAAGAAGGCCACTTCACTTTCTCTCAACTAAACTGATTAGAAACAGAATCCCTTTTAGGTGGTTAGTACCGGAAGGCATGATGATAACAATGTTTGACAAAAGATATTGAGTAATAACTACTGAGGAGGCAAGAAATTTTGTTGAGCAGTATTTGAAAAGTGAAGACACCCCAGAAAATAGAGAGGAAGTCGAGAGAGGAAAGCAAAGCCAAGAGGAGTTGAGTTCTGAAGAGATCTTGCAGCAGCAAGAGGAAATTGATAGAATAACAGTTTCTAAACATGAAAGGGAGGGAGCGAGAGTTAGAACGAGAGCACAAACAGAAGCAAGGAGAGGAGGATCTAGGGAAAATTCAAAATAAAAGAAGGGACGAGGAAGAAATAAATTTAATATCGTTAAATGTAAATGGTTTAAATTCACCGGCAAAAAGGAAAAGAATACTGCATAGATTATTAAAGCAACAGTTTGATATTATATGTATGCAAGAAGTGCATATTAACAATGACCACAGATCTTTGTTGGAATATCCGAAATTGGGTATATTATTTACGGCGTTAACAACGGTAAAAAAAAGAGGAGTAATAATATATGTTTAAAAATGGTTAGATCCAAAATTATTGTATGCTGACACGGATGGAAGAATGTTAATAATTAAAATAAACTCTGGCAATAGAACAATTGTGATAGCGTCTATATATGCTCCAAATGTAAATCAAACCACCTTTTATGCGAATCTGCATGAACAATTAGATAAAATACAGTGGGAAAACTTATGTATTATTGGCGACTATAATGCCATATCTGATAGGAAAAAAGATTATAAAAGTAATAACAGGAAAAAAGCAAGGGGATTACTTCCTAAAACATTTGTAGACATGAAAACTGAATTTAATCTGATTGATGGCTGGCGTTACTTAAATCCAGAGGGAAAACAATATACGTTTTTTTCGTATCCTCATAGGTCGTGGTCAAGGATTGATATGGCCTGGATGAATATGGAGTTAATAACAGAAGTAAGTGAAATAGAAATAGAACCAAATATGTGGGCGGATTATAATCCGAATAAAATTAAGTGGAAAGGGAAAATTAAGAAAATGAAAGTAAGATGGACCCTTGACCAAAGAGTAGTGAAAGAGCAAGCATATATAGAAATGATGGAAAAAGAGCTGAAATATTTTTTCCAGGCCAATACACAGGAACATACTACAACACAAATCCTATGGGATATGACAAAGGCATATATTAGGGGTTTATCTATAGCATATCTTGCCAACCGTAATAAAAAGAAAAGGGACAAACGCAATAAATTAATTGGTGAAATAAACAAATCAGAAAAAGTCCTACAAAACAATCCAAATGACACAAAAACTGCAGAAGAGATAATAATATTAAAACATGAACTTAAACTTATTGCCAAGAGCCGAGATGGTGCAGTGGTTAAATGCAGCACTGCAGGCTACTGCTAGTTCAGCAGTTCAGCTGTTCAAATCTCACCGGCTCAAGGTTGACTCAGCCTTCCATCCTTCTGAGGTCGGTAAAATGAGGACCCAGATTGTTGGGGGCAATATGCTGAACTCTGTAAACCGCTTAGAGAGGGCTGTAAAGCACTGTGAAGTGGTATATAAGTAAGTGCTATTGCTATTGCTATTACCCAGGAAGAATTAGCATGAAATATTAAAATAGCAAAACAAAACTATTTTGAATTTGGCAATAAACCAGGTAGGTGGTTAGCTTACAAACTCTGGAAGGAGAAAGCGGATAGAGTAATTGATGCATTAATAGATGATTCAGGAGAAATTCGAACCAGCATGATAGAGAAAAAGAACATAATACAAAGATTCTATACAGAACTTTACAAACAAGGGAAAATTGAAGAGATGGAGATTAAGGAATATTTGAAAGACAAGAATTTGCCAGTCGTTTCGGAGAAAGATAAGTCCAGACCTCTTTGGAATGAATAATGTTGGAGGTATATAATGAGGCTTTAATGGGAGCAAAAATTCCGGATACTTGGAAGGAAGCATACGTAACCTTAATTCCGAAAGAAGATACAAACAGACAACAAATTCAGAATTACAGGCCTATATCACTTTTGAATACTGATTATAAAATATTGCCTACAATCATTGCGGAAAGATTAAAGAAGATACTCAATAAAATAATACATACAGATCAAAATGGTTTTTTGCCAAATAGGCAAATAAGATATAACACAAGAATAATACTTAATGTTCTTGAATATTACGATAAGCATATTGAAAGCCAGGCAGCATTAATATTTATTGAGGCTCAGAAGGCGTTTGATAATCTTTATTGGAAGTTTTTCACAACTTTATTTGAAAAAATGGAATTAGGGAATAAATTTACGGGACTAATCAAAGCAATTTATAATGAACAAACATCTAGAATAATATTTAATAACGAAGTAACAGAGAAAATAAATATATGTAAAGGAGTTCGACAAGGCTGCCCTTTAGCCCCATTAATATTCATTTTGGCATTGGAGATACTTTTAAGAGAAATTAGAACTAATCAGGAAATAAAAGGAGTGAAAATAAAAAAAGAGGAGTACAAAACCCAGGCCTTTGCCGATGACATGGTTATTATTTTGGAAAATACGATTGAAACGGGATCAAAACTGTTAGAAGAAATTGAAAAATATGGAAAGATCGCAGGTTTAAGGAAAAAACAAAAGTAATAACTAAAAACTTAACGGCAAAACAAAAGGACAACCTGGAAAAAAATATTAGGAATTAAAACTGTTAAAAAGGTAAAATATTTGGGACTGTGGTTAACTGCTAAATGCACAACAATAAAAGAAGACAATTATTCAAAATTAATCAAAGAAATTAAAAAAGATTTAGAAAATTGGTCAAAACTGCAGTTATCTTTTATGGGTAAAATTGCAACCATTAAAATGAATATACTCCCCAAAAATTTATTTTTATTTCAAATTGCTCCGGTAAAACTTAAAAAAGAGTTTTTTGTAACGTTAAATAGAATTATACATAAATTCATCTGGTCAAAGAAAAAAGCAAGAATTAAAACAAAACTCCTACAGGATAGTAGAAGAAGAGGCGCATTTGGATTACCCGATTGGGAGGTGTATCAACAAGCTGCCAACCTAATTTGGATTAAAGATTGGATATTATTAAGAAACAAACGAATTTTAACAATAGAGGGCTACGACTTACAGATAGGTTGGCATGCATTCTTGGCAGATGGGAAACATACTACACATTCGTATTTTCACCGCCATCAAATAAGAGGACCTCTCTTAGAAAGCTGGACCAAGATTCAAAAACAACATTATATAAAGCTCCCAAAATGGATTTCCCCAATGGAAGTGGTTATTTACCCAAATCTATTAAGTGATAAGACAGTAATAACCTACCAACAAGTATTGGATGATTATGATAATCTTAAAATGAAACAAGATCTTAATGAGTCCGGTATACAACTAGCACTTAGACTTAGACTTAGACTTAGACTTAGACTTAGACTTATATACCGCTTCATAGTGCTTTACAGCCCTCTCTAAGCGGTTTACAGAGTTCAGCATATTGCCCCCAACAATCTGGGTCCTCATTTTACCCACCTCGGAAGGATGGAAGGCTGAGTCAACCTTGAGCCGGTGAGATTTGAACAGCTGAACTGCTGAACTAGCAGTAGCCTGCAGTGCTGCATTTAACCACTGCACCATCTCGGCTCTTAGATAGTGCCACTAGATTCGTGGCACTATCTGCAGGTCCAATCTAGATATAGTAAAGATAAACAACTTGGTTTCCAAAATATGAACGGCCTAGATAAAATATTATTAGGTACTGATGGAAAAGTATTATCGAAACTATATAGTTATCTGTTAGAATATAAATTGTTTGAAGAAACTGTTAAAGGATCAATGATAGCTTGGGCCCAAAACTTTGGGTATAATATACATCTCTCTGAATGGGACAAAATTTGGGAACAGAACTACAAATTAACTTTGGCAATACCATATAAGGAGAACATCTATAAAATGTTTTATAGATGGCATCTTCCTCCGGCCCGACTGGCAAAAATGTTTACTAAATTATCTCCTAAATGCTGGAAGTGTAAAATAGAAAATGGAACATATTACCACCTTTGGTGGACTTGCCCTCAGGTGAGAATATTTTGGAATAAGGTTAAAATTATAATAGAACAAATTACAGCACGAAGTCTTGAATTAAAACCAGAATTATTCTTACTAGGCATATTTAGGGGAAAATTTGATGAAGAAGGTAGATATTTAATATTACACATTACTACAGCCGCTAGAATTACTTACGCACAAACTTGGAAATTGGACTCAATACCAACAATGATAACTGTGGTCAATAAAATTTTGGAAGTAGCAGAGATGTGCAAGTTAACGATGGAAATTCAGGACAAAGAAGAGACAGATTTTTATAAAACGTGGGATAGATGGTATAATTGGCTTGGACAAAAAAATACAGAAATCTATTATAGTATAACTTCTTGCAATGATATAACAAACTGTAGTTTATTTCATATACCATGATACTTTACCTCACTTTCTGACTGAAGTAATGTTTGCAAACAGTAGGATTAAAGATGGAATATAATTACACTTATACATACATATATAGTGCGAGTAAATATGAATTGGGTAAATTAGCTGTAGAAATAAAAGTTGACATTCCAATAGACATAGTTTATAAGAAGATAAGATCTATAATGTATAAATACAGATATAATATATAATCGAGTGTATAAAGATTAGTAGTAATAGCTAATAGGCTGTCAAAGAAGCATGATTTCACTTTTATGGTTTGTATTAGTCGGCGTTATGTTTGTAGTTGATTGCATATGATATTTGCTTACTGTAGTGTTTTCTACAGTTTTTGTATTTGTTTTTTTTCCTGTTGTGTTTATTTTTATTTTATTTTATTTTATTTATTTATTTATTTATTTATTTATTATTTTATTATTTGTTCTTCTATGCTGCCCTACTCCCGAGGGACTCAGGGCGGCGTACAACAATTGTATAAGAACATCAATAATAAACAGTAATTTAAAAACAGCAGTTAAAAGATATATAAAAATTAAAAAATGTTCACAATCAGTCATACCAAGGGGGGAGTTCAGATGGATTTAGTCTTTCCCCCCTGCCTGCAGGAAGAGCCATGTCTTAACGGCTTTCCGGAAGGCCAGCAGGGTGGGGATGGTTTTTTGTTGTTGTGTGTATTTAATTGTTATGTTTTTAAAGGAAAATTCAATAAATATTATTTTAATACAAACTTGGCAAGTTTAAGACTTGTGGACTTCAACTCCCATTCCTGAGCTAGCATGACTGTAGGAGGAATTCTGGGAGTTGAAGTCCACTAGTCTTAAAGCTGTCAAGTTTGAAGTTTGTAAAAAGTATACATGGTTGTAAAAAGTATTCTGCTACACTGGCATTTTATTAAATAATATATTACTACACCATTTGGTACAGAATACTTTTCCCCTTGTTTTCCTCCTCTAAAATCTAAGTGCGTCTTATACTCCGAAAAATACAGTATAGGTATACAGATTCACCTGGTTGCAAACAGACTCTGTATAATTTTCTTGATAATTGCACAATATTGCATGCAGACACACTAACATGCACAGCTCTTAATTTCAGCCAGACTTCATTTGCAGTCTTTAAATCAGCTACATTGATAAACTGTTCATCTTCTTAACTTAAGATGATATAAGCCATTGCTTGATCATGATTTTTCTGATCTCCAGCTGCAAAAACTCCCTGTGGTTGAGTAATAATGAAATCCCACAGCTCCTTAGCCTTCAGGAAACATTCCATCTTTGCAGCCCATATTATATAGTTCTTCTGCCCCAAACGAGGCACAGAGCACTCCTTAATTTCAACAGCAGCCATCCTGCAATCTCTGCCTTGTTTCTCTTTCTAAACATAGGCAGTCTCTTCAGCTTAAATTACAATGCAGTCTTCAGTGTGGTCTGAGCCCACAACCTACTGAAGTTTGTTTCAAAAATCGAAACCAGAAGCACACACAGATGACTGATTCAGCTGGATTCATAAACTTCTTTATATATATATATATATATATATATATATATATATATATATATATATATATATATATATATATATATATATATATATATATGTGTGTGTGTGTGTGTGTGTGTGTGTGTGTGTGTGTGTGTGTGTGTGTGTGTGTGTGTGTGTGTGTGTGTGTGTGTGTGTTTTCTGAGGTTTTCGCGGGTGTTTGTATGTAGGTCTTTGGGTATTCTCACCTGTCATTGCAAACCTCTACATGGAACACTTTGAAACCCAAGCTCTAGAAAAATCTGATCACAAACCCAAACTCTGGCTCAGATATGTAGACGACACCTTCATAATCTGGCCACACGGGAAAGAAAAACTGGACAACTTCCTCATACACCTCAACAGCCTACACCCCAAAATACAGTTCACCATGGAAACAGAAGCTAACAACCAACTTCCCTTCCTGGATGTCTTAGTCTACAAGAAATCCAATGGCTCCCTAGGACACACCATCTACCAGAAGAAAACCCACACTAACCGCTATCTGCACGCACTCTCACACCACCACCCAGCACAGATCAACTCCGTAGCCAAGACACTCATCTCCAGAACAAAACGCCTAGCTGACGAACAACACCTAAAAACCGAACTAAATACTCTCACTAACGTACTAGCATCCAATGGATTCCAAAGAAATAAGATCACCAACCTAATCCAAAAAGAAACCCCCACTAAAATCCAAGACAGAGAACAAGAAAACGGCAAAGCCCTCCTCCCATACATAAAAGGCACCACAGACAGAATCAGCAAGATCCTCCACAAACACAACATCAAGACAGCATTCTGCACAAACCGAAAAATATCCACCATCCTAAGAAATCCCAAAGACAAAATTGAGTTAGAAAATCAAGGAGTATATGAAATTCCATGCACTGCCTGCCCCACCACATACATTGGACAAACCAACAGAAGAATAAGTGCACGCATTGAAGAACACAAGAACACAGTCAAAAAAGAGGAACCAACTTCTTCCCTGGTCCAACATCTTAAAGCCACAGGACATGAAATCGACTTTAAAAAGACCAGAACTATCGCCAAAACTGAACACTTTAACAACAGAATAATCAGAGAAGCCATCGAGATAGAAAAACGCCCACACAGCATGAATAAACGAGATGACACCTCCCGCCTACCAGCCATTTGGAAACCCGCCCTTATTGACAAATGAGTCCCCAACACAAAGAATGACACCAAACCCACACTCACGAAAACCACACAAGATGTCACCACCACACATCCACGCAATAAGCAAACCCAAACACACACCAATGAGGCACGACCACAAACCAGAAGCCATACTACAGCTGTATCATTAGCCACTTTAAACCCCTCCAATCCATACATGAAGCAAACTGACACCCTCCATGAAGATGTGGCAGGACCACGAACCAGAAGCCAAACAGCAGCAATGCAGCTCACCAGCTCAAATGCCCCTGCAAGTC